>JAQPZY010001135.1:0-600000 GCA_029931535.1 Margaritifera margaritifera | reverse complement strand
TTGACATTGGTCAGCATGTATCAAAGCAATTAAAATCAAGAATTGTATGAAAGTCTAAAAATGATAGAGATTATATATCAGATATTTCCATCTTAATAACAGGAAACCAAAAGTGTTCCTACAGGTATAAGCTAGTTCATTAATGTCATTAATAAGAATTCAATTATTGTCTGGGCTGCTATTTTCATTACTTTGAAATATAAATGTTTAAATATCATAATCTGCAGTCTGTCCTTGACTAAATGATGGAAGTTATTTTATTCTGTATTTTCCATTACATAACTGATAACATTTCACAATGTAAAGAATATTTGAATGATGTAAAGATATAATAGGACTTTTAAAAACTGTATCTTAATTGAATGGAATATCAGTCATTTGAGGGGAAAAAGAAGAGTACATGTGTATTTATAATATGCAATTTCCTATACAGTAAAATTCTGTGAAGGTAAGTATTATATCCCAACCTACATACTTACTATCAGAGTTCTGAGAGCTGTTTACTACACATTCAGGGCAACTGTAATGCTGGATGTCACCAACTGTAGTGCCAACAGGAAGGTCTAGCCTGCAAAACATAGGGAGGTAGAGTAGTAACTAGTTTTGACAGTCATTTGTGCAAACATTCTATATCAGTTGAGGCATGACAGAGTTAATCCTGCCTGCTTACTGTAAGCTGTAGTGCTTGCTGCTAGCAAAACTTGCAGCTGTCAATAATGCATAGCATAAGTGATGCAAAAGCTGAGTTGCATCATAAGTTAATTTGTAACACTTTCTATCTTTAAAAAAGGACTTGTAGTTATTGTACAGACAAGCACAGTAAATCAAATTACAATCTCATTTAATATGCACCTTTGTACTTCAAGACTTAATATTTCATATAGTCCATCGAGAGGAACATTACAATCATCTTTGAAGAGATTTTTCAAATCACAGCAACCTCATTAATTCTGCATCTATATATGCTAAAGGGATATTTCCAAAGAAGCTTACATTCAAGTTTAAGAAGTTTGGTCACAAAGAATGACTAAACTTGGACAATTATGAAGTTGATGAAGAGCCATAACTCTGTCCAATTATGCTGTAAAATGCTAATCATCAAATTTGTTTGAGTGAATATTTGGATATATCCACATACATCATTTGATTGACATCGGGTATAAAGTCACAAAAGCCTACTTTTATAAGGTAGTGTAATAGTCTGGATGAATGTAAAAATCAAGTTCATTACTGTAAAAGCAATAGTGTCCACATATGTGTTGATGTTAAGGTCAGATGACACTGACAACAAGAACAACTAGAGATATTAGCAATGGGTGCATCACAAAGGTCCCAACTCACTATGATTTGCTCAGCATGGGCCTTAAGGGCAAATCACACTATTCAGATATATGACTTCAATTTTCCTAAAACTTCCTGTATGTGTTTGAATGCAAGTGGTTCAGTGAAAAGCAACAAAAAATGAGTATGTCACTGATCTCCTTCCTGAGATACTGTGGCAACATTTATGACCAGTCAAGGAACAATCTTCAAAAGTAATAGATTGATGAACGAAGCATAAAATTAAATAATATGAATACTTTTGGACGGAATGTCTTTTCATCCTAAAGTGAATGCATTCATTTCAGTCCAGTCATATCTTACAGCCACTATTTATATATATCACTTGAATTTATATCAGACCATCAGTCCTTATCCTCCTCATTCACGTTAGTATTCAGCATGACAAAGTCTGTAATTCCTTAATTCCTTACAATTCACTCACTCAGAGGTCTGTCAAAACACATATCTTGATTAATGAGAACAATGCTGCATGGTCTAAGTGTTATAATCAAACCTCTTCATAACTCAGAGAACTTGCCTAATGAGTACAAGCTTGCAAATGATTTAATTCACATTTTTCTGTGCTAACAGGCACAAGGGAACAGCTTGGAGAAAACTCTGAGGTCAGGCAATCAGGGGGCATAACTCCTGTAATTATGTCATGGGACACTGCAAATCAACTCATTCAAGGTCTCATCAATACAGAGCTGGATGCCAAATTTGGGAAAACGAAGATACTGAAACAAAAGTCAGGGAGATATCAGACCTGCCAACCCTAACAAGACCTTCTCAGTAAGGCAGCCAATATTTTTGTCTGACCAATTTTCAGTAGTGTGTAATGAAATATCATGTACTGCTATTGCTGACTTGGAAAACATGCACTGAAAAGTTTAGAAGTGTGATCTGATACAGCGAAGGAAACATTATGTTCAACTAAAAGTTCATAAAGAACACTTAGACCCCAAGTTCAGTTTCAGAAACTGCAGTTCCATAACCCATGGTGGTCAATGGCTTCTTGCTAGATCTCTCAACTTGACGTAATCTTTGTTTTTTAATTTCATGTGGTGATGGCAATCATCTATATTGCTGTGACCAAAATCTCAAATCGACATGACATGAACTCCAATAAATATAGTTGTTGCCTGTCCTACCTCTTTCCAAGCATAGCCAAGAATCTGAGTATTTCTTTTTATACTTCTTTGCTGATTGTTTGAACTCTTTAAGAGGTTGATTTTCTCTTTCACCTTCAACATGTTTCTGTTTGTTGGACAACTTTTCAAGATAATGCTACAATGTAAAAGCAAAAGCTACATGTAGATCGTGCAGGCATTTTGCATAAAAAACACGGGCAGATAAAAGTGGCTGAGGAATTCCTGTAAAGTTAGTCTGGTTCCCTGATCAACACCACTGAATATGAAAACCCTGATCCAGACAAAACCTGGTCAAGCCAATATCTGGAGTTGACTGTGACAATAGTATTTTCTTACTTTTTGCTACTATTCCATAAGTTCATAATTTAAGGGTGATTTCATTAAGACTTAAAGTTAAATCATAAGGGTTAGCAGGTCTGGGATAGGCAGTCGGGGTGGTGGTGGTGGGTGGGGGTGGAAAAAATCTAAATGATGTCTGAGAAAGCTGAAAATCAAACTCTTTTGAGGTTTCTCTAAAGGCTGACCTGAATGCTATATACTACAAACAGGAATTTTAATTTGTTAGAAATTTCATGTGCACTGTGAAGACTTGACACACATTCATTTACTGGATCAGAAGATATGGCTATTGAATTACAACCAAAATGCCACCACTATGGAAACAAATTACCGTATATACTTGCGTATAACCCGGGTCCAAATGCAAACAACATAGACCCTGATCTGCCATTGCATAATGTGCCAGCAGATCAGGGTCTTTGTTGTTTGTTCTACTGTTTAGTCCTTACAAATTGCATAGACCCAGATCTGCTGGCGCATTATGTGACGGCAGATCTGGGTCTATGCAGTTTGCAGTTGGTATGATTCTAAGACTAATCCCTCTGTCTCTTCCTTGGTCCTGGGTGTGGAGGGGTATCCTAAATCTGAAATTATCAGGTATATCTAAAGTAGGGTGGGGGCTCAACAGCCAGTCTGATCCTGCGTTGAATTCATTTGTTGTTGTGGTTGTCTGTCTTCGGCAATTTCTGCATAGAGGTCTTTCTCTCTCTCTCTCTCTCTCTCTCTCTCTCTCTCTCTCTCTGGTGGCACTCTACAGTTTCATATTTTGCATAGTTTAAAGAAAAAGAATTTCTCAAGTTTTCCTCACTGGTTATCCTGACTATTTAAAAAAGACCTTGTATATCTTAGGTATTGTTACAAGAACTTTTAATTCCATTTATTTTGGTGTATGATTAATGGGTGTAATTTGGGTTATAGAATATACAGCTTGGCCTTACTTCAGATGTACACCTATCAAAAACTGCTACCTCTGCTTGGTCATTTTCTGTTCCTAGACTTCAAAGGTAAATTGTAAAAAAAATGACACGATAACTTTTTTTACTTTTCATATATTTTGTAATTCATCCATTGCACTTTGAGAAGCTGGTTTTGCCCCCTCTGGCAAAATTTGTTTTCCCTATTTTAATAACTGCTAAAGTTGGTGTACTTTGGACTAATTCAGGCTGATTTTTCGAGCACATGGGAGTAGCCATTTTGGTCAGCTGTTTGCTTTGATCATGTACAATTTCCACAAGTACATACATGTGATTCTACCGGTGGTAGGCCAAAAATACCGTTTTAAAGGCCGTCCACCGCACATACCATTTAGTAGTTCAAATCTACCGCTTTTGAAAAAAAAAAATTATAAAATAAAAGCAAACACGGTATTTTTATGCGTTCCATCAACACATTAGAGAAACCAGCCAAAACCAGTCTACTGGGGACCGGAAATGTTCCACCAATACACAGACCAGCACAATGATGCATGACAGAGCAATAGAATTACAGCTGACATGTGTACACAGCAAGCTGCTATTAACTTATTGTTGGAATTTGAGGAGTTTAAAGCCAAATGTGGGATGGGTTTTTTTTAGTTGTTGTAAGTAATAAAGGTATAAAAGGTGGTCCATAAAGTCTTCTGACCCTTTGCTAAAAATCGGCCAACCCTTAGCGGAGGGGAGATAAAATCAGAATTTAAGCATGTGCAGGCGAGTAGCAAAGGTCCTGACTTTGCATTGTATGTTTTAAAGGTATGCATCTTTTGTATTTGAAGTTTTCATGCACATAAAGTAAGTTCAAACCCTAGATAAAATATATCAGTTAAAAATATATTACAAGATAATTAATTTTTAAGTTTGGATAAATTATTCATAAAAGCATAAATACATCATGTATTTTTTATTTCATTTTTATTTCAAGTCTAAATCAATCTTTAGTTTTATTTACAGTGGTGAAACTTGCTAACAGATTTTTTGATCTGAGCCATGAAGAGGAAGAAGCCTTTGAGGCTCAGGAAAACATCCCAAGTCCAAGTCAGGAACTTCCTCCTTGGAGTGAACATAGCTTGGAGGAGTATTGGAGAGTAGTCAGCAACCTTACAAAATCAGCAGCAAGAAAACTGAACTTAGAACTTCTTTGTAGGCTGAATGTGGTTGTCCTGTCATTACAACATTCTAATGTTGTCACAGAGAGGACATTCTCCATTCTTCGCAAAATACAAAGTGATTCAAGCGGAAATCGGAACCAGTGAACTATTGAGAGCCTGTTAAGGGTGAAGTTTAATAATCACAATGAATGTCATTAGTGGTCACTTGACAGTGATCTTGTGAATGAAACTAAAAATGCTATTGGATTTTATAAAAGAAAATTCTCTGCAGTGAACTATCAGATAAACAACTTTTCCTTTTCCATTATTTGACCGTATACCGACTTGTATTAATTATTATTGTAACATTTTCCATTGAAATCTGAATCTGATTCATGTTCATACTTGCTGTTTTATTATAGTATGAAGAGAATACATATTATGGCACAAAAAAAACCCACTTGTTTTGTTTTCCATCCCCCTGAAACGTAAAATTTATGCCGATACAAAATCTACTGGTTTAGAGGCCAATCTACTGATCAAAATTTGTAAATCTACTGGTTTGAAATCCTGGTTCTGTCACATGTATGCATGTACAATATGTAAAAAATTTCAGCCACCATATATGAAAGTAGCATAGAGGTATGCCAACATTCTCAACATTGTGCATGTTGCAAATGCAAACAACTTCACCTTACACCTGTCACTCTCTCAGAAGTATGTAACATCTGTAGAGCGCCACCATAAAGACCACATAGGTATTATTGTATGATTTCATTTTGGTTGTATAGCTAAAACATTTAAGTCGCAAGCATCTAAACAGTCCTTTTGAATAATTCTCATGTACTTTTTTCCACAGAACAGTATTCATTAGTAGCAAAGTCCCACACAAGCTGAGCCCCTCCCTCCCACCCCCCATGAAAAGTGAGCTATTTTAAAAATGGACATTGGATTTTCTCAACATAGCAACCAATGTTATGCTAAAAGACAGGAACATGAAACTTGCCAATTATTCCTGAGATGTCACTAATAAATTTTAAAGTTTGAACAGGGATGGAACAGATCAGGTTCACAGAGGTCAAAGGTCAGAGGGTAAAAAGTTTGCTAATTCTTCTAACACTAGTATATGGAAGAAAACAAATCTGTTTTGTCACATAATTTTTTTCTCTTAATTTTATTACAAATGAATGAAAAGGAAAATTTTTACTATATTTTTCTTTCACTGAATGCAACAGTTTTAAATTTAAGATGACTTTACTCCTGTGTTCTAAGACTTCTAATTGCCCCATAATTAAGGTCATTGCACACACAATACTGCCACAAGGCATATTGTAAAAGCAAGAGCAAAATAGGCATAATTAGCTTATTTTCATGCATAACATCAATGGTAATGTACCATTTTGTTGAGAAAATCATACATAATGATATGAAAAAGAGAAAAGCTATTGCATACATTTTCATATTTGTTTTAAGGTTGCGCTCGACAGTTTTGGTTAGATTTTTAAAGAAAAAGAATTTCCCAAGTTTTCCTCACTGGTTATTCTGGCTATTTAAAAAAGACCTTGTACAATTTCCACAAGTACAATATGTAAAATATTTCAGCCACAGTACATGAAAGTAGCATAGAGGTATGCCAACATTCTCTCCATTGTGCATGTTGCAAATGCAAACAACTTTACTTTACACCTGTCACTCTCTCAGAAGTATGTAATATATGTAGAGCGCCACCTTTCTCTCTCTCAAAGGAATGTGAGGATTTGGTAAATTGTATTTTCAGTTGACTTTTATCTAATAATAAAATTGATAGCTTTTTATATATTTTATTTTCATGATGTTGAGACTGCACACACCCACTTGATTAGCCCCTAATTTAATCCTTCTCTTTTGCTATTTGTTCCCTTCTTCTCTTCTCTCTGTTAATCTTGAAGTTTAATTTTACATCTTTTCCCAGTCATGCTGAATTTAAAATAATGAAATTAACTTTTAGCTGTAACTTGGCAATTTCAGTGCATTTTTCAGTGACCACTCACTACATACTATCTCTTTCTAAATGTTTTGACTTGATAAAGGTTTTTTTTTAAAAATATATCCATGCAAGATTCATATATATGTAGCTAAGAACATCTTTGCCAACAATGGGACTTTAATATCGACACATCTGCTTCCGACAGGCAGGCTTGTTAAGAGAACCATGTTTCATCAAGATGTGCTTATGAAGAAAACCACATTTTACTAAGAGAATTCGATCATGCATTTTTTAAATAAAAAAGTGTAGCTGAATATGATACTTCCTCATCCAATATATGGTATTGTTTATATAGTTTTTTGGGAAAAAAATTACATGTATTGTGAAAATGAGTACGAATTCACTATCATCAGCAGTCATGAGCAGTCTTACATCATCTCCATCTCTTGCAAAAGAATTAAATGATTTCATACACTGCATTTTCATTTGATGTTTAGCTGATAACGAAATCGCAACATAATGATATTCTATTTTTCATGATGATGAGACATGTGGACATACTCGTACTGCTACACCAGTCAATGACACATTTTTCCCATGCTGAATAACAACAGTGATTTGAAATGTGTGGTTCCTCCAGTGACGTCACATGGCCTTGAGTCACAGAAACTGACAAGTTGTACATGACCTAAGGGAATATTCTGACATGTACATTTCAACTTAAATATCTTGCTATCTGTTGAAGGCATCAAGTTGAAATTTCAGATATTGTATAAATCATCATACCTTTAATATAAAGTTGCATACCAAATTTGACTAAAATCCAATGATTGCTAGGAACGTTATCTTGTGGGAACAAAATTGTTGATGGAGGACTGCCTGGCAGATGGACAATGTGAATACTCTGCTGACTTTGTTAAGCTGGGTCCTAACTACTAAAAGAACCCAACTAAAACCTCTTAGTCCCATAAGCATTCCTGAAGGCCAGCTAAAAACTAGATATGTGCTGTGAAGTAGGTTGCTCTAATGTTGTTCCTTGTAATCATCAGCCCACCCCAAATATGGTTCCACCACCACAAACAATTGGTCCTGGCCACTGTGAAGCAGATCAAAATTTTCAAACCATTTTTAAAATCTACAAACCCATTCCAATCATATTCTAGTTGTAAGTTTTTAACTTCTTTGGTGTAGGTAAAGTTGTAAAACTATTACTGTACTGCATACATGCATGGTCAGAATACACAGACATGGTGATTCTTCTAAACACAATAGGACAGCTGAAGGAGTGTCATCAGTTTTTGAAGTAGGAGTGGATTGGGAGGTGGGGTGAGGGGTGGAAGCTGGCAGGGTTAGAGCATTATCTGATTCAACAGCTCTCATTAAAGTAGATAGGTTAGAAGCCAAACAAGCAGGGAAAAATCCCTAGCACCCTGCTTCTAATGATATTCCAGCAGATATGTATGGTACTCTGAACATAACATGAAAATGATCTGTGTGTTTAGTATAAAATTCAAAGAACCGTGTAATTAGTCAGCTATACTAGAATTGAAAACCAGACTTCTCTATGATGATATGCCATTTTTTTTTAAAAGTATATTTTACTTAGCTGCTCATAAGAGAACCAAGTTTAGACCTGTGAGATGTGAAATACACAGGTTTGTCCATATCAGATCCTCCAGTCTGGTAAATGAGGAAAAATTATCCCTACCCTGTCCCTGTTTCATTGCTTCTAGCATGGTAAACGAGGAAAAATAATCCCTACCCTGTCCATGTTTCCATACTTCTAACATGGTAAATGAGGAAAAATTACCCCTACCGTGTCTCTGTATCCATATTTCTATCATCTGCTGATTCTGAGTCTGGCAGTTTGTGACAAGGCAGAGAACACCTGTAGACAAGAAATTGCTGTATTTACTTGTTAGAAGGCAGAGAACATCTGCTGTTGGAGAGAAATTCCTGTGTCTACATGTGACATATTTATACGTGACAACATACACAATTCTAGGAAAAGAGGTAGAAGAAATAAAGAGAGAGAGAGAGAGAGAGTGTCAGAGAGAGACAAAGAAAGATAAATTGATTACATATTAAATGAAATCATAAATTAATAAAATAATGATCATGGATGATATTGGCCGTGTTGCACCCTCAGCATGGGAGTGCAGGTTTCACACAATTTTTTTATCCGTTGTCCCCCAAATACTGACCTCTGTGTGTCCACTGGGTGCAATTTTTTATCAGGGAAAAAATAACAAAATATGCCTACTACTTTCCTTTAGTGCAAGTTTATCCACATCCATGTTTGGCACTAGTAATGGCCAGAGTCACTAAAGGCAATTAAAACTGAAAGACGGCAACTGACTTCCATTTTAAAACAACATATTGGACAATCAAAACATTAAAAGTTTGTAGCAGTCTCCTAATTTACAATGTAAAGTCTTTGTGGGCTGCTGGTGTAATGTATTTTTGAGGTTGAAGGCTCATCTATGGCAGCAAGGATTTAATTTGTTTTAAAGCTGAATTAATGACAAATGGGACTAAATTTACACAATTTGTCATTTAATCAATATATTCTTAATTTGAAAAGATAAATAATTCTGAAAAAATGGGAATTATTATAATAAATGATGGTAGATAATGAATGAACACTAAAGTTAAATGAGAGCAGGATCCAGAATGGAAAATTCCATAGTGCAGCTCATTTCAGGTGAACCAGATATTCAAACATGTTGATGTTTTCATCAGTTACTTGAGAACTTGATAAAACATTTTTTTACAAAAATGTAAGTGTCCAAAGAAAGATATTACAATACAGACAACAAAGTTAAAGTGGCAAAACTGTTGATGCAAACAAGAATATCTAATTTTTGTAGTACTGCTAGTGCATTAATACTATCTACTATTTTCCTGTCCCTTTCAAATTGAATGTGTCCCCCAAATTTGGAGGACAAAGGACACAGTGTCCCTTTTCCTTGGGATCCTAGGTGCAAAACTGTATTGGATGAGAGTATATACACCAAAAATACACAAAACAATCAATAGCTAGGAATGAAGAATGTAATTTCTTTGTTTATGAATATGGCAGTGATTAACTGAGTGGGAAAATCAAATTCTGAATACTTCTTAATTATGTACAGCATTTTGTGTCTTTAATCTATGTTTGGAATAAGTCAAATAAGCAAATATTAACATTCGCAGTAATATCAGATTATCCGTATAACAAAATATTAGTAGTCACTAGAATATAGAGATTTTTTAGACTTTAAACCAATTTCCTATATTGTTCTATATAACGGTAGCATTTGCAAATAAACATGAAATGATATGCATTTTCTATATCCTCACCACAAGCACACAATGGATTATCTCTCAAATGGTTAGAATATAAATCATAATGTAAATTGCTACAGTTGTGTCTAATTCTTCTATACAGAATAGATAATTTCCCATTACCAATTAAGAAATTGGCAGGCATGTGTGTGTGGTCTTAGCCTCTATATTACTTCTGAAGATACCTGTAGAATACTGTCATTTTTTATTAAATCAGGGAATGTATTCCACACATGAATAGAAGAGTGTAAAAATGAACTTCTACTTATTCTGAAGTCTAGCATTAACCTGAACACAATTATTCCTATTGCTAAGATTATAACTGTTTGTCTCACTTAAAAGTGATAGCAGGACATCAGCAAGATAAGAAGGAGATGCTGTATACAAATTAATGAAATTAACAGTTTATGAAATTTTTATCTATCTGCCAAGGAAGACCAACCAGTTTCTTCATAAATCTTATGACACAATTATACTTCTAGTAAGACCAGTCACAATTCTCCCTGCTTCTAATTGTGGTTTTTCTAATTTAATAGAGTCGTCAGCCAAACAGCCTTCACATACAATATAAGCATATTCAAGTAAAGGGCAGATGTATGTAAAACATATCTTTTCTGATGTTTTTTGGCTAAATTTATACTGAAGTATTTTTAAGGCAATTATCATTTTTGAGGTTGAATGAAATATGTTATCAATATGTTTGGTCTTGTTGCCTAGACGACAAAAAGTTATGGCAAGATGTTTGTGGTAGTAAACAAAAGACAGAATTTCATTTTTTAATTTTAGTTTTGGAAAAAAGTGGCTCTAATTTATGCGAGAATAAAACTGCCTTGACCAATTGTCAATTGCTTGCAAATATGTATTCATTGCATATTAAATTTCATAACAATCATTTTGATGAATATGCCAGTGAGCTATCAACAACAAAGAGTCTGGCTACACTCAAGAGATTGTCACCTATGTCATTAACGTATACTATAAATAATAACAGACCTAAAACAGAGTCATGTGGTATGTCAGCCACAACATTTAGGCTGTTGTATTCAGTAGAATTTACATAAAATGTGGGAGTCTATTAGATATGTAGTGGGAAAACCAATAAAATAAGGGAGCTATCAATGCCATTGCACTTTTTTATGCATTAGACATTTATGCCAAACCATGATCAAATGCTTTAGAGACATCGCAAAAGACCACACACATCATCCTTATTATCAAGTGCAGTACATGTACTATGGTATATATCTATGTGCTGAAATACTATAGAATTGTTGGAAAGAAAACCAGATTGATATTTGAATATAAGATTGTTTGAGTGTAGGTGGTTGTAGAGATGTTTAAAAATAATTGTTTCCAAAACTTTTCAAAGACAACTCAATAATGACATAGGCCTACAATTTGAAAGATCAATGGCAGTTCCCTTTTTATGCACTCACATTAGTTTTGTGGTCTTCCCATAAGGTTGGAAACACTTTTTTAACAAGAGACACATTGAACTGCATACAGAGTGGTGTAACTACTATATTTAATTGTTTATAAGACGAGTCCTAGTGCAAACAATACAGACCCTGATCTGCCATCGCATAATGTGCCGGCAGATCAGGTCTATGTTGTTTGTTCTACTGATTACACCTAACAAACTGCATGGACAGGATCTTCTGGCATATTATGCAATGGCAGATCTGGGTCTGTACAGTTTGCAGTTGGAATTGACTTATAGCTAGTAAATATGGTATTAATGTGACTGTTCCTTTGACTATACGATGACTTATTTTATCCACACTAATTGCTTTGTGGGTGGCCAGGGTGGTGATAACATTAAAAACATCTCATTCTGTTATTAATACATTAGTAACTTTGTTATTAGTTCTTGAGCGTATATCTGTTAGAGTGACACTGTTATAACCTTCAGTGAAAAAGGAATTAAGACATTCTGCTTTTTTAACATCAGCAAATGCTACATATAATGAACCATCTGCATTGGTGTTCCTGAGTGGCAACATTGTGGTTGAAAACGTTGTTTGACAAACTGATGCACATGTTTCCAATAGTCTTTTGAGCTTGCACCAACAGAATCTATATTCTCCATGTAACGAATAAATTGTTCACTTATCCATTTGTTCTGACTACTGACTTTACTGCATACCTTTTTTGTTTTTTTTCCCAATGGCTTGGATTATTACTATTAATAGCTAAAAAAACAATCATATGGTCGCACCCAGGATCAGTAGGCTGCTTTACTGCCCTAAGTGCAAGCCATCCACAAAGTCTGGTCACGGAACTTTCTCTAGAACAAAGTTATTCTGCAAAAACCATTTTTCTTGAAGTCACAATGACCTTGATCTTTAACCTTCTGACCTGCCAAAATAGTCCTTTTCCATAACTTAAATACAAGCTGTCCACAAACATTGGTCAAAGTAAAAAGTCTAGAAGTAAAGTTATTATGCTTATTTCAGAACTCCAGAGTACAAAGTAAATGAGTAGTGTCTGCCATAAGCTCACTTGGCCTAATGGCATAAAAATTTGCAAATGTCTACATCTCACCTTCTGCAAACACACCCTGCATACCAACTCTCTTAAAATGACAATGCTGGAGAGTTTGTTAATGCCAGAGAAAGTCCACTGTCTCATTATTGTAAAAATAAGTAACAATTGTGGGTTAAAAATATATCTCATGACAAGCTGGTATACAGGGTGTGACAACATTTGTTGTAGGTCAGACAAATATAATCTTGAGTGGAAACAAAGTACTCACAGATAATGACAGACTGGACAATACAGCTGCAGAAAATCTTGTACACTTTTGGGCTTTGGGTGATAATCTACAATACGTGCCACCACTCGGAACTTGTATGGAACTCTGTGCTGTAAAATTCTCTCTATTTTTGTTATCTTTGTGTTAGGATGATTCAAAATAACTGAAAATATAATAAAGATATAATAATGTCTCTTGGTTATTTATAATGACCCTCTCTTATGATATCTTCATTTCTTTTGTTACTGCTGTGAACAAGAGTTTATATGTTTTAAAAAATATTTTGCTATTAGAAAAAAATATGGATAAGAAAATAATCATCAAAAATGAAGGTTCTAAAAAGAATCCAATCAATGCAGAAGATTGTGATGATGATGATGATGATGATGATGATGATGATGATGGTGATGGTGGTGGTAGTAACAAGGATGATGATGATGTGATAATGAAAATTCAAGATGAACAGCATATGGACATTTTCATATTTATTATTATACCCTGCTTTTATGACTTAAGTAAATATTATTATGGAAGCTTGAATAAGTCCCAAGAAAGTAGATCACAATGACTTACTTTTTTGGTGCATCACTTCCATTTATGTCAAATGCATACACATTGCAATATAGATGGCATAGGTAAAAAAAAGTATTGGAAATATAGCCTGGACATGATTTTAAACAAAGTTGAATAAACTCTGAAAAGAAGGTTGCAGTGACCAGCCTTTTCCTTCCAAGATGCATTAACTATGCAAGTATTGTCTTAAATAGGTGTATGAAAATAAGAGTAACAGTTTTAGGTCATGTTGAACAAGCTCCAAAAAGTAAGTCAAAGTGATCCAACACATTCTCACTCAACAATGTATCCACACTCAAAGTTTGGTCCTACCAGGTGTGTGCAGAATGCAGATAAGAGATGCATTATGGATAGTGTTTTGCCTACAGCTCTTTATTTACTGCCCCTTTGCCCCTCTAACTGCACCATTATGCTATTTATTCAATGCCCCTCTGGCTGCACCATTATGCTATTTATTTAATGCCCCTCTGGCTGCACCATTATGCTATTTATTTAATGCCCGTCTGGCTGCACCATTATGCTATTTATTTAATGCCCCTCTGGCTGCACCATTATGCTATTTATTTAATGCCCCTCTGGCTGCACCATTATGCTATTTATTTAATGCCCCTCTGGCTGCACCATTATGCTATTTATTTAATGCCCCTCTGGCTGCACCCATGAACCCATATTATTTTACAATTTTGATCATTTTGTTTACTTAATGATCATCATTATGTGTTGGCATGCTCTTCCAATAGATTTTGATGTTAAAACATAGCCACTTAACTACAGGTGACATGCATATATTGGAGATTAGTCTGAAATGTTTTTGTAGATAGTGGGTCAATTGATGACATTTATGCTTTGTTGTTTTAAATATTTAATTAAATTTTTTAACTGCATAGTTGCACACCTTCACCCTTTCTTTCTCTCCTTAGTAATATATTTTCTTAATGAAAACTTTTTATCTTTCTATTGTCTCCAACTTTCTTGATAAAAGCTATCATTCATCATAACAATACATATGTTTAATTTTTGTCCATAAATTTATCACGTGACAAATATACAGTAGGCGTTTGATTTAGAACCTGAATCTTACATGGAGCACCCTGTCTCTTTTGACTAGCAACCTGAATCTTACATACAGCACCCTGTCTCTTTTGACTAGCAACCTGAATCTTACATGGAGCACCCTGTCTCTTTTGACTAGCAACCTGCCCATCTTGGCCAGCACCTTGCCCCATTTGCTTTTCTGAGGAATATAGTAATGGACATGGAGGACTGACAGAAAGAGGGACTAATGAATGGTTAAACAAGGTAAAACCTATAACCACCAACTTCTTGCGCATGTGGAAGCATGACTAAAAAAATAAAACCCTAAATTATTAAACAGAACATGATAAAACAAAAGCTGTCAAAAGACAGCATAGCTCACCTATACACCAATACCAATAAGTAACATTTTATGCTGACCAAATTGGTCAAATTTTTAACCAAATCCTAGCTTGCATGATAATTATTTCTTAAATGGGAAATCTGGGTTAAGATAAAGAATGTACTTAATTGATAGAGTTAATTTTATTTATTATATATACAGGGCTCTCAATAGAGTTTCACTCATGGAACTCAGGAGTCCCCAGCCTATTTCTGATAACTTTTGCCTGTTTTTTTGCCTTTGTTGGCTTTAGTGTCATTTTCATCACAAGTCCATTTCCCAAATATTGAAAACAGATTTTGCCTGCTCATTTTCATGAGTCAAAGTACTTTTCCGCACTCTTTTAAAAAGTCTTTACTGATACTGTAGTGCCCTAGAACAAAATCACATGTACTTAAATAGCAGTTATTATTATTATTATCGCATACTGATGATTTGACAATACGGTCCAAATCAAACTCTGAAAAAGCTTTGATTTCTTTCACGATTTATATTCACATAATCACCAATTTAATTAAAACACCATTACAACAAAATAGGGCATTGTTTGTTTTCCAAGCAATCACAGGTGCTTACATACACACTCAACTGGACAACGGTTTCTTTTAAGTCATGCCAGAGTAGCCCTAAGAGGGACAGTCCTTTTTACAAGATAATTACAATAATAAGGATTAACTGTTAATTAGTCAAACTGGCTACATGCCTGTTTAGTTAAGTCTAGCCTTTAGCTATTCTGCAGATTGGCCATGGCTAACCAAAATATATAAAGGTGGAGCATCCTGGGGGAAAATGAGGCCCATCACGGGGATATGTTACAGGGAGAAAGGGGGTGTCCTCTGAGAATTTCACATGTATTTGACCTGGAAGCTCAGGTCCTGAGAGCCTTGTATGTTTTATGCAAAATTTAAGCACAATTGGCCCAGCAGTTTAGGAGAAATCAGCCTTTAATTTCTCATTTTTCTGACACAGAAGGTTCACCATTTTCTTGTAGAGGGTGCTGCATTTGTGACATGTAATTGGCACCTCTGGTTCATGCCTTGTCAGTGCTATCAGGTCTATTGAACTTGACCCAATCATCATGTTTGTATGTGAGAGAGAGACAGCATGTGTGCATACTTGTATTGCAAGTGTGAGCAAGTGAGCTTGCTGCATTCTCAACCACAAATTGTTGGATATGTGGTTTTATCAAATAATAAACAAGATATAAACAATGAGAAGTGTGATCCTAATATTTATATAATTCACAATGCCTATAATTATTTTTAAAAAGTTGTCACTTGCTATGAATGACATATGATGTGACAAGTTAACCATGTCAATTGACACTTATTATCTTTGATCAATCTGTTGACCTGGTGTGTGAAATGTGATTCCTATGTCGTAGACCTATTCACACTTACTTATAAAACAAACAAGCATTAGCTTTCCAAAAAGTTTGAAGGGTCCAATATTTAATATTATTGTTTGGTTAGTAAAGACAAACGTTTTTAAAAAAAAAAAATAAGAGGCAAGGGGCAGAAGTAGGTCTTGTGATCTATTTAAGGCTGGAATAATCTTGTTATTGTTGACTCATTGTGTGATTTTGTTTAGTAAGACTACTTACTGCAGTTAAGGGGAAGAGACAGGATCTACTTTTCATGCTTTTAGTGATCACAAGTACATTTTTCAGATTCAATTACATGCCCAGGCTGGACAGGTGAGTGCTATCATGTTCTCTCCCATACACATCCATTCAGCATACATTTATATCATATTTGAAGTAAATCTTACATGCCTAATGCCTCATGACTGTAGTTATTGCTGAAATTCCCTAAATGTAGATATTGTGAATTCCAATAAGAATCATGTTATATAAGTCATTTAAAAAATTTTGAATTCAACATAGATTAACATCTGATGGACTCATACAAAAAGCATGCCAGCATAGAGCTATATTCATTTGGTGTGTACAAAAATACACACGTAACAATCTAATTTTGCAATGGTCTACACCTTCCTAGCCAAGTGAAACTGATGTAACAAAATGACCACATGCCCCGCCTTCCATAATTAATATAATCCATGCCTTAACATGGAGCAATACAAGAAATGTAGCATTAATAGTTTTTGGATATTTTTCATGTATAAATTAACTTAATCTATTTCAAATTTTTTAATTAGTCACAAACATTTGCAGGATTTCAATCGAGAAAAGTAGATCTTGTAGAATTAATTTACCATTAAAATAAATATGCAGCCAGAATTCTTATACAGCTAGCATTATGGGGCACAAATAACGAGTCATTTTATATTGGAATTTCGGCAAATAGTAGAAGCAAGTCAATGAGGTAATATAAATAAAGCACTCTTTAATTGGAATTGATTACTATTCACCATGGTCAACAAACAGGCACCTATACAGTCAATAGTGCACAACACTGATCCAAAGCAAACAACTTGAAAAAATTCAATGCAGCATGAAATATAGGTCTCAGTGACCTACTTTTGGAATAATGGTGTAATACATACTACAGAGTATCCACAAAAAGGTATATAACCCTACCAGTAAGGTTACTTGAGAAACTGAAATAATGGCATAGCTAAATCAAAGTTATGAATGAATGAAATGTATGTCACAATGACCTATTTTTGATGTGATATCTAGTATTCAAAATAATGGATCCACAGACAAGGCAACATGACTGAACATTAGAAGTTGCATGACATACTGACTATATGCCCAAGGTAAAAGTCACTGAAGTGTGAATTGTAGGTCATGGTGACCTGCTTTTGGCATGACAGTTCAGTTCTCTCAGAATTGGAACAACACACAAAACTACAAGACCCTATAAGTAAGAGTGCCTGAAAAATTCACCAAAACAATGCAAAATTAAACCAAGGAATGATGGAGAGCATGAATGATGGAAAGAATGACAGAGGCATGGATAGACAGATGATTAATATTAAATGCCCCTTTTCACATTCATTATGTCCTCTCAAAGCAATCAAAAAGTTGCCCTAAAGGTACCAAGAAAGAGGATTTTTGATCAGACACTGCCTGTTTGTGTTGGCTGCCAGTTCTTTTTGTCACATCACAGCCAGATCCAACTGGATGCTCTTTCTGCTGCCTTGCTCAGTGTCTGCACTAATATTTTCCATGCTCTTCCTCTTAAGCCAAAAAAAATAAATATGTGTGTTTCCGGTCGGCCGACTGTCCCTGTTTCACATTGCCGACACTACCACTTCCCCCCACCCCCCAATTTTTTTTCTTCTATTTTTTATAATAAACAAAATCACATTGCTGAAATTTATTTTTACATTGAATTGAGCCAGTTTTGCCTGGTACTTTGAAGCACTTTAAATATTATTTGATTTATATACAATGTTTTAAAAAAAAAAAAAAAAAAAACCTACCTGTCTACCCTAATTTTAAAACCAGCGCAATAGGAAACACACATATTTTCTTTTGTTGGCCTTATTCCTAGTATACAGAGTATCCTCCAGGTCTGCTGTGCAGGGAATTGCCTGCATCCTACTTCCACTTGGAAAAGCCAAGTTTTCCATCCTTTTGCTCTACAACTCTCTACCAGTTCCTGGTACTTCTCCATCTTCCTTTAATGTGCTTCTTCCATTGTTCTTCCCATGGGATGGTCAGTTCCGTCAAGATGATTTAAATACATAGTTCTTTCCTATGAGCCATAATCAAAACCTTAAACATAAACTTTGACCTGCTGTCTACATCCTCTGACGCCAACACAGGCACCAGTGGTGCTGACACCAGGGTCATAGCATGAGCTCTATTTTACTTTGCCTCATATCATATCTCATATCAAGTCTCACACTACATCACTCTTCAGACTTTGCCTCATATGATACCTCATATCAAGTCTCACACTACATCACTCTTTAAACTTTGCCTCATGTGATACCTCATATCAAGTCTCACACTACATCACTCTTTAAACTTTGCCTCATGTGATACCTCATATCAAGTCTCACACTACATCACTCTTTAAACTTTGCCTCATGTGATACCTCATATCAAGTCTCACACTACATCACTCTTTAAACTTTGCCTCATGTGATACCTCATATCAAGTCTCACACTACATCACTCTTTAAACTTTGCCTCATGTGATACCTCATATCAAGTCTCACACTACATCACTCTTTAAACTTTGCCTCATGTGATACCTCATATCAAGTCTCACACTACATCACTCTTTAAACTTTGCCTCATGTGATACCTCATATCAAGTCTCACACTGCATCACTCTTTAAACTTTGCCTCATATGATACCTCATTTGAAGTCTTACACAACATCACCCTTTTGCCTTGATGAGGACACGAGTTTAGAGTCACAATTTACTATATTAAAACATTCTGCATGTTTCATTTTCAAAATGTTGGCACTTGCTGACAGGACTTGTTTTACTCATCTTAATGTTCTGAAAAGTTTGTTTTTCATAATTTTGACTTCACTGCAAAAGACACTAAACAAAGCCATGTGGAAATGTCTCATATATGGTGGCTTTGCTATATTGCACCATATCATACCACTACTGGAAATGCTGACCACATCTCTACTTCAGGCACGAGTTATTGTGTGTGAATGCTTGGACATGCATTGTGTGAGCACATACATGTATGTGTACTGTTTAGGTGTGGATTTATGATCAATGTTGTCTCAGAGATGCTTCCAGGATTTTATCTAAAGGAGGGAGCTCCCCCCTTGTCACCAAAATAAGGGGGGAGTAGCAAAAAAAATGATGGGGAGTAGGAAACGGCCATAGTTCAATATTTACCTAACACATAAATATCCGTCTCTTTCTAACTTCCTTCTCTATTTAAATCAAAATCCTCAAAAGATGTCTCCTCTAGTTATATAAGCATTAATCAGTTGATCATTTCTGAGCTTAATTTGTTCCTTATCTGTGTATGAATATTGTTCTGCGCTGAGAACCCCCTTTCACATATGCATAGCTAGCAAAGCCAGCTTGAACAAGTTGGAAAACTGTTTTTTATGGTTATGTACAATTTTCAACAGCTCATTGGTATTGTCTCTTGGATATCTCTGCTCCAAAATTATAAACTTCACAAACAAGAGCTCTGCCAAAGTTTCACTTTCTAGAATCAGTGCTTTGCTGACTACTATGCCAGATTTCTTATCTGTTCCACAAGGTTGTATAGGGTTTTAAGTCCATTAATGCCATAGTCAGCTTGTTCAGACAGAGGTATTTTGATCAAAAATAAGTATCCTTACTTATTAATTTCTTTTTAGATTCTTATTTATTCAATTTATCTTAACCTTTAGAATGCTATATAGTTTTGTAGCACAAGATCCCTCAAAGCAGAATTATTGAGAAAAGAAATGAAAATTGCACTCTACGTTTAAATTGCCTGTATTTTAATTAGGTTTGGTATTCTGCCTTTTTAATATTTAATTTCGATATACAGCTTAATAGGGGGCTGACTGGCATGCCATCTGTTTTTGTTCATCCACCATGTACATCAGACTCGTATTTTAACATCATTTTTGGGTTCAAAATTACTCACTGGTATTTCCAGTAACACTTTCTAGGCTCCAATAATCTCATATACTTCAAAACTTTAAAAATCATTGTCATCATTGCTATCATCAACTAGTATTTGCAAAACGAAATCGTCATCTGAAGATGAATCATGTTTGGAGTCAGCCATTTTAAGTTTTTCTAGGAGCCCTTACTTTAAACACGCATTTGTAAACTTCCTTCATTAATGCAAGATTTAACTTCGACAATGCTTGTTCCAGGGCCCAATGTGCCAATCAAATTTAGTTTAAGAACTGTTCATGTCAAGCTGAAGTATCCATATGCGTAAACAGTTGCCTACCAGAAAAAGGACAGATGAGGAGACAAGCACTACGAGACTTTTACTGGCTGCGCAACATATGCCGCAACAAGCACTTTAAGGGTTAACAGTTAAATAAAAATTGTATACAGTATAGAGTACATTTTTATATGCACGACTTTAAACTAATTTGTGAGAGTTCTCGTGCATCACTGCTTTCCAAGTGTGTGAATTCATACACTTGCGCGCCTTGGCAGCATCTCTGTTGTCTGTGTGTATATGCATGTACAGCATATGCATAATTCAAAACTGTGTGTGTTACCTGTGGCTGTCTGACGCATGCACCTCATGTCATCAAGAGACTGCACACTTCCCTCTGTCTTATTCTCATCTAAACTGGTCTGTCTTACTGCTTGCAATTCTTCGCTATTTCTTCTACTTTCTCTAGAGTCTGAGAACAGTTCTTCTGAGATGTTGCCTGATTGGGGACTTCTGGAAACATGCTCTTTATTTGGGTCACATCTGTCACTATTATCTGAGTGGTTACATTTTCTTGCATCCGTATTTTTGGAGTCATTTATAGATCTCACATTAGAAACTTTTGAACTGTTTGATCTTAACTGATCTGTTATACCAGATGTAGAGGGCTGGTCCTTATCAACAGCACTACTCACATGAACTAGATGTCTGCCTGACTGTGCATGGTTTGCAAGGCCTGCATCTGCAACTGGTGAAATATCTGCCAAATGCCTCATTAGTTTTTGAGCATCTTCACTCTGTTCATCCAAAACGGCAACTCTCCTACCAAAGGAACTTCCACGATGAAGAATCAGCTCCACAAATGGAAGTGCAGATAGCTCGTTGCGGCTCTCCAGGTTTCTGTATTCAGCTGCATGGAGATTGTACAGCTTCAAATACTGGCCAGGCTGAAAAACAAGAAATAATGGTATATACAACCAATGATTTAGTCAATATATGTTCAGTTGAAAATAGTATTTAAAGGTGATACCTTAAAACAAAAAAAAAACAACAAAAAAAAATCAACAAGAACAGAGGTCACAAATAAAAATGTTATACACTCTTTTTATATTTGAAGGTGTTAAATCCACTATGTCAATATCCATGATTGTAACGAAAAGAAACAAAACAATGAGGGGTGGGGAAGAGAAGGCTTTGATTCCTATACTTAATCCCAGTCCAACTGACCGAAAAACAAAGTTCTAATGTCCAAATTGAAATTTTCTTCTTCATTCATAAGGAACTTGATTAAAGTGTGGTAAAGTTTCATGCTTTGGAACACAATGCAGCAACTGAACTGAGGTATAAACCTGCATCACTCCAGAGAAAAATCAACTGCCCAAATCACTCTTCTACATGGTGTACTATTAAAATCTCCTATTATAAAACAATTTTAAATGACAGTATTTGTTTCATATGAGTTACGTTATGTGATCTAGCTGGCATTTAAATCTGTGCAGTATGTCTATCAATCAAAGCATCCACGCAGAAAGCATTGAATACCTTACAATTAATAGATGCACACTGTATTTCAGTTTCCATTAAAACATTTTACATATTGCATAAGAGCTGTGTAAAGGAGGTCTAGTTATAAATACTTGAAAAACCCGGTCTTTATTTTTGATATTTCATGTTGACAATAACAGGGTTCATTGATGGCACCCATTATTAACATAGTGGCAAAACACACACACAAACTGAAAATTTCACATTATAAACTTAAATGTTTCCATGAAAACTCATTAAAATTTTGGAAGTAATGATTATCCATCTAAAGTTGGGTCATTTGTTTTAAAATGCTTATTATGCATTTCTGATAATGGTATACATAGGCAAGTGCAAACACTGTACTGACCATAATATTTGACTATCTCCATGTGCTCCATTTTTAATGATAAAGCAAACTGAAAGTCTGTCATAAAAAAATACATTTTACTTATGGAGCAGAAACATAACACTGTTTAAATTTTTCTCAATTGCTTATAAACTGTCCTGATGACTGACACTAACCTTGATTTGACTGCCAGCTTGAAAGTGGTCATCAAAGAGACATACATCATACAAATAACCTTCAGCCCTCCTATGTAGATCAGCTAGACTTTGAACTCTGCAGCCCTCCTTCTCTGTATCAATCACTCGAACTGGACTGAACAAGTACATGTTGTCAGGTCAAAGAAAAATGCAATCAGGAGTACTGTATATAGTACATTATATGCATGCCATGTTATATTATTTTGTGTAAACAATTTTTCTCCTTTCAGGGTGGTGGCCTTGAACTTTAACCTACTGACCCTAAAGTCAATAGCCACCTTTCTTGTATCAAAAGCAAGCCATCCACACTGTTTGGTCCTTGTTTGTGTCACAAGACAAGTTATTCTGTGGAAACTATTTGCTGTCTTGGAATCCATCAGATTTTGATCTTTGACATTTTAACCCCTAAATCATTAAGTGTCTTCATTGTCTCAGATGCAAGCCATATACAAAGATTAGTCAAGGCATGTGATATAGAACTTAAGTTGTTTTGTGGAGTCATTTTTCTTTCTTTCAGTCCCAGTGACCTTGACCTTTGAACCTTTTACCACAAAATAAATAGGTGTCTTCCTCATCTCAAAAGCATGCCATCCACAAAGTTTAGTCAAATTAGGTGATAAATACCTCAAGATATTGTGCAGAAAAGTTTTTTCTTCAATGAGTCACTGTGACCTTGATCTTTTACCATTTGGACCCCAAAATCAATAGATTTAAACAATATCATTAATGAGGGCCCTTTATTAAGTCAGTCATTGTAGCAAAGTACCATGAGCATTTTTCAAATGAGTTTGGAAGCCATTTGATGCTTTCTTATACAGTAAAAGTTATATCTCAGTACATGCAGAAGTGAAGACCATAGACCACTGGTCAAGTAGTCTTATTGTTTCATTATAGTAATATAAAAAATTTTAATATATAAAAACCTTGTCATTTTCTATCATAAATGTAAGTCATGCACAGTGAATTTGATTCTTATAAAATATCTTTAAAGTGCTTGTGTTGTTTTTGCTTGGAGATGTCTTCATTATAAAATTCTTGGTTTTAATCCTTCAACAATAGTGTTTATGAGTGCTCTTTACTAAAAACATCAGTCACAAAGTATCACAGTACACCTCACACATTTTAAAACAAGAGATATGAAGCCACTTGATGTTTTCTTACTGAATTATGATTTTATTGAGAATCTATTCTACGATACACCCTTCTATTGTTGTCTTTATCAAATTTTAGGTAAAAGCTAAAAGTTATCTGCCCACCTAGGTGGCAGTTAGCTAGAGTGATCTCCCCTTGGTACAGAGATTGGCACTAAATCCCATGCATACCTTAGTTACTACTGAAGTACACTCTCTGATAAGGATGTAACTGCGAGGAGGCTGGGAGGGTGTATGTGTATTATGATCAGGTATTATCGAAGAAACATATTTTACTCAGAAAAATTGTTTTCTTCTTCAAATATTCAAATAGGTTACCCGATCATAATACCTTAGGAGAATAGGTAAGAGGTGGAGGCAGTTACATCCCCTTAACCCAAAGAGGCCATCTCCGGTACCCTAAGGTATGTGAGACAGCTTCTAAATGAACTGACTGGAGAATAGACTCCATATGTCTGGAAGCAGCTTTGAAGGGAAAATTTATTCCCCCTCTCCACAAATCCAGTGAAAGTTGTGAAGCCGCTTCCTATGAAGCTATCGACTGACCCAGGAAGGTAACCTGTTATGCCATGGCTAAAGGTCCTAAAGACTTTGGAGTTAAAAGCTGGAGAAAGTGGACTCGAACCTCCATCCGATGGGATGAATGATGTCAGTCTGAGAGAAGTTTCGCTCAAATGCAATGCTTGTGGCGACTGCCCTAACTTTATGAGCTTAAATATGTAATAGACTCATAAGAGCTGGAGTTGTTTCCCGATATGTGGAACAAATAACACCTTTAATCCAGTGCCTGTGCTGATATGTTGTCCTTTCACTCTCTGAGGGGTAAAAAGAGGCGTGATCTCCCTCGATGGACCAGCTCGGTCCTTTTCAGTTACCACTTCAGAGCTCGTACTGGGTCCTGTAGACGACCTTGAGAATAAGTGTCTAAAGTAGCCAGTGATTTCATTACAAAGGTTTGGTTGCCCGTGAATGGTGGTCTGTTCTTGGCAATGAAAGCAGGAGCCGTCATGAGTGATACTGACCCATCTTGTCTGAAATGTAAGTAGTTGGGGTCGACTGATAGTGCATATATTTCGCTGATGCGGCCTGCCGTTGCCAATGTGATGAAGAAGAAGGTCTAGTATGAGATGAACCAATGAGGCTCGCAAGAGTGGTTCAAACAGCGTTTTATTCAGCCATGTGAGTACCCATGATAGATTCCACTGAGGGCGTAGCACCAAAGGCTTTGGTCATGTGAAATCAAAGTTAGCCAGGAGATCGGATAGATTTTTGTTTTGTCCCACATCCTCTCTTCCATGATGACATGCATGTCGGAGATTGTGGAACGATAGACTTTTATACCGATTGGTGCTCACTGTTTCTTGTCAAAGAGCCATAGTAGGAAGTTAGCTATTTGAGGTATTGATGCCTGCAGGGGCATAATATTTTCTTGGGTACACCATCGGGTGAAAACTCACCATTTGCCTTCATAGATTTTTAGACTGGAGGACTGTCTTGCTCTAGTGATTCTCTCCACCACTGGTCAGGAGAACTGTTTGTTCTTGAGGGCTTGTTCAATATGAGCCAGGCATGCAAGTTCAGCAACTCTGGGTTGGGATGAAATGCCTGCCATCATGGTTGTTTTAGTAGATGCTGAAATATTCAGATTTTCCTGGTGATATCCACAGCCACATTGATGAGGTCGTTGATCCACAATTTTTCCCACTTGAGCAGGGCAATCACGATGAACTGACACTCTGATTATCTTGCTTTTTGTATTACCTTCGGGATCAGAGGTGTTGGCAAATAAGCGTAAGCATTCAAGCTGTTCCAATCTAAGGAAAGTGCATCGACTGCCCAGGCCATCGGATCTGGGACTGGTGAGACAAAGGTTGGGAGTTTGGCATTCCACCTTGTTGCAAATAGATCCACTATTGGTCGATCCCATAGGGCACATATTCGTGTGAAGACCGATGGGTGAAGAGACCATTCCATTTGTATTTGTTGATTTTCTAGGACAGCGAGTCTGCTAATACGTTGAGTCAGCCTGGAATAAGATGAACTTGAACATGGATTTGCCATTGATGACATCACCTGAAAAGGTCCCAAATGAGAACACAAAGATCTGGGAACTTGGTTCCCCCCTGCCATTTGATATAAGTCACGACAGTTGAAATGTTGGACAGAATGAGAACTCCCTTTCCATATAGAGCCTCTTGTCACCAATGAAAGGCTTTCGAGATGGCTTTCCTCTCGAGAAGATTGATATGTAATTTGTGATCGTGCAGGGCCACACTCCATTGGCTTCCTGGAATGACGGAAGAAGTTGTGCATCCTATCTCTCTGTGCTCACATCTGTACAGATGGTGATTTCCGGAGGTTGTACCTGCAGGGGTATGCACAATATAAGACAGCTCAGGTCGCCCCATTTTCGGCGATGGGACTTCATCTCCGGACATAATAGTGAGAGGTTGGTCCAATGGGCAACGTCTCTGCCTCCATTTGGACAACAGGATCATTTACAATGGTGCATAAAGAATCAACCTGGGACGATGAGGTCCGCTGCTGCATTGAGCAAGCCCAGCAGGCGGAGGATTCTCGGGTGGAAAGTTTGTCTTGTATCAGAAAGGAAGCCACCATGGTACTGATTTTCAATACTCTGTTTAAATGAGTGTAGAACTCCATCCCTAGATGAACAAAGTGTTGAGATGGTATTAGGTCAGATTTATTCTTGTTGACGAGGAAGCCAAGGTTGAGAAGGAGAGTAACCAGTGATCTCATGTCCTGCTCCAATATATGACTTACCTGACGTTTTTGTAGAATGTCGTCCAGGTAGTTTGATGTAGCCGCTGTGGAGGTGACCCGGACATGGGCCATTAACCAATTCATCACTCATGTTAAAACCCAGGGGCTGATGCAGAGTCCAAATAGGAGTGCTTGAAACTAGTAATGGTATCTTTGCAGGCGAATCTCAGGAGCTTCCTGGAAGCTTTGGGAATAAGGAATAGGGACGTGAAGATATGCATCTTTTAAGTCCACACTGATTGCATTTTCTCCCTCCTGGACAGCACTGAGAACCTGATGTGGTGTTTCCATTGTGAATGAACTGATTGAGTGTGGATAGGTCGATGATGGGATGAAGCATGCTATTGGCCTTTGGGACCAGGAACAGCCTCAAAAAAATCCTGGAGAATGTGCATTGTGAATTTCTACCGCCCTTTTTCGGAGAAGGTCATTGATTTTTTGCTGCAGAGTGGTGACTTTGAATGGGTCGTTGGGGATGTTTGTAGCTTAAGGAACTCTGGACAGAGGGGGAGGTGTGCTGAAGGCGATCTTGAGTCCCTCTGAAACCACTTGCCAGGTCCATAGGTTGTTGTGGCAAATATTGTCCATTTGGCAGTGAAGAATTGGAACCTTCCATCTACCGGGATGTGTGGAAAGAGATGCGTGAGTACGAATTTTTAAAAAAATGTTTTAATGAGGCTGTCATGGAGAGAAACGCTGGTGAAAACGATCGCCTTCTCTCTGCTTCGTGTCCCTTTTTGTTCAGGAGGACTGTGTCTGCCATCGGGGGTATGGTCGGTATGACTGCTTCCCAGTGGCTTGTATCCTAGGGGGTTGCAGGGAAAGTTGTCTCCTTGGTGGCTTGTTGGCATATGTCGACGATCTGGCCATTAAACAGGAGGTTCGAGGAAAAAAGGTTGCTAGCGAAGCTTTGCCTTATGGTGGTCTTTGAGAAAGGTGGAGGTAGAGAGCATGGCATCTCGTTCCGCCACTTGTAGGTTCGTAGCTGCTTTGATCGCATTGGTCAAAGTATGATGAGCAGCTCGATTTAAGATGTGGGCCATTCTGGATACAGATTCCTATGCATGGTCCATAGGGATCAAGGCAGGTGATGATAAGCTGTGTTCTGCTTGTTGGAAGATCGCCATGGATACCAGGTCCAACATAGAGCCCACGGCCATGACGGTTCATACCAACTGTTCGGTGTCATTGAAATGCTTCCAGTCCATGTGTACGGTGTATGGCTTAGTCATCCCCACTGCAGCAATGTTGCTGTCGACTGCTGGCATATCTATATGGAAAGCTGGCATGTGTGTCTAGTAGAATCGTCGGCTAAAATTTGAGGGAAGGCGTTGTTGCATGAAAAAGAGGCGGCTGACACTTGGGTCTTGTAATTGGCATTGTAAGCAGCCCAATAGCTGAGTCCTTGTGCATCATAGTGAGGTCTAACAGAGACAAGTGGGATATGGAACCGATTTCATTGTTAGTGGACAAAGGTGGAGACATCAATGTCTCTTGTATCACCTGCAATGGGGCAGGAGATTAATGTCGAGGGCGAGAGCTGACCATGCTTGCAAAATGCCACGAATGAGATACAGTGACTTTCAGGCAGTTGCTAAGTGAAGGTTCCCTTTGAGTGTCAAAGGCTTGAGAAGGCAGTGAAGCGACATCCTTTGGGTACTGAGGCACTAGGCTGGGCATCATGTGCAGTGAGTGCTAAAGGCACTATGCAAGATAGCCTGATCGCTATGCGTGCCCTTAGTTAAGCTGCACATAACTTCAACAACTGGGGCTTGTATCACTGCCTACAATTTACCTATAAATACATGGTTCCCACACTTTTTGAGCGAAAAATTTCCAGGTCTTTTCCAGGTTTTTTCCAGGATGAAATTCTTTTTGTTAAGGTTCATTTATGACCATTACTGAACGGAATTAAAGAACATTGTAACTTAGAAAACGTGCATTTTTCAAATCAAAAGCTGTTTCTATTTTGAGACTCTCTCATAACATCTGAGTTGGACATACAACCATGTACTAAACCACAAAATGTATCACAAGAAATAAGTACAGCTATCTAAATTCATATGAATTATATAATTCATATAAGTCATTTCAATTTACAAATAACAATTTTAACTTTACTCTGCTGAACTGCGAATGTTGGTATGAGGAAATAATAAAAGAATAAACAACTTAAATTAGTTTTCTTTTTCAAACTTTTAATTCTCAAGAAATCAGAATAATGTTGTAAATTAAGATAGCAATGTCTCAAGTACAACATCTATTTACTGATTTAGCATATAATTATGGAATATAAATGTTACTGGTGTCAGCAAATTCAAAACCAA
This sequence comes from Margaritifera margaritifera, assembly GCA_029931535.1. NCBI lineage: Eukaryota > Metazoa > Mollusca > Bivalvia > Unionida > Margaritiferidae > Margaritifera > Margaritifera margaritifera. The sequence goes on along the minus strand of JAQPZY010001135.1, from coordinate 570,964 downwards.
ATACAAGGAACTGATACATGTACCACTTGAAACCTACATGCATGATATAGAAAGTAAACATTTCCGATCACAGTATATAAAAAAAAAACATGCAAAATATTAGGTTGTCATCTTAAATCAGTATAAGTTATATACTCATCTTGGCTGATTGACATTCAGTGGAAAATGTTAGACTTTTGATTACGTGCATATATCTTTTGTAGGGAAGCAGTTCCCTGAAGTTCACACTCAACTTGAACAAGGTAGAACTCTGCCTGGGAAAATTACATATTATTTAGCAAATGCACTTTTTCATTGAAATTCTTCTTAGCAACCTCAAATTCCTACCCTTTTCTTTAGCTCTTCTATGCACTGTGTTGGCTTTTGTTATGTGAGCAAAGCTATGTAATTCTTCAGCTATCATTCCTTAAAAGTAGAGTAGTAACTCAAATTTGATGTAAGTCTAAAAAGTCGAATATCTGAGCTAATATCGTTACTAAATTGATTACACTATGCGATGTGTAGCTTGAAATATCAGTGTCGATTCTTAAATAGGTCACAGGAGAAATGGGAGAAGTATTGTCCTTTGTACAATATATAGTATATATATATTATTTATAGGTACATTTTAAGCAACGATATGAGCCCCTGTGAATTCAGATTCAGCATTGAAAGTTGCCCAGCAGTTGTAGATTTCTACGTATTTAGCAATATTTGAAAATCACTGCAAAAGCAAGTTGTGGCCAAGGTTACTATTCACGATAATGTTTAACACCATGTTGCCTTCACTAACAACCGGATAATAAGCTTTATCACAATACATTTTCGATACCTTCAGGTATCAAAACGGAGACAGGTGAAGATAAGCCATATTATTTATCTCTTAAAATTAGCAAGATCACGTGTCGCAGGCATGTTGGCTGTTGTGACGCTAGACTGGTCTTCATATCTTCCAAGTAAGAAGAGATACTGATATGGAGCTGTATGTGGACTAACCAGTCTACTAGACAAATCTGATTGACTGAGTGCTTGGATTGACTATACAAACATGTTTATGCAAGCACCCAAATGATCTGTACTGCAACCTCCAAAAATTCTGGTAAGAACTCAATAAATTTAACTCACGATCGGTTTAATTACGACTCAATTATGTATTTTTTTCAGTCATCAAGTGGTGGCAGAAAGTTTCCAGTTTTTTCCCGACTTTCATCAATATTTGCAAAATTCAAGGACTATTCCCGGTCTGAGCAAAATTGATCATTTCTCCTGACTTTTTCCCCAATATCCCAGTAATGTGGGAAGCCTGTAAATAACACATGTACATGTATTATTTATAGGTAAATTGTAAGCAACAATATTAGTCCATGACTTTGACCATCTTAATCACACTGCCAACATAAAACACCATAACTACAAAGAAATACGCTCTGAATACACATATTCTTACACACAGACACAATGTTATTATTTCATCCATCTCTTTTTCTGTCTTTCACTAATAACAACAAAAGTATTTTCATGTACTTTTATTTTGTATTGTAATTAGATTCATGAGTTCAAAGCAAAATCAGGCAAAAATTCTATGTTTATTGGTACATTAATACTGTTAGGTCAGCTAGTATTGTGTCATGCAGACCTTGTTTGGGTCTAATCCCTTTATTTTTCGTACAGTCATTATTCCAAAATAATAAAAACAATTATTTACATATAATATTTAATATTCTGAAATGAATAATTATTTTTTCATGTACAAAAAATTATAAGAATTATGGTGATAGGCTTTACCTTATGGAGGGCGTATAAAATTAAACCTGATAGGCATGAAAAAACATCCAAAAGATGAATTAGAAATATGATCATAGAACATGAAGGCTCACCAGTGACATCTTTTTCATGGGATGGTGTGTACAACACTCAAAAACTGGCCTAGATGCCATATTTTGAAAAGTCACTGTGGCAGGAAATATTGTCATGGTAACATACTTCTGGTGGGAGTGTGTTGTAATCATGAAGACACATCAACAAAGTTGCATGATTTTGGATTCAGAAATGCACCTAGAAACTTACCTTAACATAAAAACTTGACTGAAGTTACTGAGCTGTGAAACTTACTAACCTAGTTTTGGTGGATAGGTGCTACACTCAGCCAAAGGTATTTACACAGTCACAATATTTTATAACCCAGTAACCAAACATTTATGAGAAAATGGACAATTGCAAAACCTTAGCATGACAGGATGAGAGGACAGATGGACAAACATTTAAACAGACAAGAGTTATACAGTATTGCTCACTAGATTTTTCGTTTAGGCATGCATTACAGTTAATCCCTTTGACACTTGCTCCACAGTGGAGGGGTAAATACCTACAAATCACAACCATGACTGAGCAAGCACAAATTGTGTAGTTCCACTCTGTAGGGGGCTAGTAGACATTACTAATTGACATTTGTATAGGCAATGCATAAAGACCAACCATTGAAAGGCTGAGACATCAGAATGACTTACAATCGGATACCAACTGAAGAATCAATTGTCTCTATGTCAACTGTATATTAGAACATTTCAAAAATCATGTCAAAAGAGTTTTGAATATTCAATACGTGTGTTTAGAAAAGGTTGATTGGCTTCTGTGCAATACTTCTATTTGCAGTTATTGCCAATGTCAAAAATCCAAGTGCATTCCCAAATTCAGTTTAAACAATGTAGAGCAAGAATTTTACATCATGATCATCAGAAATTAGATCAACGACACTTCCAGGAAATTTAGATTTTTTACTTTTTTCAAAGAAATCTCAACTAACTTACAAGAGGCACACCTTTCAGCTTCTCTTGAACAGCATAAATTTATCCAATTGTTACCTAGGAAAAGTAATCCTCTAAGATATGTACAATTAACATCCAAATGAGAACCTCTGCTATTTAAAATAAAGAAAAGAACAGAAAACACTCAATTTACTCTGAAATGTGAACCACGTGCTAGCCCTTTAGCAGTAATGGCAGTACAAACTGCCAACAACAGCACATGTTCACATGGTTGAACTGTACACAACTTTGAACCAGCGAGATTCTGATGCAATAGGGACTACTTCATATGTACTGTAAGGGAACAACTATTTCATTTTTGGGATTGGGGAGGGGGGTTAGGAGAAAGAGACAGTGCTGGGATTTTCTTTCTGACCTGGAAGTTTTTTTCACTTTCATTACAAGATATGTTTTTTCTCAACTAATAAGAGGGATAGAGTAAGGTTTTTTTCCCCTACAATTCAGAGCAAGACAATTGTTTTCAAGCTGTCAGAAAGAATTCTAGCCCCTCTACCCACGTCAGAAAATTAAATGGTCTGTTCCTAACAGAGACTTTACTTCAGTGCATGTTCTGCAAAATCATACTTTGTCGACGCCTCTTCCAATCCACAGTAATTGTTGGATGTGCATGGCTATTCTCTGTGAGATGCCAAAACGACTCCATGAGGATGTGTGGGGAGGTGGTGGAGAGACTTTTTTTAGAATCCTCTCCACAATCCCTCCACTCCCACACCAATGTGTGGAAAAATGACAAATCATGTGAACTGTGCTGTACTGTACTATATGCCCCTTCCAAATTTGTGCCAGGACGGATCATGAAAATTTAAGTATTATGTACGTATTATCCACTTTTCTGATATTTTAGTATCATAGTATCACTGGGATTATTTCCTTCTGATATCATTAGAGTTGTTCTTCTGCTTCTTTTTCTTCTAAATGTAACGCCTTTGTCTCTGTTTGGACAAAACTAGAAATAGGTGGAAAGTATTGATAAAAGTTGCTCAGTATTTCTCTTCTTCCTAATTTCTGACAAATTTCACCATAAGTTTGTGAGTGACCCAGAGGCCAATGCTGGTTGCATAAATGACTTGGCCTTTCATGCCAGGATTGTGTATACGCAAGGTGATAGGGTCAATGGTTTCTATGCTATTACCCAAGGACAATATCAATTTAAAAAAAGAAAGTTAACAGTCCACTGGTGTAATATTTCAAGAAACAACACATAATAGCAAATTTGCATTGAATTCTATCAATATATTTAGAAATTGTTGGGCAACCTTCTGATTCCCCCCCCCCCCCACTCCCACGTCCTGTGGAGTGGGATTAATTCTGAGGGAAATAAAGAAATCCTCACCTCGTAAACGTTTGGTATAGAAGTTTCATCCAATTCTAACTGGAAGTTTTAGAGCTATGGGCTTGCACAAAAACTTTAACACTGAGTTGATGCCACTGCCACTGCTGACATAAGCATAACTATGTTTTGCATTTTTCTCAGAAAAAGACAAGACAAAAATAAGTTACATGTTACATAATCTACAATTAACTATTAATTCAGAATATTATGTAAAGCACATTCATACATTTCTCAAATATCTTTATGTATGCAATTGAGAGGACAGACAGACAGAGCCAGAAACAAAGATAGTTACTAGATAGGAACTGTTCCATCCCATACTCTAAGGAGTAGACAGACACCATCTTGTATCACACAGGTGGAGACAACCTAAAATGACATAGAATCAGATACCTCACTGATAGTGTAGCCTTGTATGATAATAGATAAAAACATTTACTGCATTATCTTGTCTTTTATAATTCTAGTTTGAATACATACTAAATAAATACCTCACTAATAGTGTAGCCTTGTATGATAATAGATAAAAACATTTACTGCATTATCTTGTCTTTTATAATTCTAGTTTGAATACATACTAAATAAAATACAGGACATGCCTGTTTGTCTGAATGTAATGACAAACAAATTTGGCAGATCATCTTTTTTTAATTATAAAATACAGAAATTAACAAAGTACTTGAACCATCTATCTTTATTTGTCCTCATACTACTAAGCTAAATCCCAAACTAAACTGTGGACTATCAGAAACTTGTCGAAAATACTTGGGGACAATAATTATAGGTTACTGCATTTGTATGGGAAAATATGAACAAGTTTTTCTGAGCTATACTGCACGACGTTAGGAGTGCAGTATAGCTCATTCAAAACAAGTTCATATTTTCCTATACAAATGTAGTAACCTTTTTATTATATACTTGTTTTGCTTTTGTACCTAAGGCTGAATAATAAAAGGGACACACTACAAGAAACAAAGTAACTGAATTTCTGTTAGATTCCAAAGCAAATACACAACTGTAGTTAAACCAATACACAGTAACCGTATTCAAGCGCATATGGTACCGCCCAGCGACCTTTGAACTTGGTAGCGTACCACGTGCTCAATCATTTGTTTCAAAAGAAATCTCATTTTGGTCTACTTAAAATTGAAATTTAGAGTCATATTGTGCATGACTGCACCTTGGAACAACTTTCCCAGTTGGTCTGGAATGGAGGGATTTTGTTTTCTGTCAATCCAACTAAATTCTGCTTATTTAGTTGTGGTGAGCTGGCGTTATTAGCTGGTTTGATTACGTATGATGTACATGTAGCTGGAAGGACTGGTCTTGACAGCAAGTTGCACATGTGTTTCTGTTCTACCACTGATAGTTTGGAATCATAAGGTGGACAAAATATGAAATTCTTTTAATTGAAATTCTCAAGAAGATGCAGGATTAAATATTTTTTGTTAGGGAATATCAAATTCATTTTGTTTTGGTGTGCAGTAAATTCTCCTTTTTGGAATGTGATTTCTCTTGTAAATGTAGTCTATAGATTGCAGTGCAGTTTTGCGCTGTGGATAAGAAAGTACATTTTGAAGAAATTCAAGATGCAGAAAGGTAAGTACATTTATTACCATTCTTATTACCAGCTATTGATAACATATTTTTATGTACTGTCACTTGCATGATCTTTGTTGACTTGTACTATAAATCCAAACATTTTATCAAAAAATTAAAACAGGAAAATTGAAAAGCTGCTGGAGTGTGAGAGCTCATTTTGCCAGTGGAAAATACGGCTTCTTCGCAATCTTGGCTTACTGACTCCGAGGCACTTGCTTTTATACCAAAACCCGCCTTCTTTACTTGCAATTTTTTCGAACTTCGTGTTTGGACTGACTTGTAAAATGGCCGGTCTCTGAGAGAGACAGAATATCCTTTGGCCTAAGATACCTTTCTATGCTATTTTTATAGATGGTCGAGAGCACGGTTCATAGTCTGGACCATAAGCTAAATAAGTGTTTAAATGATCATAATGATATTTTCAATACTGCATGTCCCACGTTTGTGGTCATAAAAAATTATAAAGCCACTGCTGGACATTGCGAATATCATGTTCAATCGCTTGCTTGGTTTAAAGTTTCTTTTGTGACAATGAGCTCATCCACATCGTCAGCTTTATCATCTCTACTTTCAAATGGCTCAAACAGCTTGCTCAGTTCATCCACAGATAAATCTAATAAAGCAAAAGTTCCGGTGTCTGCTACGTGAGCGTACATTGTTTGTTTACAATAAAAAGTAGTTCCTAACACACGATACTATTTTTAGACACACATGTTGTGCAGTATGAAACCGTACAGTATGGAGAAATACTGCACGATTCTGACAATGCAAAGTTAATGGATAAAAAAAAAATGAGTATATAATAATAATAAATCTTGCATGATGCATAGAACAGCATGGCTTTCAAAGCTTAAACAAAACTGAAATATATTCAGAGGACATCAAAGATCCCTGCCTAGTGTACTTGGACTGAAGGGACATAACTCTACATAAAAAGACTGATCCTACCGTAACCTCTATATGATATGACATCTATAGGTTAGCACTGTAATATCTACTAAGTCTTAACATGATCAACCTTAAATTATGAGTACTGTTATTGACCTAAATATCTGGACATTAAAAAAAAAATACTTTTCTTTGTCCAGATAATATATGTACTAATGAAAATAATAAATTTTCCCAAATATCTTGTCTGAAAAATTAATATATTTATTGTTGCACCCAGCAAGTTCAATGCTGGTTGGAAGTGGTCTAAGCAGATCAGGTTGCATTATATCCTTGCATGCCAATAAAGAACACATTCATGATAATGTTTCAGTATTTTATTTTACAAATAAAGATTTCTGGTTGCATTTCTGGTGTTTTATTTTTGTTTGTAAAACTATGTCAGTCTGTTCATTGTGTACATGTACTGCCACTGGTGATAAGTTTGAACTAGCCATAAATTAATATAATTACTTTAGTTTAATTTCTGTAAACTCCAGGTAAACCATTGAAGATTTGATGCATAATCTGTCTGAGTAAAGTATTAACAAAATCAACTGATTAAAGCCCAGCAAATCTCAGTCATTGCTAGAAACTTATCTACAAATGTGACTAAGATTATAATAATGTATGCAAATTGTTGATTACAGCTAGTTCTATCATCGATATTGTTTTATAATGTAAAGATGGTCTTTGACAGCAGAGTGCATCACCAAAATGAAATATATCTATTCATGTTATCTTACCTCTCAAAATCTGAGAGATAATCCATATTTTCCTTCAAAAATGCTTGAAGCAATTTTGACACTACAACTCCAAACATGGCAATAATTCACAACTCCAAACATGGCAATGATTGCCCTAAATATGTAAATGAGCCAAATCACTTAGTCTGGTTCTGGAATTGAATTACAGAACACCATTATTTGTAATGATACTCTTGATAGAAAGACCAAACTGACTATGTCCAAAATGAGGTATACAAGGAGAAATATGCAACTGAATAAAAGTAAGACAAGAACTTGTGAAACTCACATATCGGAGATGTTGACCACTTTATCACAAATAAACGACATACATATTTATAACTATATCTCAGACAAGTTTATCCCCTTTATTGATAATGTGAATTGTCTACATCAAGTCTTCAGGTATATTACACTGAATAATCACAGTTGTGGAGTGTCTCAGCTGTTCTTACTACTGCCTATTGACAATACATTCCGTTAATCCACAAGATGGATAATCAAAGTGGTTTCATTGTCTGATGGCTGTCTACTCAAACACCTATTTCTGTGTATGGGTAAAACCTTCCTCAGGGCTGTTCCAGTAAAACATATACCCCCCGGGGGGAAGGCACTTCAAATTGAACCAACCCACAACAGAAACAATTTTAAAAAATTATGATTCACCCTCTGATGTTTTTTAATAGAAAAGCATTACCCAATATAGAAGCGTATTATTTTACATAATTTCTGGGGTTAGTGGACGGTAGAAGCGATTTTAATTTTGGGTTGTGGACAGAAGCGATTTAAATGACAGCTGACCCGAGGTAACCTATACTGAATTCTTATATATTATATAATCCACTGCATATTTTTATTTGTATTCATACTTTATAATCAATCATATTTTGTTCGTTTGTTTGTATGTCTGGCATGTATGTTTCTGCTATTGTAAAATCAAAAATTTTCTTGGTGCCTTATTATTTGTAGATGTCGTGGTTCAGTCACTTAATACCTACTAATTTAATGTCCATGAATCTAGATTGTACAATAGGGATTTTTCTTATAATGCAGAAATCATGAATGTGCATCCTTACTAAACTGTCATTTGTTATGACTATGTATATGTGGTTATTTCAGTGATTGCTATGTTTTGCTTACATTTCTTTCTTCTTAGGCATGCTGCTTTTGATTTGCGTGATAGTTAAATCTTGTATTGCTTTAGATGTACTGTCAGATGATATGATTTATTTTTATGCTTTTTCAATAAATGTATTTGAAAATAGATATTATATGATTTGTCAGAAGAAAAAAATATTAATGCCAATGGAAGTGATGTCACATTATTTCTGCCAACTTTTACACTTTTACTTTTAAATTCTGTAAGAAAAATATATTTTTAGTGACTGATATGTTTTATTTGTATGTCTTGTTGCATGACTAATATAAAATAAAAAGAAATAAAAAGAAATATAGCATGTCAAACATTGTTACATCATCAATCCTACTGTGATCAGTCAGATTATCAGCAGCCCCCCCCCCCCCAAATATGTGTGTTTCCTAATGTACTGGTTTTAAAATTAGGGTAGGCAGTTAGGTTTTATATAAATCAAATAATATTTAAAGCACTTTAAAGTACTAGGCAAAACCGGCTCAAATTTTTTTTGGCCTCATCATCAATGCCGATCAGTTTTCTACCATCATCAGGGCAAAATCAATCAGTTCTTAGATTTTCATCCCAACTTCCCCTGGATGTAGTTAAAATATTTGATACAATGACTGTCCCTGTCCTGGAAAAAAAAAAAAAAAAAAAAATTCACAACCCACCTTGAATTAGATTAAAAATGGATGAAAATCTAGGAATAATTTTCTTGACCCCAGCGTACTCTTAAAGTCAACATCATTGCAGTTTTCTGTCTCTGGTCAACAGCAGAATCAGTGTTGCTTCTATGATTTTTCAAAAGAGGGCCAACTCCCCCATCCCTTTTCCAATAGTGGGCCAATTGTAAATTTCAACTGGACAAATTTGGCCCTCTTCCTTGAGAAATATGGGTCACACAGAAGAAAATATTTCAAATGATGGCAGCATCTTCAAAACAGGCAAGCACAAGTTTATTGTGTGGTTTATTGTTTCTAAGCAATTTTTTTTAGCTTGTATACCTGATCCACGATTTAAAAAATATTTACCAAATGTAAATGTGTTCCTTTTTGATGGTGTTCATGTATGTCAAGCATGAGAATAAAAAAGTGTACAGGTTAGAATTGGAAGTAGTAATGAGTTATAAAGAAAAAATGATTGAATTTTTAAAATAATTAAAATGAGAAATATGGAAAAACAATAAAAACAAGAATACAACTTTTTGAAAGAACTTTATAAACGACTCAAATTGGTGTGGACTTCAACAATACCATTACAGAACGAAAGTGCAAAAGAAGCTAGATTTAGTTGGGCCATTAATTACCAGCTCGAAATTCTTTTTCACAGCATTTGCCCATAATGCTGCCATATGATCCGCTGAATTGTATGTGCCTGTCTTTTGTACTGGTCCTATAGTTTATGCATCCCACAGTAAAAGTGATTGTTTTTCTGTGTTTCACACAGTTTACACAGCATCCCCATCTCTGACTTTTCTAACCAGAACCATTCCCCATGCCAGTTTGACTGGAAGTTGTGCACAAAGTTTTACTTTGTTGCTTGCACTTGTTGCACTGCTATGTTCAAATCATATGATTACCTTTCAACAAGAGATTCTCCCTCACTGTTTCTTCATTTATAATAATCCTGCAAAATTCTTTTTGATATTTCTGTGTGAACTTGCATGTTTCTCCTGACTTAGCACATGCCAAAGCTGCTGGCTACCATTTACAATAGGTTGCAGCTGTAAAATATTTTCCCATTTCATTCTCACCTCGGTAATGAGCTTCTAAGCAAAAAATACATAACAGGAGATGTATCTTTTATGTTAGGCTTGAAAATAGGTTTAAATAGTTTCAAGTTCGCAAAATTTATGTCTGAAAGGCCCTGATGAGCTGATATTTTTGTAATAATTATTACAGAAAAGGGAGGGATGTTCTTGTTGAAAGACTTCACTACATGATAAGAAAACAGAAATATATCCACTTTTGTATGCCATTTTGTCCAAATTTGTTCTCTTCTTTTCGTATAAAAAAAACAATAGCCTGCATCCAATTACACAATCTGTGGCAGTGGCAATCGAACTGCTGGGCTTTTGGTGCATAGGTTCGTTCATTTTGGGCCAGCTTGTGATAAATCACAATATTCCTGCAATCCTGTGTCCTAAAAGCAACACTGTTGCAGCATCATCATCACTGATGGTCTAGTAGTAACATGCTGAACTTTGAATCCAGAGTCATGGGTTCCATATTCCGCTTCCTGTCTTTCATACAAAACTTCTATCCAAGGTCCGAGGAACCTCCATGGCAGAGTGGTGTAAAATGCTTATCTTCTGATCACTTGCCTCTCATCACGTAGGTACAAATCCCACTCAGGCCTTGTATGTGAGAATGTTGCCAGTCACTTGAGGAAGTTCAGTGGTTCTACCCTGGTGGTCTTTGATGCCGGGGTTCTTCAGCAGCAAAATTGGCTGCCATATATAAATTTTCTTGTGCTGAAAATGATGTAAAACTCACAATGATCTACCAACAACATCAGGTCTCATCTCTATATGACCTCAGGTGTTGGAGGGACCTAAAACACAAAATCAACCAACTAATCAACAGCAACACCAGCAGCAGAAGTACTGGTTTATAATTTTTGCCACAACTGTATGAGTGTATAAACTTTTACCATAGTAACTGTCTTTAAACCTATGTATATCATTGATTATGTTTTCTGACATTTATCTAATGAACAGTCATCATCAGACTGTGCAAACAGACTTATATGTTAGTAGCTCTGAAAATTTTACATATTCAGCTCACACAAATTTAAATTTTCTCTAGTAATGTCTATTGTTCTGACTAGACCTATTTATTATAGCTTATTCAAGCTATATTTAGCCCTATCTGGAAATGTGCATAGTCTGATAAATATTTGTAACAAACAATCTGAAGATGCATGAATGTTTTTCGGTGTTGCACTTGGATTGAGTAACTACTAGAATCAATAAATCAAATTATTCAAGTCTGTCATGCAGACACATAACTATAATTCTGCCAATAGATTTTTTGATTTCTAAATTTGCGAGATTTTTTTTGGCTATACTATTTCAGATGATAGAATCACCAGAATGGCCAGAAAAGAGGTAATCACCAGAATGGACAGTTAAAATCGATTGAATTCATCTTTTAAGTAGCTTAATTCACTATATTTTTTTTTATTAACTGCACACCCTTTATTTTCCTCCCTTTAATAATTCTTCTTCACGATGAGGAAACAATGTCGTGCACATTAAAGAATAGGAACACTTATGCTCATCTTTATCATTATTATATACTTCAGAAACAGTCAGTTAGTTTAACGTTGTTGCTACAGGTCGATACCCAGCGGTATTGACTGAAGTAAAAATAGTCACTGCTTCCTTATATGGTAAATACGTGCCGGCATTCATAAAATTCCAAACCCGTTCCAGTGATTATCTCCGTTCTGGTATGTCTGGTGATTCTGTCCACCCATACTCTTTGTCTTGTTTTTGATATGTATCCCAATTCGTCACATGCTTACCCGATTACTATGCTAATTGTTTGTCAACCTGAGAATGTGTATACCAATGTGAAATGGAACTGGGAAACTGAATTTCAAGATGGTAAACCTCTACATTTTTGGATGTATTCCACTTGGATTCCATGTTTCTGTAGAAAACTAGGGAGTTCATCAACTCCCAATGCTGACCGAACACACTATGATAATGTCAGAGTAAAACGAATACCAATGAAATCTTATAAACTGGTCAGGTTCTCTCCCCTGCAGAGATGCTGCCAGGATTTTATCTAAAGGGCAGAGGGGGTCTCCCCCCTTGTCACCAAAATAAGGTGGAGTATAAAATAAAAGGGGGGGGGGAGGGGAGAAAGAAATGGCCATAGTTCAATATTCACCCAACACTTAAATATCCCCATCTCTCTTTCTCACTGCTCCACTCTGTTTGGGCTCTGTGGAAATCAAAATCCTCAAAAGACGTCCCCTCTAGTTGTAAAAGCATTAATCTGTTGATTGTTTCTGAACTTGATGTGTTCCTTATCTGTGTATGAATGTTTGTTCTGTGCTGGAATCCCTTTTAATAGTCTTCTGTCTAAAGGGGCATACCCATAGCTAGCTTAGCCAGCTTGAACAAGCTGTTAAACTGTTTTTTTGTGGTTGTTATGTACAATTTTCCACATCTGATATTGTCTCTTGGATATTTCTGTTCCAAAATAAGATTTTTCACTAGCATGAACTCTGCCAAAGTTTCACTTTTTTGAATCAGTGCTTTGCTGCCTACTATGCCAGATTTCTTATATGTTCCATAATGCTGTATTATGGTTTTGAGTCCATCAATGCCATAGTCTGCATGTTCAGACGGAGGTATTTTGGTAAAATAAATATCCTGGCATTTTAATTCTTTTTAGATTTTTATTTTATTCAAAATATCTTAACCCTTAAAGTGCTATACTCAGTATCGTTTTGTAGCACATGATCCTCCAGTGCTGAATTGTTTGAGAAAAGAAATTGCACTCTACTTTTAAATTGCCTGTATTTTAATTAGGCTTGTATTGTCCATTTAATTTCAAAATACCGCTGAATACAGGGTTGACCAGAATGCTGGATTGTACATCAAACTCGTATTCAACATCATTTTGGGGTTCAAAAACACTCACTGGTATTTCCAGTAACACTTTCGCAGCTTCAGTAGACTGATATACTTCAATACTTCATAATCATTGTCATCATTGCTGTCATCAGCCAGTATTTGCCAAACGAAATCATCATCTGAAGATAAACCATGTTGGTAGTTGGCCATTTTGGGCTTTCTGAGTGGCCTGTATTTTAAACATGCATTTGTAAAAATTTCTTGTTGACTAAGGTTAAAACCTCAACAGAATGCATGCTCCAGGGCCCAATATACAAATCAAATTTAGTTTAACAACCATTCACATCAATCCGAAGTATCCAGTTGTGTAAATATTTGACTACCTGAAAAACGATGTCGCGACAAGCACTACGAGACCTCTACCGCCAGCCCGACTTATGTCTTGACAAGCACTTTAAGGGTTAACAGTTAACAGTTAAATAAAACATATATACTGCGCAGGGTACATTTTAAATATGCGTGACTTTAAACTAATTTGCGGGAGTTCTCGTGCATCACTGCTTCCCAATGTCGTGAATTCGTACAAAGTTAGCATGATTAGTGCACTCGCGTGCCCTGGCAGTATCTATGCCCCTGAATATTGATTCACCACAAGTTAGACCACTAAGAAGGGGTTAGATGTAATTTTAAATGTATATATGCATTTTTTCTGACAACCCCACCTGTGATTTTTGATTTTGTTGACGCAACCCACACCAGAAGTGAATTTCCTAACCAACGCTCCACTATCAGAATCAAATTAGTTTGAAACACAACCACCTACAGAAGTTTTTTTGAAGTGCCGTCCCCACGGGGATGTATGTTTTACTGGAACAGCCCTCAGCATTAGTTCCAACTTGAATGTTTTATTTATACTTGGCTTTGAAATACATATGCTGTGTCTGAAAATAATTACAAAATTTGGAAAATAGTGTCTAGAAAATTCGAGGGACCAGATATTTACAGTAGTTGCACACACAAAATAATGTAATGAACAGATGGTCATGACTTGTGCTACTGGTCACAACATAAACATGCTTTTTTGAAACAATCTTGTATGGGATGTTTACAAGTAATTTCACATTAATATCTTATCAACATTTACCTAATAAAAATAGTAGGCAGAAATTTCAACATTAATTGAAACAATTTCTTAGCAGTTATATTATACCTGACAAACAAGATCAAAGTAAAGTCCTGGGTAGAACTCCTTTAGGCTGCATTTCTTGTCAGGAAAACTTCTGGACACAACCCACTCTCTCAGATTCTTCACCTAAATATAAAGTATAACACCATATATATTCACTTATAAGTCGAGTTCAACTGCAAACAACATTGACCCTGATCTGCCCTCACATAATGTGCCAACAGATCAGGATCTATGTTGTTTGTTCTACTGATTACTCCTAACAAACTGCATAGACCCAGATCTGCAGGCACAATATGCAATGGCAGATCTGAGTCTGTGCAGTTTGCAGTTGCACTCAACTTATTGGCAAGTATATATATGACAACTATGGTAAAACTGTTTATAGCAAAACCTAAATAGAAAATTTGTTTGATCTTAGTTTTATCTTACAAAGAAGCAAAGATTAACAGGTTAAAAGGTACACTGCAGTTTCATTGATTACATGTACGTGCGAAAACCTATGCCATGACCATGTCACAAGGCCAATATATTTCCATTCTAAGATGGTCAAATTGCCTTGATTCACAAGCTTCTTGCTGCTCTCAACAAGAGTACCATGAATGGCACATTATACTTCCACTGGAGGTTATTGACAAATGGGTCTCAATAAACTCAACCTTTGGTCAATCTATGTGGTATTGAACTAAAGTTACTGTGCAGAAACCATTATTTTGTTATCAGACTCAACATGACCATGACCTCTGACCTCATAATATATAGGTTGTTTTACTACCATAAGTGCAAGCCATCCACACAGTTTGGTCAAGGAACTTACTCTGGAATAAAAGTTACTCTGTTTAATCCATTTTCTTTGTCAGCCATAACAAGCTTGACCTTTGACATTTTGACTCCAAAATCAACAGACCTCTTTCATACCTTAACTGCTTGCCACCCCCACCCACCCAAAAAAACAAGGCTGTTTGGTCTAGAACTGAAGTTATTATGCAAAATTCATATTTCTTCTTTCAATCAAAGTGACTTTTGACCTTTGGCTTTTTGGCCACCAAATCAAAAGACTTCTAACTTACTCCAAGAGCAAGCCATCCACAAAGTTTAGTCCAGGTCTGTGATGTAGAATTAAAGTTGCTGTGCAGAAACCATTTATCTTCTTTTGACCTTGACCACTTACCTTTTGATCCAAAAATCAATAGGATATTTGCTTGGCAAATGTTCAAGTCATCTGCAAACTCTGGTGAAGGTACATGGTCAAGAAATTAAATGTTTGTGCAGAAACCATTTTTCTTCTTTCAATAATGATGATCCTGACCTTTGACCTATTCACCTCAAAATCAGTAGGCTTCTTCATTACCTCAAGTGCAATCTATCTACAATGTTTGATCCAGGTCTACCAGATGTTTTAAGGATTTTACCTGTGTTAACTTTATCTTCTATTTCACATAACTTTTACAATTTTAACATCTTTGTTCTTTTATATTCTATCTTGCTACACTTCCTGTTTACATTAATTTGGAATGGTTTATCTTCCTTGGGTTTTGTACAATTCTTTATTTTTACATTTTTTTAATTTAGCTTTTAGTTGGCACCACATAACCAATATTGTGCTGAGGTTCCGTCAAATGCTACTACATACATCCATTTATCCAGTCCATGATGTAGAAATAATGTTACTGTGCAGAAACCATTTTTTCTTCTTTCAGTTACAGTAACCTAGACATCAAAATTGGTAAGTTTATTCCTTGCCTAAAGTACAAGCTATCCACACAGTTTGGTCCAGGTATGTTAAGTAAAACTAATGTTATTCTGTGGAAACCATTTTTCTTCTTTCAGTCAGTGACCTTGACCTTTGTTTGATCTCAAAATAGATAACCTTATACCCTAACCCCAAGTGCATGCTATCCATGAAGTTTGGTCCAGGTCTGTGACATAGAACTAATGTTAATGCAGGAAAACCACTCTTCTTCTTGTAGTCAGTGATCTCGACCTTTGACCTTTTGACTCCAAAATTGATGGAGCAAAACAAAATTGTGTTGTTCTGGTAATTGTGTGAAAACAATAGGTCTGAAGGTTATTAATATTTTTTGTATTAGTTTTTTTTATCCAGCTCATGTAACTTCATGTCACAGTTTCCAATCTAAAGTTACCAGTCTGAAGGTGAAAAACAGCACACAGTTAGTATTGATGGTCTGGTTACCGGAACCACACATATTTCTCCTTTTTGCCCAGGTTTTTTTGTTACCCCAAGAGCAAGTTATCCACAAAGTTTGGTTAAGGTATGCAATGTAGAACTAATGTTATTGTACAGAAACCATTTTTCTTCTTTCAGTTACAGCAATATGGACTTTTGACCTTAATTAATAACCTTATTCCTTGCCCAAAGTGCAGAAGCCACTTTTGTTCTATCTGTCAGTGACCTGGACCTTTGAACTTTTGAACCCAAAACAGATAGACTGCTACCTGCTACCTTACTCCAAGTGCATACTACCTACAAATTTTGTTCAGGTCTGTAATGTAGAACTAATGTTATTGTGCGCAAACAATATTTCTTCCTTCAGTCAGTGACTATGACCTCTGACTCTTACCTCAACATTAGTTCTACATCACATACTTGGATCAAACTTCTTCCTTACTCCTAGTGCAAGCTATCCAAAAAAGTTTGGTCCAGGTCTGCGATGCAGAACTAATGTTATTGTGTGGAATCCATGTTACTTTCAGTTACAGTGACCTTGACCTTTAACCTTTTGACTCCAAAATGTATATGCTTCTAGCTTACCCTAAATGCAGGCTATTTACAAAAAGTGGTAATGTTATATGGTGGAGAACTCAAGTTTGTACAGAAACAAAATAAGGATGGACAGACAGATGGACAGTAAATGCCATTTTATGAGAAAATTTTGACAACAGTGACTGCAGTTGGAAGGAATAATTTAACTCAACGGCTTTAGTTCTATTAGCATTAGGATGATGATGTTCAGGAGAAATGAAGATTTTGATTGCATTCAGAATTTCAAGTGTTAATGACGGATTTTTCAAATCAAACATTGTCAATGTGTTTTCAATAATTACTGCATATTATTTGGTCATCTTCTGTGTTGTGATAGCTTGCAATACCATGGGTATGATGCATTTACTTGTTTTTATAAGACTTATCCTTTTTTTTAGGAACTGCAAGGAGCTCCCAAAATCAAGGCAAGTTCACCATCTTAGAATGGAAACAGACAGGCCTATAATATGATGTAGTGGTAATGTAGGTTTTCACACTTGTTAGAGGGAAGTCTTGAATCAATTTCAGATTAATATGTAAGAGTTAATGCAAGATTTTGACAAATTCTTTTATTATCTTCTTGCCAAAAAATATTGTATCGTCCAATATGAAATCACTCACGTATGAAAAAGTATGACACTGTGATTTGTGATCTTTGGGGTTTAATGCAATTTTCCAGCACATGATAGGCCAAACATGGTGGCCAGTATATTTGGTGGAAGAAGAGCCAGTGAAGAACCACCGACCCATGGGAAGCTACTAATAAGCTGTCTCACATACCCACAATGGTCGAGTCAAGGCTTGAATCTATGCAGACAGACGTGTGATGTGAGTGATCTGTAAAGGCGAGTGCCTTAGACCACTTGGCCACCTGGGGCCTCAGACACTGTGAACTGCACATCATGGGTCACACTAGGTGGTGACCGGAACAGTTGCCCTTTTCTGTGAAATTTCACTTCAACAAGCCAGGAAAGCGAAGTTGACTTTGCCTTGTCATGAATCAGCACCTATACACACCCTTGCCAATGTTCCAATAAAAACCATAACTCTTCTGCTTTAATTGTAATGCTGATTTAAATAGCCATACTTTTTCACTCAATGGAGATTGTGTAAATTGTTTCAGTAGATGTGGCATAATAACACCTCAGACATCCAGGGATGGTGCTAGCTTTAAAAAAGTTGTTGCCAAAAAAATCGCTAACCTCAATATTTTGTCGCCAATTTTCAAAAAATGTCGCCAAGCAAGGAGTCAGTATTTTTCCATGTCTATTAATGTAGTAGGCAATGAAAATTGAAAAAGATGGGGTATTTACTACTTAATTGACAACAAATAATACAATACAACAATATTACAGAATAAATTATTACATGACTGTTTCGATTGCTTATTTATAATGTTTTACACTATTAAAATGTTGTTTCATAAAAATAATAAAATCGAATTTCACACGAGTATGCATCGTAATTTTACGACTGCCCACTTGCTGAATGCAGTCTGAGATGCCGAGTTTATTCCTGATGTCAGTTTTGATGATATTCATCTTACTGAACCCACGTTAACAGTTGCTGATAATGTCATTTTTACTTTTACTAATAGCAGCCATCTTAGCTACTTCCACAGTCTTTGCATGATGCTCTGTGCAAAGGTATGACTGTTGTCACTTTAAATAAATGCATTATCAAATATCAAATATCATCTTTCCCTACATTTGCTCTCTCTCTCCCTCCCTCCCCAGTTTTCTGGTTTATGATTTATACCTTGTTAATTTGATACTTGTTCAGTGCCAAGTAGAGTCCTAGACACCTCTTACATATATGTGTTTGACCTTAATCCCTTAGCACCCTTTGTTTTCCCACATTACAACCTTTGATTGAGCCGCGTATTTGATACTTGTTCAGTGCCAAGTAACAGAGGGTGGTTATTTGAACTCCCCGTGATCTTGCAGCACAATTGACACCTGTTCAGTTGCATCCTTTAATAGATTTCACAGACTGTATGATCGAAGTATCACTTAGAGAGTCCAAGCTCAATCTCCACGTAAGCACCTGCATATGACAGTAAAGACAAGGAATTGGAGTAAGGACAATATTTACAATGACTACTTGACGATCGAGGATTTCAGCACTATAATTGGTCACTCAGACGATGCAGATGAATTCTTGAGCATTTTACCAGATGATATTAGACAGTGACCTTTATAGGATACTGTGAATCACAAAAGTGTGCACTTGACTTTCATAGTTTATTAACATATTATGGGATATTGTGAATCGGATCATTCTGGGCTACTATTTTTATGCTGGTATGTAACCTATGATAGAATTCATGGATTTATCATATCAAACAGATTTAAAATGCCAATCATTATATATTTCTATGGATTTTTATGACATGATGAAAAACAAAATGTAAGTTATCAATTTATTTGTGACATATTCCACTCGATAATATACCTAATTGTATTTTACACTGGTTTTGTCTTTATTATTCCTAGCTATCTATCTATCTATCCATCCAGTCTCCTCCAATATATACTGGTAGTCAACAAGAAAACTTTTTACAAATGTAAGTTTAGACCTTGCCCCATGGATAAACCGATGCCCCTTCATCCAAGCTTTTTTTAAAACCTAATTTATGTGACTTATACGCCAGTACAGACGGTACTCTTAGGATGAGATGATGAACATGAAAAGTCTAACTTATGTTTGATTTTTTTTGTGTTTTTTTTCTTTTCTTCATTTGCTTAGTATTTATACAGAATTATTGGAAAGGTAATCACTTTTCTTTTAAGTTTCAGCAAAAATATTTTTTCTGGTACATTTTTCAAAAAAATAAAAGGATTAGCCATCGTTTGGTCGATTGTAGCTAGTCCGGTAGTATGACTATTTGAGTGTATCACAGCATACAGTCAGGCCGAATGTCAGCATAAGTGGATTATGATATAACAATGCACTGGTAAGATGGTTTGTCAATATGAACAAAGGAATTGTTTATATAACAATAGATAGATTCCAGTGCATTTTATAACCAAGTCTGCGGCTTTCTTTCATGGAGCCTGTGAATTCCTCCACTCCAAACCCACGATTGTATATACAAGTTTAACAGCCAAAAATGTTGTCGCCAAAAAAATCGCCAAATAGTATATTTTGTCGCCAATTAGGAAAAAAAATCGCAATTTGCGACATTGGCGAAGCCCAGCGTGATCCCTGGACATCCATTACCTCATTTTTGCACTATGTTTTTTTAAACACATGACCACAGTTCAATCAATGCATGTAATGGCAGCAATTTTACTTCCTGATGCTGTGAAATACACCTCAAGTTGGGCAAGCATTTTATTACATTCAAAAACTTGCAAAACTCTAACAGACACATATATGACCCTCCTCTTAAAAAAAAACGACAATGAAATTTTAAACCTTTTTATTATATTGTCTTTTATATAATACTGCATGAACAAATGTAAAAGTATTAAATATCGTCAGTGCATTAGGGCAAATGTAAAAGTATTAAATATCATCAGTGCATTAGGGCAAATGTAAAAGTATTAAATATCATCAGTGCATTAGGGCAAATGTAAAAGTATTAAATATCATCAGTACATTAGGGCAAATGTAAAAGTATTAAATATCATCAGTACATTAGGGCAAATGTAAAAGTATTAAATATCATCAGTACATTAGGGCAAATGTAAAAGTATTAAATATCATCAGTACATTAGGGCAAATGTAAAAGTATTAAATATCATCAGTACATTAGGGCAAATGTAAAAGTATTAAATATCATCAGTACATTAGGGCAAATGTAAAAGTATTAAATATCATCAGTACATTAGGGCAAATGTAAAAGTATTAAATATCATCAGTGCATTAGGGCAAATGTAAAAGTATTAAATATCAGTACATTAGGGCAAATGTAAAAGTATTAAATATCATCAGTGCATTAGGGCAAATGTAAAAGTATTAAATATCATCAGTACATTAGGGCAAATGTAAAAGTATTAAATATCATCAGTACATTAGGGCAAATGTAAAAGTATTAAATATCATCAGTACATTAGGGCAAATGTAAAAGTATTAAATATCATCAGTACATTAGGGCAAATGTAAAAGTATTAAATATCATCAGTACATTAGGGCAAATGTAAAAGTATTAAATATCATCAGTACATTAGGGCAAATGTAAAAGTATTAAATATCATCAGTACATTAGGGCAAATGTAAAAGTATTAAATATCATCAGTACATTAGGGCAAATGTAAAAGTATTAAATATCATCAGTACATTAGGGCAAATGTAAAAGTATTAAATATCATCAGTACATTAGGGCAAATGTAAAAGTATTAAATATCATCAGTACATTAGGGCAAATGTAAAAGTATTAAATATCATCAGTACATTAGGGCAAATGTAAAAGTATTAAATATCATCAGTACATTAGGGCAAATGTAAAAGTATTAAATATCATCAGTACATTAGGGCAAATGTAAAAGTATTAAATATCATCAGTACATTAGGGCAAATGTAAAAGTATTAAATATCATCAGTACATTAGGGCAAATGTAAAAGTATTAAATATCATCAGTACATTAGGGCAAATGTAAAAGTATTAAATATCATCAGTACATTAGGGCAAATGTAAAAGTATTAAATATCATCAGTACATTAGGGCAAATGAAAATATACCTCATGCTTAACATACACAACTTGTTCCTTAATAAAGACTGCACATTGTATATAAAAAATATTATGTTATTTGAGAGGTGTGATAGCTTTGTGGTGAGCATCCTAGACTCCTATGTAGGGGTACTGGGTTTGATTCCCAGACCAGACCAGGTCAGCTGTTGTGTTGTGGAGCATGCTGGACTCCTATATAGGGATACTGGGTTTGATTCCCAGACCAGACCAAGTCAGCTGCTGTGTTGTGGAGCATGCTAGACTCCAATGTAGGGGTACTGGGTTTGATTGCCAGACCAGACCAGGTCAGCTGCTGTGTTGTGGAGCATGCTAGACTCCTATGTAGGGGTGCTGGGTTTGATTTCCAGACCAGACCAGGTCAGCTGTTGTGTTGTAGAGCATGCTAGACTCCAATGTAGGGGTACTGGGTTTGATTGCCAGACCAGACCAGGTCAACTGCTGTGTTGTGGAGCATGCTAGACTCCTATGTAGGGGTGCTGGGTTTGATTTCCTGACCAGACCAGGTCAGCTGCTGTGTTGTAGAGCATGCTAGACTCCTATGTAGGGATACTGGGTTTGATTGCCAGACTAGACCAGGTCAGCTACTGTGTTGTGGAGCATGCTAGACTCCTATGTAGGAGTACTGGGTTTGATTGCCAGACCAGACCAGGTCAGCTGCTGTGTTGTTGAGCATGCTAGACTCCTATGTAGGGGTACTGGGTTTGATTCTCAGACCAGACCAGGTCAGCTGCTGTGTTGGGTCCTAGTGGCAAGACACTTTACCCTCATTGTCCAACAAAATTTAACAAAATCTACAAGGTAAAACACCTTAAAAAGTAGGCTTAGTCCAAACCAAACCAGAAATGTTGTTGTGTCTCTGATGCACTTTCCCAATGTTAAAACATTTAACCATTCATTCACAATGTTTACATTGCTTCAGAAAAGAGTAGAATATATACCATGTTTGCTGGCCTATAAGTCGTTGTTGAGAATAAGTCGAATTCGATAATTTTGAAAATTTTCCATTCTTCATCAATATATACGTCGATGTGGAGTATAAGGTGAAGCCAGATCAACACCTTGGCTTCGTCTTTTTCACTAGTAACTTTCACTTTCATAAATAACAATGGTATCACTGTATGCAATTCCAGATTATTTGGGAAAATTATTAAGATTGTCTGTACATGTATTATTTATAGGTATAATTTATTGTTACATGTACGCAATGATATGAACCCTGTTGTCAAACAGTTAAGTGCAACTTATCTTCTTACAGCAGAAGTAGCATTATTATCAAATTACATGAATAAAAAATAAAAGAATGCGTGTATGTATGTGTTTGTTTGTGTAAGAGAGAGAGAGAGAGAGACGAAACAATGCTATGTCAGTGTGTAAGAATGTATGCATTCAGTTTTTATTGTCAAATTTGTAGCTTTTTGAGAGAGAGAGAGGTTACAGGGCGATTGTAATCGGTATTGTTCAGTTACCTGATGATTCTGATCTTACTCATGTACAAGGGCACTACTATATTCCATTATCAATTAATACCTTTGAATAAACAGTTCATTCTTGTTTTAATTACGATATCCAGTAACAAGAATCACATGGGTTTGCAGTGTTATTTACATGCTAATTAAATATGCCTACAACTTTGGCCAGGTCATTCCAGTTGACACCTGTTTGAGGGTAAGATTCAGCAGACGAGATCAAATTATTGAGTCTACTAATAGGAACATGTGGCTATTGTAATCGATCCTGTAAAGCATGGTAATGTACATGGTACTTGTAATGCCAGGTCCTACTCATGTAAGTTTCTCAACCAGTGACACCTTCTGTTCTTGCCTAAGTACAGGAAATGTACATGCACTTACTGATAAAGGGTAATCTTATTTAGTGGGAATGGAGAGGTCATTGTAATTGCAAAGAAAACAACACAGAATGCTAAATGGTCATTCTTGGGATTTAAACCAAATGGAGTCTATATGGATAAAAATATTGTGATTATTTAAATATAAATTATATATCTTTGAAACTGAAGGAATATTGTACGTATTTTTGTAATTTCCATTTACTATTTTAATATTGTTTTCTCTCTTTGACAAAAGCTTCAGCTAAACGGGGGCAGTAAGGTACATTCAGCAAAACAGCATGAAGAAGGGCTGAAATCTCTCTCTCTCTCCCTCCCTCTCTCCCTTGCTCTCTGTCTGTCTCTCTCTCATATATTGGGGAGCATATTTTATTTCGATCGTGAGGTGCAAAAAGAAAAATGTGCGATGGAATACCTATGTCCATGTCATGTCATTCATTTTCAAACTTGTGTATTCTAATAAAAACATATGTAAGCAAATTTAAACAACATTCATTACTAGTGCATGCCGCTTTAACACAATTATGTCTGATGCATGTGAATTTAATACTAACGATAATGTCAATATTTTTTAATCCTTCTCAATGTCAGGTCCTATATATTTTTGTAAATGATCTCTTCCCCAAAATGAGAATTATTTTTGCAGACATTATTTTTCATACTTTGATGAGAAATTTTTGTTTTCACAAACAAAATATTATATAAAATATGTTAAGCAATTTCAATGACATAATCCATATATATGTTGCTTCAGAGTATAAGATGAAGCCCAGACTTCCAGGTAAAAAAGTACTGACTTATAGGCTGGCAATTATGGTATATATATATATATATGAATGCTAATGCATAATCAATTTTAAATAAGAAAAAAAAAAGACTTAATTGTATTTTCTAATTAAAGCAATGCAATTTTAAAAAATTGAACATTGAAACAAAAAATATGACATTCTAGAGAAACAAAAAGGCTTAAAGGTCAATAAAAATTCAACATTTTTCATGAAAATTCCAGATTTTCTGACAATTTATGTTTGGGGGTATTATATGTATGCGAATGCACGAGGTTATATTTAGAGGAAATTAAGTTACCTTTATGCTTTAGTGCTTCTTATTCTTTTCTTGACCCTATTTCAAGCAAAGTAAAGACTCTTAAAGGTTTAAACATCTGACAAGAAGATATATAGACAAAACTGTACCTGAGCGACCTTGTGAAATGCAGTACAGTTGTACCCTTGTGCTCAATTCAAATTTTCAAGGACAAATTTCCTCCATTATTATTTTTTTAAACTGCAGTAAAACCTAAAACCTATGCAAAGCATCTAAAGACCTTGATCAACAAACCTGTTGAACCAGGTGATTGCTTAAAAGCAGTAAGTGCTCATACTAAGGGTGGGGATGGGGTGGGTAGCCTGACTATATGTTAATCTGTCTTTGTTATTTATTCAAATACAATGGATGGGAAGAAAAGTGTCCAGAATAATTTGATTTACCTGTATATCAATCACAAGATACTATTTATGTGATTTGATCCTTACCATGTCTTTGTCTTTCTCTGTAATTGTGTAATTGACTGACGAGGCCTTGATAGCATCTGGTGAATCCCCAACATTGCTGGAGAATACCACCCAGGATGTCCCTGGCTTCATCTGTCCTTGCAGCTCGCCTGCATAATTCACAATCTGTATCAAAACAACGTATTCTTCAAACATGTGATACTATCAACATAACTAATCAAATTAGGATGTGATACTATTTTGATCAATATAGTTTGTGATCCTATCATCAGGGGTCACGCTACCAGGCGAAGTGGGCGACTAAGTTGCCAAAAAAATGTAAACTTTGCCTTCTTATATTAGGAAAGTGAAAATGACTTCGCCCTGTCATTTTGTTGTTATTTTTAGATCTACATGAGTGCCTGTATTTTATGCTTTTGAGATGCTCCCTCAACCCAGCCAAGTAGTGTTAAGCCCCAGGCGAAATGGATGGCATGTTGCCTTTGCATGTGTTCATATCAATTGTGCCAACAAAACAAACACTTGCACATTCACAGGCATGCGTTTTAATAGCTGATTGACCAATAAACTCCCTCCCCCGCAAGATATCGCTGCCCGATTTATGCAAGTTATCATTTGTTGATGAAAACTTAATAAATTGCGTTTTTTAACTAAATCATTAATATGTAAATAACAATGTGTTTTCAGAATAGAAACGGTGAAAGCACTTTCTAAATATATCTTTTGAAGATTTTAACAGCCGTGCTTTCATTTTTTCTTCATTAAATCAGTTTGAAACCATAAGTGAACCTGCTATGGGGTAATAATGGCGGACATTGCTGTGTCTTGGAAGTATGTCTTCATTAGACTGTCTGTTTTCGTAATTCATTGGGCACATACATTAAGGAAATTATACAATTCGTAGAAGGCAAAGTGTAACTATTATGTGATAAAAGATTTAGCCTAAAAATAAAAAAAATTTGGTCAGAAACGTATGGGACAATTCTATGTTGTCAAATTGATAAGCGCTGTAACTTAAGGTCAAGGTTGTTAGCTTACAACACACATATCTGTGCAAATACGAGAAAGAGTAGCAAAGAAAAAATATCCAACCAATACACGACGTTATTACGAGCACGTAGACAAATATTAAAACCATACATTTTCAATCCTATATTGGGATTGTTGCAACAAAGCTAGAAAGTGAGTGGTCATATGAAGAAAATCCCTGTTTCTAAAAATAGATGCATCTACTTTTAAAAACAATACCAAAAAATGACAGTCAAAAGATTTACATTTAATTAAGAATCAACTCCCTCAAAATGCAGTTGTAAAGATGAGATTACTCATCAGTGACCACTGGTTTGAATGGATGAACACTATGATCTTGAAGACACATTTACATGTACTCTCATGTGCATGTTATAGCCTGATATAGGGGTTGTTTCAAACTAATTTGGAAATGTTTTCAACTGACATTTTCTAGTTAATAAACTAACAAAAAATTAAATTTGTTCTTAAGCTGGCAGTTGCTTAAGTATTTTTACCTATTTGTAATTACAATACTGTAATCTAGGTACTCCTGTCAGTTAAAATTAGTTACAATGTATAGTTTCTGCTATGTTTTTTGAAAGTCATATGACCAAAATACATTGCATATTTCTCTCCATCTAAACATAAAAACTTTTAAGTATGAATACACTGCATATGAGTATAAGACATTCATACACTTACAAAATGTGTTTATAATATACATAGAGAATTTTCTACTTGAAGATGAAATATTGCTTAAAACTAATGTTAAATGCAAATATGCATAGTAAGAAATACAGGACACAATTCAAATAAAAGAACCATAACACACACACACGCACACACACATATATATATATATATATATATATATATATATATATATATATATATATATATATATATATTTATACATATTGCGTTTTTTGCATCGCTGCCACTTCTCCCTTTTCAGCTCTCACTTCTCCCTATTCTGTCCGAAAGGAGAAGTCACTTCTCCCTAAATTTCAAGTCTAGCTTGACCCCTGTATCATGTGCTGTTATCTGTATCAATAAAACATGTGATGCTGTCAACATGGTAAGTACCTAAGTAACCTAGAGTCTATTTGTGTTATTGTGGTCCTAAACTGGTATCATAATATTGCCAACTTTTCAGAACGTCTTGGATAATATAACAGCAATGTTAACAATTTTAGAATTCCATTTAGATCAATAAAGCTTGCCAACCAACATTACCTTTTTCATGCTGTTTATATATCTATGTACATCCATGATATGATGCACTATACAAAGCAGAGAGAGATATATGTTAGCTTGGTGCCAATTAAGGTCATAGAACATTTCAGAAATTCCTTTCTTTTTTCACTTCTGTCTTGAGGTTGAATATTTCTAGATCAAACTTGAATCTAGGTCTGATCAGTGTCTGGTGATGATTTTAAATGAACAACAAAGACCTTAATCTGCTAGTGAATTATACACTGGCAGATCTAGATCTTTGGGCAATAATACTGGGGTAAACACATTACTTACAGAAAGTCGGTGGAATCGAATGATGTCTCCCACTTCAGCCTGTGGAAGTCTGCTTATATCCTTGGCAAACAGCAAACATTTAAGCTTCTGATCAGGATCTGACATTGACTGATCAAACAGGCTGATCACCAGGCAGAAATCTGCATAACACAATCAGATCTACATAATAAAGCAGTTCACAACTAAAAGAAGAAAAGTGACAAATATTGTCAAATTTATATTGCTGTAACCCGACACTTGTGAAAAAAATGATGCCCTTCCATCAACTTTAGTCCAACAACATAAAAACATTGTGCTAATCAATGTTTTGAGTAACTTAACTTTCATTATTTTATCTTCCTTTGCCAATGTCCTTTTTTCAAAAAATCTCAAATTATTATCATTTTGCTTCACAAATGTCCAAAACAATGAAAATAAAAAAAATCTCATGCAATATGGCATTTCTCCATGCTTATCACACCTATTTATTACACGGTCTAACAATCTCCATCCCCATATGGCCATCTTAAAAGAGTGAAATAACAGTTCTAAGACCCTTTGCAAATTTCAGTTTGAATTCTCTGTACCCATTTAATGTAAAAGGAATGGCAAGAT
Organism: Margaritifera margaritifera; assembly: GCA_029931535.1. Taxonomy (NCBI): domain Eukaryota; kingdom Metazoa; phylum Mollusca; class Bivalvia; order Unionida; family Margaritiferidae; genus Margaritifera; species Margaritifera margaritifera. Next base: position 542,686 of record JAQPZY010001135.1, on the reverse strand, counting down.
GTTACAAATAAAATAGAGCTATTATTGATGGGTGCATCACACAGGGCAACACTAGCTACAATTTGTTTGGCAGGGTCATAAAAAGAGGGAACTTGTTAGGGGGAAACCAAAGTGTGGAGAATGGGAAATCAGGGGTCATAACTCCTCTAAATTAAGGCCATGGAATGCTAGAAGTCTAATTCATTCATGGTCTAATCAATATCAAAGGTACATGATAAACTGGGTAAAAATCCAACATTCCTTAGTCAAGTTGTGCTGTGGAAACCAAAGGGGAGATGGTAAATCAGCAACCATAACTCCTCTAAAAATGATAATGTGGAATGCTGGAAATTAAACTCATTCAAGGTCTTAACACAGTGTTTCTCAAACTTTTTTGTCTTGCGGCGCACCAGAAAGATCTAAAACATTTCACGGCACGCCTGAAAAAATTTAAAAATTTTTGTGGTGAAGAACTTATTTATTTTTACATATATATTTAATTTTAAATTTAATGTGAAGGATGTGCCTGCTTTCGAGAGCAAATCATATTGAAGCGAGGCTCCAAAGTCGACAAACAAGCTCGCATTTCATCGTCGATTTTAAGAAGTCTCTCTCTCTTTTTCGATTTGATTTCAGTTAATGCTGAAAATCCAAACTCACAAAACCACGAAGACACAAATGGCAGAATTACTTTGATTGCTTTTGAACTGATTGCAGGATATGAATTCTTGATTGAGATCCAAAACTCATCCAGGCTCTTTTCGGAAAATGTTGACTGAAAAAATTTATTGTTTTTTAAATCAATGAGCTGTTCTTCTTCTTCAGTTGTAAGATTTGTAGTTTCGTTGTTTCCAAATGGATTGATCACATATCCATATTCATCGCTTGCATGTGATGGGAAGTAATGCTGCAGTGCTGATTGTAGGTCTCTCAGTGTGTTCAGAATTTCAGGGATGATTTTCTTGTTTGAATGAGATTCGTTGACAGTAGGAAAGCAGTCGAGGACTCCTTCGAGACCTTACTTTGCCACAGCGACAACTTTTCATCAAATGACTTCAGTTTTAATGTTGCAGTGATGATGTTTTCCGAAGGTCCTTGAAGACTTAAATTCAGCGAATTTAATTTGTCGAATAAATCAGAGAGAAATTGAACCTTCAGCCACCAAATTTCGTCACGAAGAGAGAATCCAAAGACTCTTTTTTCAACCTCCAAGAACGAAATCACTTCAATCTCGAGATGGACAAGACGCTTTAACACTTTTCCCCTTGAAAGCCAATGAACGTTGGTATGGTACAGCAGGCATTTATAGTCTGAATCCATCGCTTCACAGAGTTGAGAGAAAAGTCGAGATTCAAGCGGTCGAGATTTGATGAAGTTTACAACTTGAATAACTTGGTTCAGAACAAACTCCAAATCTTTCGGCAAAGATTTGGAGGCGAGGGCTTCTCTGTGGATCATGCAGTGAACAACTAACACGTTTGGATTTTCTTGGCGAACGAGAGTGACGAATCCCTTCTTTCTTCCCTGCATTGAAGGACATCCATCGGTGCAAACGCTGACACAGTTTTTCCACTGTAGGCTGAAGAGCAAAATGTTTTCATTCACTAAATGGAAAATATCCTCGCCTCTCGTCATAGTTTCCAAATCTTTGCAAAATAAGTACTTGTTCACAAATTTCCCATCCTTTATGAATCTAATAAAAGCCAGCAGCTGAGCTTTGCCACTAACGTCCGTAGATTCATCAACTTGAAGAGACCACAGCAGAGACAATTCATCATCAGGCGCTTCGAAGTGTTCGCAAATTTGATCCTTTAAATCTGACGATAAGTCTTCAATTCTGCGTGAAATCGTGTCATTTGACAAAGGAACTTTCTTTACTTTTTCGGCGGCATCAGTTCCAAGCATAGTTTCAACGACAATTGCTAATGCTGGTGCAATGACTGATTCGGCCTCTGTATGCGCTTTCTTGCGTTTTGCCAACAACTGAGCGACCTTATAACTTGCAATCAATCCCTTTTCGGGCAGCTTCGTGTAGTTCGTAAGTTTCTTAGCTTCTTTATTTTGTTGTGCCACGAGATTTTCGAAGTATTCCTTTGGTTTGTCCTTTACAGCTGGATGTTTTGTTTCCAAGTGTCTCTTCAATTTGCTGGGAACAAGCGCCTCGTTCGACAAAACTGCGTTGCAGATCAGACAGAATGGCAATTGAGCATCTTCAGATCCCGAAGCGATGAAACCATACTCGATGTAATCTTCTTTGTACTTTCGCTTGCTTCCTTGCTTTTCATTTAACAGTTTCTCTTTCAGAGTTCCAGTCTTGATTAAGTATTTCTCCATCGCTAAACAATGAACAAACTTTATGTATTTATTATTAGACTATTATTAGAATTAGAGCGATCGAGTTCTCCCGAGATCTCGCACAAGTCTCGCATTACGAGAGGAACCAATAAATGACAGACGCCGCTTCTGGCCAATCCCCCTTAATTGATTTTTAATTTGACGTTAAGTTAAATTGTTAAAAGGGCTCTTCTGGCTAATACAATCTAATATACTTTTAATTTTACGTTAATTTAATTGTTAATCCTGAAAATAATGCATCAACAAATCACATAGAATCTTATTAGTCTCATTGTAAACCCAAAAATAAAATTTGTGTGGGTACTCATAGAACCACTTTAAATTCACATATTTTTGAATTCATGCGGCGTGAAAATTATAAAAATGAATATATTGTTTTTTTCCAGCACTTAAAAGAAGTTTATGAAGTTGACAAATAAATAATTTATCATTTTTTATATCTTTTAATTGATTTTTAATTAGTTGATTAAAAAACAATTAACGGGGGATTAGCCAGAAGCGCCACCGACTGACAGGCATTGCGTTTTTATATATGTTACTTTTTAACTTTTGCGACATTGATTTACCATTTAATTTTTTGATATGTTCAAGGTTTCAAAACGCTAGCAATTTTAAATATTTTTCAAAACTCCCACGGCACACCTGCAAATCTCTCGCGGCACACTAGTGTGCCGCGGCACACAGTTTGAGAATCACTGTCTTAACAGTATAATGATGCATGCTATTAAATTATGACTGAAATCCAATAAGCTTTGGTAGAGAAATGCTACAAAAAACAAAGTTCTGTAAATGATGACAGATAAGGCTGGAAATCAAACTCTTTTGCGGTCTCAACAATTCAAAGCTGTATACCAAATTTGGTTCAAATCCAACAATTCCCATTAAAGTTATATTGTGAAATGGATAGACAGGCAGATGAATGTGATTGCTACAGGGCTACATTCATCCAGCTGGGTCCTTATTAATGCAAAAATATGCACACATGGATGGACAGTATCATATAATCCACGCATTTGTTAAAACATGGAGACAAAAGAAAAAAAATGAAAGGTCCGTATATAGGTGGTAAACCTTAAAGAAAATAAAAATTATAGAAATCCTTAATTTATTCAAGAAGTTAAATTTCTTGCAGTAATGTAATAAAAATCCTTTAGAAATATTTTCTTGTTAAATTCTGTCAATCAGAAATTAAATAATACTTACATAACTGTACAATTCTTAATACTATATGTTCATACAACAAACTAAATCACGACATTTGCATGTTTTATTAATGAGAAACATACCACTTCCCCTTGTCTTGTATGGTTGTTTCAGGAATCTGACTATGCCATACACATCCACTACAGTGTTTCCTCTCAAATCAGTCAGGGGAATATACACATGTTCGGCTGAAGTCTTAAAATGATTTTTGAAAAAAGTTTAGAATCCATCAATCTATTAGCACATTCAAAATAAATCAAGATAAGATTTGAATCTTTTACAATATATAAATTCAAATTCAGTCTTCATGAAAACTCAGAACAAGTTTTAATGGATTATGTATATACCATGAAATAAAAAAAAATGATAGAGCCAGTGAATTGAAAATTAAACAGCACAAAGAAAGTTGTAGCTCTTCTAACTTCAATGCAAGCAGAAACAATATTGATTGAAAATGCATACAATTCTACCAGTATCACTGAACTTGAAATCAATAATTATGTTTATCAAAATAAATGTTTTCAAAAATATTAAATGTGATAAACAGTTTAAAGAAGTTGCATGTTAGTATTAAAAATGTATGAAAACAGAATGACATTTTGTTAAACATTACTAGTTTACAGTATACAGCATTAGCTGAAACACAAGAGCAGATCATATGGACTTTAATATTTTATTTCATTATTCTTAGAAGAAAAATATAATTTGGGCCATTATACATGTCAGAATATAAACCTGAAGGGAAAAAAGATTCTTCATATGTATTACATATACTTGCTTATAAGCCGGGTTCAACTGCAAACTGCAAAGACCCAGATCTGCTGTCACATAATGTGTCGCTAGATCTGGATCTATGAAGTTTGTTAGGAGTAATCAGTAGAACAAACAACATAGACCTTGATCTGCTGGCACATTATGCGATAGCAAATTAGGGTCAATGTTGTTTGCAGTTTGACCTGACTTATAAGTGAGTACAGATGGTATACGGAATATCATACTGATGCTGTATATACAACTGCTATATTGGCTATGGCCTTCGAGAAAAAAGTAGGTATGAACCACCAGTATCACATTACCTTAAGGACTAAATTCTACCAGAATCTAAATTAAATAATAAATACTGTGAAATCGATCTGTTTCTGTTTGTGGGATACACATTTTCATGGATATTTCCTTGCTATAAATCACTAATTTAAATATCCAACAAAAAATGTCTTCATTTTAAATGCCATTTCAGTCACAGATATCGACAATAATGTAACTACTAACAAATATGCCATTGTTTGCAAAATCATGTAAAATGATCCCCACAAAACAAATGAATTCATAGTAGTTTTACCTTTAACATTTTTGTTTTTGAGGCTCCTGATGTTTCTGTACAAGTTTTGTGCATTTTAGCAGAGCTTTTATCTCTATTGTCTCTTTCTCTCTTTCACTGGTTGTGTGATGGATAGCATATATCTGCCCCTTGTTGCATCAGTATACTGGGTAAACAACTGAAGATAACACATTGTCATGCTTCATCTCTGGATAAACTGAAAAAATGAAATAATTTTTTTTCATTAAGTCAGAAAAGAGGGCAACAACAAGATAGGTATAGTGAAAATACAACCTTCTCATTAGCTGCCGACAGCCAGCTCAAAAAGTTTAACCTTTTACAAATTTTAACATTGAAGCCATTTACTTTTACAACACTAACATTTTTGTTATACTGTTGCAATGACTTAGCCCTGTACTATTAATTTTGAGGCATGAAACATGTAATAAAATAGGCTAGAAGTTGCCTACTGAAACAATATACCAATGATACGATCAACATGTCAAACATTTTGCTTACAGTTTAACCTAAATACAACAGATGAAGCACTTGATAAACTTAAAATACAACATGAATACAACACTTGTTCTGACATATATATTAATCATTTACTAAAAGTGAGTCTACTTCCTTCAAGACTTCTTGAAATGATCAATAATTTATTATAACATGAAACAGTTTCTGCACATATACATTATAAAGTTGACTTGAAGTATTAAGTTCTGCCGAGGACTTCCGGTCATTGAGAAATGTAAAATTTGATTTGTAATTTTACTAAATATAAGTGGTCTGGATATTCTAAAGGTCAACAGAACAAGAACCTTTATCAGTGTATTTCAGATTACTGATTATAAGTATTATAGTATAAGTTGATCTTGATTTTAATCACATGGGTACTTCCAAATTTCCAACAGAGGAAGTCCAGGACTTCCAAAAATGAAAAATTAATAGAACCCTGCTAAGACATTGTGATTTTATAAAGTATTTTCTTTAGTTCCAGAGACAAAATGTACCTTACATTATGTGTTAATTGTTTCTTTTGCCAGTTTTAAATGTATTGCATGGAATCAAAAATAAGTAATGATTATGCGATAACTGGTTACATGCAGCCACTGGTGCAGTTCCTCTAGAATTAAAAGGTTGTTGTGCCTGAATGCTGGCTGATTTGGATCATGGCTGATTTGAATTATGGCTGATTTGTATCAAATGTCAGGCTGGCCATGTAAAATTTTAATAAAGAAAAACAATGTAATGCACATACATGTTTTATTTTGTATTAATTCCTGTTTATGCAAACATAATTAGAGAATGTAAAAGGTTGATTTTCAGCTCATAAATTTACATCAAATACATGTAATTTTTACATGAAGATCTGCTGGTAGTTCCACTATGTCAATTCGAACTATTTTTCAAAGATTTCTTGCCAAAATCTAAACAAAATAGATACAAGCTATCACAATTAGCTTTTTTTAACCAAAATAAATATTCACTGTTTACAATAAAGAAAATGTAAAAGATTTTCTTTCAATTAGAATCTATGAAAAACATTCTGAAACATTTCATAAATCAGACCAGTATGACCAACTTTCAACACTATCAAACAGTAATGTATATAAACTGCCCACTGGCTTTTATTTATTCCTCATGCAAATCATGTTTTCTTTGCATTATCTTTACCAACAAACTATTGAGTAAAGGGTAATTGATGAGTAACACAGTATTAAAATGTATACAGACCTATGTTATTATCTCACGTAAAATTGGGGTTTTGTTTCCTTAAATGCAGACTTAAACTTCTCAACTTACCTGGGAAATAATGAGAATATCACATTTTAAACAACTGTAAATGTCACATTTACATGTAAGATGAAACTTGATAATATTTTACATGGTCAGAATCTGCCTGTAATACGGTCCGAATCAGTCCGTAATGTGGTCCGAATAAGCCTGGTCCAAATCGGCCATGGTCCAAATCACAGGTGGCTGACGCAAGCTTAATGTTGAAAAGAAAGCAATAGACTGAAGTAAAAAAATCATACCAAGTGACAAAAGTACCTCAGATTACTCCTATAACCCATCCTGACACTGATCTTGTTTATCATACTACACAAGACAAGAAAAATATATCAGGAGTAAAATGTTACTCATCAATTACCCTTTACTCAATATTATGGATGAGTGCCTTCATGGATGGGAATAACAGCCCGAGATTGAGGGTCAGGTGTGGAACAGAGTGTTTGGAAGTTACTAACCTTGTCTCTTTTATAGTATGATAGACAGGGTCAGGTGTGGAACAGAATGTTTGGAAGTTACTAACCTTGTCTCTTTTATAGTATGATAGACAGGGTCAGGTGTGGAACAGAGTGTTTGGAAGTTACTAACCTTGTCTCTTTTATAGTATGATAGACAGGGTCTGGTGTGGAACAGAGTGTTTGGAAGTTACTAACCTTGTCTCTTTTATAGTATGATAGACAGGGTCTGGTGTGGAACAGAGTGTTTGGAAGTTACTAACCTTGTCTCTTTTATAGTATGATAGACAGGGTCTGGTGTGGAACAGAGTGTTTGGAAGTTACTAACCTTGTCTCTTTTATAGTATGATAGACAGGGTCTGGTGTCAGAATGGGTCATAAGAGTAGTCCGAGGTACTTTTTGTCACTCAGTATGATTTGTTTTACTTGAGGCTATTGTTTAGCATTTAGCTTGTGTCACCCACCTGTGATCCAGGTATAGGTCATTTTGGCCCCAAACCAGTTCGGCCCAGGTCAATTTGGTTGGGATGTTTTGGTCCCCTATGTCATCTGGGGCATTTGGGAATGTTTTGGTCCACTATACTTTAATATAAACAATATATAAAAAGTTCAAGTAGAGATTCAGTAATATTGTTATAGAACTTTCATGATTTATTATACATAAGAATATGTGTTTGTAGTGTTTGTTGTTCTGGTTTATGTTATTGTAATAAATATAACGTGATTTGACAATATCTACAAATTCAACGAATAATCAGCTGTTGTCTGAATCGCCTTAAACACCACGTTTCATTCATAAAAGTGAGGTTTGCAGTGTGAAGTCTGTAAGAGAAAAGTATCATAATGCATAAGAAATTTGAATGGACTGAATAGAATACAAATTTATTATAAAGCCATTTTTATTCACACTGCATTATTTTGGACTGTGTGGCGTATAATTAACAAAAAAAAACGATAAAGTCTATATTCAAATTACATTAATTTATTACGATTCATAGAATTTTGTCACTGTAGTTTCATCCCCTTTATTTTACTTTTATCAGTTATAGCAGTTGGTATCTTGAACGTTGTATACAGTATAGATGTACTGACTTTTATTTTTACCTGCATGAGCATCCGTGTCACAACCATGCACCTTATGATGTACATTAGGCTGCTCCGTCTACTAAAAATAGCATTTCTTTAACATTGCACTCACTGCTGAAGACTTTATTTTTCCAAATTATAAAAGTTTCCGCTGACGGAACAAGGTTTGGTTTGAAATTTGTAAGGTTTGAAGGCATTAAATAATCCTCAGCTAGATCATAATTGTGCCAGGTAAATACTTTAGAAGACAGGAGGTGCAGTATCCTTGCTTCCAATGATATCGCGGATGCTATGGTATTGTGGTATTTGAAAGTTTTGCTATTTTTCTGCATAGCGCCACCTATCGTGTGCTTATCTTAAATACACTGGATGACCATAAGTTACTAGCTCTGCATCACCATTTGGTTTCCGGAAAATATCGAGATTGTTGGTGAGATTACTATGTTAAAAATGCACTCCTAAATATCACTGCTTTCCAAACATGGCAGTACCCCATGTTCTCAAATAGAGTCTATATCTTCCTAAAATCGATATCACTGTAAATAATCTGTTAACCAGTTTGTTGTCTGATAATGTCTGATGATGTCATGCAAGAGTCAGATCACATGATTACCATATCTGTCATTAAGCACGAGATCAAATCTACGGTAGCATATAAGAATCAAAATGTGAAATATGGTAATGTCATTGTTTTCTGCAAGTCCTGATGGCTTTTGCAATTGAGAGGTGTTGACCTTACAACTCTTTTTTTTTTTTACTTTATCTCTTAAGGCATTAAATGTTCATTGTAAACATATTTATCTGTTGCATACTTTTGCTTCCAAATAAAGCCATTTGATATGCATTATGACTTTATGAACTGATTGAAATAATATAATGTGCATTTTCAAATACAACTATATATATATATATATATATATATATATATATATATATAAACCCTGCTATAGCACGCTTTGTTATAGCATGAATTCAGATATAACACGATTGTGGCATGGCTCCAGATATTTCATATATTTTTTGTACATAAAAAAAATAATATTTTTTTCAAAGTATGAAAAAAAATGTGTAAAAAATTAATTATCATTTTGGGGTAGAGATCGTTTATGAATTCAGATATAACATGATCGTGGCATGACTCCCAAAATTTTACAATAATTTCACAAATTTCTTGAAGTACTGCAAAGTTTTGTACCAAAATAAACAAGAGTTTGATTTTATAATTTGGCAAGATGTATTGTATTCTTGAAGAAAAAAGTGTCTTATGATTGCATCTTTCTTTGTATGAATAAAGATGTTAAATGTTTCTATTTGTGAATATTCATTTCAAATGTGTCAGTAGTCAATACCACATTTTGATCTTAGCTTATTTTTGAAAGATGTCAACTCATTAAAAAGTTGATAAGTGTTAATCTTATTATTACCGTATTATTGAATCATGAACAATAAAGCCAGTAAGTCTTCTTTGTGTTTTTCTTCAATGCATTCTGTGTACAATTGTTGCTCAAAAGAAAGAAGATTTTCATCCGAATTTATAAATCAATTAATTTAAGTAATTGCTAAGTCAATCTCACTGCTAAAGGTTCTTCAAATTATGGGGCAATGATTTATAAAAACATTTAATAATAAAAAATAAAAAAAACGAAAGCCGCCAAAACGCACGTGGCTTTGCAGTGTTATCAGAGTTATCCGACAATTGTCATGCAATCAACTGACCAGTGAATATCATGCATTCCCTATACAAATGAATGACCCCGTTGTTCCTTAACAATTATTCTTTCTGTAGTCATTCAAACAAATAGGTGTCAAAGTGTTAATTAGTGGGTATTTACAACCGATAATGGGATACAGAAACGTAAAGCTTTTACTGTTACAGAGAAGCTTGAAGCCCTCGTCAGGATTAAGTCCAGAGTTAAACAAATGCAATTAGCTTCGAGATTTAGGTGTTCACAAGTCAAGCAAACAATGTGGTGGACTGAAAAAGTTTCTAACCCGAATTTATAAATCAATTAATTTACCTACCTTTTTAAGGGAAAACAATAGACTATCAATGCCTGCTCAATCAACTGTCATACACACCCGCTGAAACAAGTTTATGGCCGGAATTGTCAGGAGCAGTTTTGGTCATTGCTACACACGTTAACCCCCCCCCCGCATCTTAACCCTTTTTATTTTCTAGCTTCAGATCATTCACATATACATAAAAAAACTGTTCTTCCAGTGTCAGCTCTGATTGGAACAGAACCATTTAAGTTGTAGGGGTGGAGTGATTGGCTAATATAATCAAACATTCTACTCCCTGCTTTTTCTCTGCAGTGAAGCAAAGTCATAGTTATAATTAAAAGTTTCAATGAATATTGGGTATATTTTATTTATTTTTTCCTCTGTCCATTAGAGAATGACTTGACTGTTTTTATGGAACTCACTGTGTACCCATACAATCGAATGGTTTACTCCCAAGCTGTGTTCAGGCAGTTTACATATATACATACCTGTAGAATTCTCAAGTACATTACGAGGTCAATACAGTACATTTGACCTCCTGTATGAATTTTCCGCTCAAGTACATGTACTTTTCAAGCCTAAATACAGATTTCTTTTTAGAAACTCTCAATGTCTGAATCATGCATTTTATTGTCAGTAGAAATCAGACCCTTTGGACATGTCCAGCAAATATGAATGTTGCAGGGAAAAAGAAAACATTTTCATAAGTTTGTGTGCATGTATTAACAAGAAATTAAATATTATGATTCGACTGGATCTATGAATTTTTTAAAATATAAATTATGCTTCTTTGTGCACATTTTTGATGGAATTACTATTATGAATACAACCAGATTTGACTGGTGAGTACACATACTCTTAACTATTTACACTTAAGTTGCTGATTTTGAATACATAAAAAAAAATATTATTGAATATGTAATAACTGTTTTAAGTAGTTCTTGTTTAATATGGAACAAGTTTATAACTGCATCAAGGAAGTCCATAGTATAGCCCCGCCCTCCTGATTTAAGATGGCAACTGTGCCAATGAAGCACATAGTTTTGCGCCCACTATTATACCCCCCCCTTTTTTTTTTCTTTGGTGCATGCATAATTTTCTTCTGCTAAATCACTTGGTTGGTTATAGCATGGTTCGGTACATAGCACAATCTCATTTTGTGGACCCCGGCCATCATGCTATAACGGGGCTTTCACTGTACATATATATAGACACACACAGCATCACTCTATCTAAAAGGAATCAACAGTAGAATGCTGTAAACACAGTACAAAAGTCTCATCAGAACAGAATACAATAGTAACAGTATGTGATGTGAAACCATCTGTGAAAGAAACCAGGCTACAAGAAAACAATGAGCCATTTTCTGATAACAACATTACAGTCAAGTCTTGTTTTTTTTTTCACACAGAATTATTAAATATGCCATTGTTTAGAAATCAAACAGAAAATTTATTCCACCCTATTTATCAGGAAATCTACTGAAGAAGTAAAAATACTGATGTTCTCAAATCTGCAGCAAAGAATATATAACTTTCTGATGAAAAAAGTGTGGCTGTAAAGAGTTAAAACCGCAGACCAGAAGAAAAACAGAAAGGGAAAATTTTTAACATCTTAAAGAACCTATTCCTAGTGCTGCACAAAGCAACATGAAAGGAGCACCCATTCATTTAAAATTAGAAGAAAGTGAGTTTTCTGACGATTTCAATGAAGATGAAAAATGCCATGTTTGTCATGACTGGCAGACAGAGGAAATATGGGGATGTGGGTCAATTATGTTTTTCCACATTGGGAAAATGTGACTTCTGCCCACACTGGACTCATCTTAAACATTATTTACAATGTTACTGATTTGAGGACAATGTTTTAGGCATCCCTGCTGTTTAAAGAAAGACTTCTAGATTTGTTAAGTTAAACACAATGCTGTAAATATATGTCTGCTGCTCGTTTGTTTAATTTAACATATTTCCTCGACTTCCATGTGCATTTCAAGTTGATTTACACTTTGTGCAACATATACATCAAGTTCCCAACTTTCTGACAAGTAAATGTCACCGTACTGATATTTTTCGGTATTACCACGATATCAGAGTAACTCCTCTTGCATAACCTGGAATCTATATGGCATCTATTGATCTGATGTAAACTGGAAATTAAAGAGTAAAGAACAACAAGGAGACATATATAATATCTTGAAGATAAGTGTCTTTATATACTTATTTGCCAATCGCTTATTTAAGACCCGCGATACTAGAGCACTCCGGTCTACGCTTCATAATGGACCCGAGGCAGACTATAATCTGTTTTATGAAGTGTTGACTGGACAGGTATTCTTTTAAATGTCACCTGTTTGATTACATTGATGCTTGATCCAACATGTGTCTGGTCGATTACGGGATAACTCGGCCCATAGCAGAGTCGGCACACTAACGTTCTTGGCCCATAACGAACTCGGCCCACCCAAATCGGCCCATTGACGTACTCGGCCCCATTACGTACTCGGTCCACGATTTATATAATAGTAATGTTGATGTAATGTTTTTTTTTCAACAGTCATTTCATTTGTCTTTTAATTTTTGTACGTTTCTTTATGTTTAGTGCATCTGTGTATGATTTGTACACTTTAATTAACTTTTTTTTTTTTTGTTTAATGAAACCCGCAAATTTTGCAGAATCATTAATGAAGAACTAATTAGTCAGTAAATAACATGTTTCGGGTAATTATTTGTTTTTTGATAACAGCAGGTGTTATGAACCCATACAAGATCAAAGACAAGGATAAAAAAAACAAAAAAGTATTTGGTCGGCACTGGACATTGTTTGCTATTTCTTGTACAATAACAACATTTGTTACGAAGGTTAAGAACGAACCGATACAAGATCAAAGACAAGGATCAACCCAACAAAATTTTTTTGTTACGAAGTCGTACAAGATCAAAGGTAAGTCCGACAAACAGTTGAAGGCAGCACGTGTCTACTCTACTACCTGTGATTGTAAACATGTATTGACACGTGTGAATCTGATTACATTTTTTATCAATAGTTAAATAGATATTATTTTATAGATAATATTTTTTAAATTTTTTTTTATCTAATTATGGGCCGACTCCGTAATGGGCCGAGTATGTTATAGGCTAAAAAGTGTTGGGGCCGACTCCGTTATGGGGCCGACTTTGTTATGGGCCGACTCCGTTATGGGCCGAGATATCCAGTCACCGTCTGGTCAAACCATTTCATTCAGAATAACTTTTAATTTAACTTGTCTTTATTTCATCAATTTAATACAAATTCAGCTGATGTCACTATGGCCACTGGCACTTTGTTGCTCAACGTTATACAATGAAAACATCTTTATTAAAATAGCACAGTACAGTGTATATCCCTAATAAAATGTATGTGGGCCAAAACGTCCCAGCTGAATCGTCCCGACCGAAAGTAGCGTTTGGGCCGAATCAACCTGAACCGAACTGGTCTAGTGGCGAAATGAGCCTGTGGCCCGAATGAGAAAGGAGATTATTGATTCCATATAATTTTGCGTGTAATCGTTTTCTTACTAAAATTCATTACAAATAATTCAATAGCGACGTGAATATATGTATCAATGCGTCTGATTTAACTAAGATTTTACGAAAATCCTGACTTTTGAATCTCCCACTTTTTTAATTGGAAGTAAACATCGACAGATCATTCACAAGTAATGGCTTCTCGTAATTTAAAGAAAATTTAAACGTCTAATTAACATGGATGTGAAAGCCTGTAATCTCCAAAGCAAAACGCGACTAATTACTAATGCACATATATGTATTTTATTTACCTAATATTTTACAACAGAAATTAAATATAATATTTATTTGGAGACATTAAAAATATAACTTCTAAAGCTTTATAAAAGCCAAAATCAAATATTATATTTCTTCTAGATTACGATAATAGAAAGCATGGCTGATATCGAAACCATTGACGTAACAGAACAAGAAGTGTGTAAGGAAGATGGGCCAAATGACACAGAGGAAAATATACTAAATGATGCAGAACAGACTTCTGAAGAGGCTAAAAAGAAGAAAAAGAAAAAGAAAAAGAAGAAAAAACCAAGTCAGTAAAGTTTTGAAAGGGAGGAGGGGGGGGGGGGGGGGCTATTTTTGAAACGTCAAAATTTCAGGACTCCATATAGTACTAATATCAGTACCCCTACCTTCTTTGTCAACTTGTTGAGGCTACATCATTGTAGCTAGACTCACTATAGTCCGATAAATCAGCCCCCAAACCAGTTCTGATCGATGGTTTGCGGAATGATCTCGCCTCTTCATATAGGTATAGGACTGTCAGGGGACATAACTGTTTCTGGCTTCCCGATTTCTGGAGCAGCTTAGGGGGCGCTCTAAAGATAATACATGCTTCTGAGAGAGTGACAGGTGTAAGATGAAGTATTTTGCATTTGCAACATGCACAGTGGAGAGAATGTTGGCATACCTCTATGTTACTTTCATGTACTGTGGCTGAAATTTCTTTACATATTGTACTTGTGGACACTGGACATGATCTAAGCACACGGCAGACAAAATGGCCGCTCTAAAGTACTCGAAAAATCGGCCTGAATTAGTCAAAAGTGCACTATTTTCAGGAGTTATTAAAATAGGGAAACAAATTTTGCCAGAGCAGACAATACCAGCCTCTGAAGTACAATGAAGAAATTACAAAATATCTAAAAAGTAAAAAAAGTTATCGGCTCTTTTTTTAAATATTTACCTTTGAAGTCCAGGAAGTGAAAATGACTAAGCGGAGCTAGCAGTTTTTTGAGAGGTGCACATCTTAAGTAAGACCAAGCTGTATACTCTATAACCCAAATTTCACCCATCAATCATACACCAAAATAAAGGGAATTCAAAGTTCTTTTAACAATGCCTAAGATATACAAGGTCTTTTTTAAATAGCCAGAACAGCCAGTGAGGAAACCCTGGGAAATTCTTTTTCTTTAAATTTCTAACCCTATGCAAAGTACGAAACTGGAGAGCGCCACCTTAGATTCCAGAACAGTGGTCTGCTTTTACGGTATATTTTTATATAGATTTCGACATGTTTGAATGCAAAAACGTTGGAACCCAACAGAATAAACATCCGGACACATGTTTATGATACTGAGCGGCCCATGGATTGAAAAATAAGTTTTTTTTAGATGCATTGAAAATTTTAGAATTTTTAATTCAACATATCAAGAGGAGGTAATAATCATAAACATCGTAGGTCTTAAGCTGCCAACCTATTTGAATTTATCCATGTATGTTTCATATTTCTGAGTAATTTACTCTACATAGCCTCAATTCAAGAGTCCTGTTTGGTTTTTTCAACCATATGGAAATGCCCAGTGCATAGGCCAAATTATCCCCCAAATATTTAGTGCATTATTGGTCACTGGCATTGTTCACTTGTTGTGTAAAATTAGATTTAGAAATATAACTTCCGTGAGGTTATTTCATATATATATAATGACTTTCCTCAAGATAAACAAAATAGTGTTCATGTTTCTTCTCTGGAAATTTATGTATTCAATGTACTTGTATTGTATTTCACTGAAATCTTGTCACTGCAAAATTATACATGTATGAATTTTGTCCTTTAAGAAAGCTCAATTCAAAATAATACATATAAATGACAAAGAATGAAATAAACCATAATTTTGTTGGTTTCACATATTTCAAATTCTTCTCTACCAGAACCCTTCCTTACAGAATCAAATATCAACAAAAATAATGTAGCGGACCTCACTCGGCTACACTACCCCGAGTCTCGCTTTCTGCGGTTCTTTGGGATAGGTCTATATATTGGAGTGATACCCCGCTCTATCTGTCTGAAGACTGGCACTCCAGAGTGTGACAGATTTCTCCCCAGCGGGATATCGTCGTATTCCTGGCTTCTTCTTGATGCCGGGTTGCCAACTAGGTCGTTGACTGGATCGCAGTCTGGGTCGCAGTCGTGGTTGTCGACTGTGTCGTCTTCCGGGTCTCTGACTGGGTCACAGTCGTGGTCGTCAACTGGGTCATCTTCTGTGTCACGGTCGTGGTCGATGACTGGGTCATCTTCTGGGTCGCAGTCGTGGTCGTCTCCTTCTAGATCAACAGAGAGATGAATAAAGAGATAATAAAGAGAAAAGCCGAATCCTCAGTTATAATCTGTATTCCTGAGAAGCCGTAATAACAAGATTCCCGTGCTCTTAGAACGGGCCTTGAAGCTCCTTTACTCCGGTCGACGAAAGACCTTCCTATCCTTTTTGAATCTCCCGGTCTTGCCTTTTCCTGTTTGGTGAACTACAGCCAAATGTGTTTGTTCCGACGGGGTGGCTATACTGCTTCGCTCAGAGGGACGTCTTCAGGCTACACCAAACCATACCACACAACCATCGCAACCACAGTTGGCTTGTATATATACCCAACAGGCGGGATCACGTGACCAAAAAACTAAGACGCTAGATGGAGCTACAAAACCCGCTAACATTTAAAATCAAAACTTGAGCTTTAATGAAATGAAATTACTGTCCATGTGTTTTCTCATTACAATAAATGCAAACTATCAATAGAGTATTTATTTTTATATTGAAGGTAACAACTTGAACTTGTATAAAAGTTGTAATATTGAGTAGAGTAGGAGTGAAACCTGACAAAGTCATTTGTTGAAAAACCGTTTTTTTAAAAATGTTAAGTATTTTACAACCTGTTTACATTCTGTGCTTCATTTGTTAATTGAAAGAAAGATGCATATTTTGTGCATGACATTAATTTTATGATATTCTGTAGCAATTACCAATAATAATATTTGTAACTGAGCACTCAAATTGGATATCGAACTCAGTTGTTCAAGAATTATGAATTTAAAGCAATTAATACTAAAATAAAGATTATATTCAAGTCAATTCAAATAAGACCTATTAGACCCACAGTGATACTGACATACAAGTGTCTTTTATCTTTTTCAGTACAGGTTTTCTTTGGTATTAACCTTGAGGTACCCCCAACCCCCCCCCCCCCCCAAAAAAAAAAATATATGTGTTTCCTATTGCACTGGTATTAAAATTGGGGTAGGCAGGAAGTTATATTTTTTTTTACATAACATTATATATAAATCAAATAGTATTTCAAGAGCTTCAAAGTACTGGGAAAAACCAGCTAAATTAGATGCACAAATCAATTTCGGCAATGTGATTTATATATATATATATATATATATATATATATATATATATATATATATATATATATATATATATATATATATATATATATATATATATATATATATAAATTTATTATTTTTGGGGTGGGGGTGGGGAAAAAGAGCTAGGGTTGGCAATGAGAAACAGGAACTGTCGGCTGACCAGGAAACACGTTTTTTTGGTGGCCTTAGTGTTGAACTTGATTACAGACTCTGTTTTAAAGTCTATAATATTATAAATGTTTCACAGTAGCATGTTATGACATAATATTTCTATCCAGCATAAAAGAAAATTAGATTCATGTAAGTAACCAGAGAAATATATGTATATATATGTTTATATATATATATATATATATATTGTTATGTATGATGTTTATATAATATTATAAATATTTTAGGAAATTATAAATGTTTCTTCACTTGAATATTTGCTTAAATCTTAATGTTATCAGGAAAAACATGTTTAACTATTGTCCTTGAATTAGGTTGTTTTGATCAATATGTTTTCTCAATTTGAAGGTCAAGGTTGGATTTTTGTTTACAAGTAAAATTCCATTAAGATGACTCACATTCTAGAACATTCTGTCATGTGACCAATCTTTATATATACCATGTTTAGTGGACATTTGTTCAGTTTTGACATTACCATCAGTCTTGTAAAGAGCTATTACAGTTGTGAAAATTCATTCCAAATTCTAAGAGAGGAATTATTTTAAATATTCATTGGATTATAACAGTGCTCATAAACTTTTGGATTTTGGATTTTTAATTGATGATTTTGGAATTTAAGTGAATTTATTCAGATATTTTGGAATACTTCATTTTGACATCAGCACATCAAGATTTCTAGTACATCGGGACTTTGGAGACCATTAGCACATCATAACATTCAAGGACACAGCCGTGAATTCGGAACATTCTATATTTAGGACTTGTGATTAGAACAATCATTCTTATTGGATTATTAGGATTTCAAAACACATTACTGTAAGTGACTTTTTGATTTTTCATTTTAATTATCTAGTAATAAATTGCTTGTTGATTTTTACTTGATTTGTTGGTTTCACTTTCTTTCTGTTACATTTTTCTTAGACCATAGAGTCGTAACAGAAATTGGGGGCTCGTCTTCTGGGATCTGAATTTCTTTAAAGCATATTAGAGATATTAAAGTTATCTTTGAAATTCATATTGATTTTGTCTCAGAATTTTTTTTGTCTTTGGCAAAGATTTTTAATAGAGAAATTTTTTGTGTGTGAAACCAACAAACTTTTACAATGGCATCTAATGTTCAGAATTTCATTTCAAAACCTACCCAGGAGGGGTTAGAGTGCATGAGAAAGGATGAGTTGCTCGAGCTTGCCAGAAAATACAGTCTATCTGAGGCAAAAGTATCATTGACAAAACAGGAGATAAAGATTATTTTAAATCAGTATTGAGTAGGAAAGGGAATTTTTGAAAATAGTGCTTTAAGTTTGAAGAGAAAGCCTGTATCTGGTTCTGACAGGAAATTAAGGGAATTAGAGTTAAAGAACCAGATGGATTTAGAGTTAGCAAAGCTTCAGATACAGATAGAGAGAGAGAAAGAAGAGAGGCAGATACAGATGGAGAGAGAGAAAGAAGAGAGGCAGATACAGATGGAGAGAGAGAAAGAAGAGGGGCAGATACAGATGGAGAGAGAGAAAGAAGAGAGGCAGATACAGATGGAGAGAGAGAAAGAAGAGAGGCAGATACAAATGCAGAAAGAAGAGAGGCAAATGCAGATGGAGAGGGAGAGAGAGAAAGAGGAGAGACAGATGCAGATGCAAAGAGAAGAAAGGGAAATGCAATTTAAATTAAGAGAATTAGAACTGGCAAACAGAGCACACTCCACTCCTTTAAAAACAAGTCCAGGTTTTGATGTTACTAGATATATTAGGTTAGTACCCCCTTTTCAGGAAAAAGAAGTAGATAAATACTTTCTTCATTTCGAGAAAATAGCTGAAAACTTGAAATGGCCCAGAGAGCATTGGACTTTGTTATTACAAAGTGTACTTATTGGCAAAGCTCGTGAAGTCTACACTTCACTGTCAGTACAACAAAGCACTGATTATGATGTGGTTAAGGAGTACATCTTGAAAGCTTATGAGTTGGTACCAGAGGCATATCGACAAAGGTTTAGGAATTGTAGAAAAGAAACTGGACAAACTCATGTCGAATTTGCAAGGGATAAAGAACAACTATTTGATAGGTGGTGCTCAGCCAAGAAAGTTGATCAAGCTTATGATAACCTCAGACAGCTCGTATTAATTGAAGAGTTCAAGAGGTGCATCCATAGTGATGTTAAAACCTATCTTGACGACCAGAATGTGGAAACTTTGGAAAATGCTGCTCGTATGGCTGATGATTATTCCTTGACTCACAAAATTTCATTTGGCAATAAATCGTCCTCTCAGCAGTTTTCTGGTAAAAAACCATTTCAATCTCATTCGAGTACTTCCAAATTTCACAACAGCACAACTGTTAGGAATCAAACATCTGATAAGACTGATCAGAAATCCTTATCTCTTCCTACGTGCACTTATTGTAAAAAGAAAGGGCACGTTATTTCTGATTGCTTCAAGTTGAAAAATAAGCACCAGAGAAAAGACAGAGCTTTTCCAAATGCTCTTATTTCTACGAGGTCAAGGTCACGGTCTTGTATTGAAAGCAATACATTTGTTGGGTCAAACAAACCCCAGTCTGATTCTATTTTAGAGGCTTATGAACTATTCATGTCAGAAGGTTCTATATCACTTATTGGTGATTCTGCCAAACCTATCCCAATTAAAATATTAAGGGACACTGGAGCTTCTCAGAGTCTTTTATTATCAGGTACTTTGCCTTTGTCTGAGGAGTCTTCTTCAAGTGAAAGTGTTCTTGTTCAGGGAGTAGAGTGCGGCTTTGTAAATGTTCCTCTTCATTGTGTAAATTTGGCATCAGACTTAGTTTCTGGACCTGTGACTGTTGGGGCAGTGACTTCTTTACCCATAGAGGGTGTTCATTTATTACTAGGCAATGACCTAGCTGGAGATAAGGTTGTGGTTAATCCACTTGTAACTGACAAGCCTTGTTTGGATCAGAAAGTTGATCCTGTCTAAACTGAAATCCCTGATTTGTACCCTGCTTGTGCAGTTACTAGAGCTATGGCAAAAAGAGCTCTTGAGAGTGATGTTGATCAGGATATTATTCCTTTAGCTGACACATGTATTGGTCAGTCTTTTGATGAGGTCACTTTTTCCTCAGGTATTGATCAATCAAATGGTATTGATCACAGTGATCCTCTTTTGGCAACTCATTCTCTTTGTTCTAATCAGGATGACAAACGACAATCCCTTGTCGTTGAACAGGAGCAAGATCCCGAGATATCTTGTTTGTTTCAGAGGGCTATTAATGAAACTGAAGCCACACAAGTTCCAGTGTGTTACTTTGTGAAAAATGGGGTCCTTATGAGGAAATGGAGACCACCTGATGTACCCGCTGGTGACGAGTGGTCAGTGAGCTATCAAATTGTTGTTCCTAAGTCATATCGACAGGAAATTCTTAATTTAGCCCATGAAACTCCTTTGGCTGGTCATTTAGGAGTCCGTAAGACTTATCACAAGATCTTGAATCATTTTTATTGGCCGAAACTCAAAAGTGATGTTTCTAAATACTGCAGATCTTGTCACACTTGTCAAATGGTAGGAAAACCCAATCAGAAGATACTTAAGGCTCATCTGCAACCTATTCCTGCATTTGATGAACCATTTAGTAGAATAATAGTAGACTGTGTTGGTCCTTTACCTAAAACCAAGTCAGGCAACCAATACTTGTTGACCATCATGTGTACAACTACAAGATTTCCAGAAGCAATTCCTCTGAGAAATATAAAAACTAAAACTATTGTGAAAGCTTTGGGGAAGTTTTTTTACACTTGTTGGCCTTCCCAAATCTGTCCAGTCAGATCAAGGGTCAAATTTTATGTCTGGAATTTTCCAACAAGTTATGCATGAATTAGGCATCCAACAGTTTAAATCTTCTGCCTATCACCCTGAAAGTCAAGGTGCTTTGGAAAGATTTCATCAAACTTTGAAGAATATGATTCGATCATATTGCTTTGATACAGAAAAGGATTGGGATGAGGGTGTTCATTTGTTGTTGTTTGCTGTTAGGGAATCAGTTCAAGAGTCGTTGGGTTTTAGTCCCTTTGAACTAGTTTTTGGTCATACTGTACGTGGACCATTGAAATTATTGAAAGAGAAACTTCTTTCAAATGAAGACTCAAAGATTAATCTTCTTGATTATGTTTCTGATTTCAAATACAAGTTGTCAAAGGCCTGTGAAGTAGCAAGAACTAATCTTCACACTACCCAGTCAAAAATGAAATTAAGGTATGACAGAAATTCACAGGAAAGGAGTTTTAAACCTGGTGACAAAGTTCTGGCTCTCTTTCCCATACCTCAGAATCCTCTTCAGGCTAAATTTTTTGGTCCTTATACCGTTGCAAAGAAAGTAAATGACTTAAATTATATCATTAACACTCCTGGGAGACGGAAACAAAAACAACTTTGTCATATAAATATGTTAAAGGAATATTTTGACAGAGATAGCCCAGCTAATTATTCAGTTAATTTAGTTGTACCTGTCCCACACAGTGAAGACATCAACGATGGAATACGATCAGACTATAGTGACTCTGGTATAACCAATCTTCGGAATTCAGAAATATTGAACAACCTAGACCACATCTACAACAGGAAAGAAATGAACTAAAACAGCTATTACATGACTATGAGCACTTGTTTCCTGATGTTCCAACACGAACAAGTAAAATTTATCATGACGTTGACATTGTAGATTCTGCGCCTGTGAAACAGCATCCTTATAGGATGAATCCTCTCAAACAGAACTATCTGAAGAAAGAAATTCAGTATTTACTGGAGAATGATTTCATAGAACCAAGTAAAAGTAACTGGAGTTCACCATGTATTCTTGTTCCCAAGCCAGATAATACATTCCGTATGTGTACTGACTAGAAAAGTCAACAGTGTCACCAAAACTGATTCATTTCCAATCCCAAGAATGGACGATTGCATTGATAAAATTGGAAATGCGGAATATGTCACCAAGTTTGACCTTTTAAAAGGATTCTGGCAAATTCCACTGACGGAAAGGGCAAAAGAAATTTCAGCATTTGTAACTCCAGATGGTCTTTATCAATATAAAGTCATGCCGTTTGGAATGAAAAATTCGCCTGCAACGTTTCAACGTCTGATGAACATGATAACATTTGGACTTGATAATTGTGACGCTTATATCGATGACGTCATTATCTACAACAACACCTGGGAAGATCATTTGGAAACCATTCGAAAATTCTTTGATCGACTCAGTGATGCGAATCTGACAATTAATTTGAGCAAAAGTGAGTTTTGCCATGCTTGTGTCACATTTTTAGGACATATTGTGGGACAAGGTCAAGTTAAACCTATAGAAGCTAAGGTCAAAGCTATCTCTGAATTTCAAGTTCCAATTTGTAAAAAGCAACTGATGCGATTTCTAGGTATGGCTGGATATTATCGGAAATTTTGTTCCAATTTTTCCAAAATTGCTGAACCTTTGACAAGTTTATTGAGTAAGAAAACCAAATTTCATTGGTCTGACAAGTGTCAGGAATCTTTTGACAAGTTAAAGGCCATGCTTAAGAATGCACCAGTTCTTTCTGCACCAAATTTTAGCCAATCATTTAAATTATCTGTTGATGCAAGTGATGTAGGGGTTGGTGGAGTATTGATTCAGGAAGACAAAAGTGGTGTGGATCACCCTGTGTGTTATTTTTCTAAAAAACTAAACAAGCACCAGAAAAATTATTCCACAATTGAGAAGGAATGTTTGGCTTTGATATTGGCTTTACAGCATTTTGAAGTGTATGTTGCTTCAGCTCTTTCTCCAATTATTGTGTACAGTGATCACAATCCCCTTACTTTCATCAACAAAATGAAAGATAAAAATCGGAGATTGTTGAGATGGAGT
This sequence comes from Margaritifera margaritifera, assembly GCA_029931535.1. Taxonomy (NCBI): domain Eukaryota; kingdom Metazoa; phylum Mollusca; class Bivalvia; order Unionida; family Margaritiferidae; genus Margaritifera; species Margaritifera margaritifera. The sequence goes on along the minus strand of JAQPZY010001135.1, from coordinate 519,256 downwards.
TTGATATTGCAGGAATATAACATTGACATCAAACACATCAGAGGAAAAGACAATGTGATTGCAGATGCACTCTCACGTGCCTAGAAATGTAATATTGCTTGATGTAATTAAGTCCAGTATCATAAAACATGTTCTTATGTAATTTTGGTTATTATAGTATTAGATGTATATTCAAAAGAAAGCTTTATTATATAAATCTTTCTTTTTCTTTATGAAGGGAGGTGTTATGTATGATGTTTATATAATATTATAAATATTATAGGAAATTATAAATGTTTCTTCACTTTAATATTTGCTTAAATCTTAATGTTATCAGGAAAAACATGTTTAACTAGTGTCCTTGAATTAGGTTGTTTTGATCAATATGTTTTCTCAATTTGAAGGTCAAGGTTGGATTTTTGTTTACAAGTAAAATTCCATTAAGATGTCTCACATTCTAGAACATTCTGTCATGTGACCAATCTTTATATATATCATGTTTAGTGGACATTTGTTCAGTTTTGACATTACCATCAGTCTTGTAAAGAGCTATTACAGTTGTGAAAATTCATTCCAAATTCTAAGAGAGGAATTATTTTAAATATTCATTGGATTATAACAGTGCTCATAAACTTTTGGATTTTGGATTTTTAATTGATGATTTTGGAATTTAAGTGAATTTATTCAGATATTTTGGAATACTTCATTTTGACATCAGCACATCAAGATTACTAGTACATCGGGACTTTGGAGACCATTAGCACCATAATAACATTCAAGGACACAGCCGTGAATTCGGAACATTCTATATTTAGGACTTGTGATTAGAACAATCATTCTTATTGGATTATTAGGATTTCAAAACACATTACTGTAAGTGACTTTTTGATTTTTCATTTTAATTATCTAGTAATAAATTGCTTGTTGATTTTTACTTGATTTGTTGGTTTCACTTTCTTTCTGTTACATTTTTCTTAGACCATAGAGTCGTAACAATATATATATATATATATATATATATATATATATATATATATATATATATATATATATATATATATATATATATATATATGTCAGAAGTGGGATGTGCCACCTGCTAAGAAGTTTTTTTAAAAATATGTTGACCAATATTTTACTTTGGTGGCACTCTACAGATATTACGTACTTCTGAGAGAGAGGCAGGCATAAGGTGAAGTTGTTTGCATTTGCAACATGCACAGTGGAGTGAATGTTGGCATACCTCTATGCTTCTTTCATGTACTGTGGCTGAAATTTCTTTACATATTGTACTTGTGGAAATTATACATGATCTAAGCACACAGCTGACCAAAACAGCTGCTCCCATGTGCTCAAAAAATCAGTCTGAATTAGTCCAAAGTACACTAATTTTAGCAGTTATTAAAATGAAAACAAATTGTACCAGAGTTGGCAATATTAGATTCTGAAAGTGCAATGAATGAATTACAAAATATATAAAAAGTAAAAAAAGTTATCAGCTCATTTTTTTACAATTTACCTTAGAAGTCCAGGAAGTGAAAATGACCAAGCAGAGCTAGCTGTTTTTTGATAGGTGCACATCTGAATAAGGCCAAGCTGTATACTCTATAACCCAAATAAGACCCATGAATCTTACACCAAAATAACGGCAATTAAAAGTTCTTTTAACAATACCTAAGATATACCAGGTCTTTTTCAAAATAGCCAGGATAACCAGTGAAGAAAACCTGGGAAATTCTTTTTCTTTAAAAATCTAACCCTATGCAAAATACGAAACTATAGAGTCGGTAATAGGAAGAAACTATAGTGTCGGTAATAGGAAAGGTCCACTGAGTTATCTTCCCCTTATTATGGTCCCTGTACAAATAATTTTTCATTTCTTGAGTTTAGTATTACTTAAGCATGGATATATTCTGTTGAAATAAGTTTATAAACACATTTGAAACACTTGTAATGAAAGTCCAACAATTGTGTCAGATTTCATGAAAATAAATATCGGGTAGGGAAAAGGGTACATGTGTTCCTCCGATGGCTGCCTACAAACGTGACTTGCTATATAGCTTTCATTGTTTGTCCTAATTAAAACTGAAGCTATAAACATGTGTTTTAGCACTATAAAGAAGTATAGACTGTATTCATTTTCATGAAATTAAGTGGGACCATGTTTTTCTGAAAACTGAAATAATGTGTTTTGTGAATTGCACACCCCCCCCCCACTTTTTTCATGTCCAGAAATCACACCAAGAAGCATCACAAAAACAGTTCAGACTTCATTTTCATCATTCTTGGATGCATTGCCATTGAAAAATAGCTTGGTTTAGTTAACACAAACCGGTGCTTCATTTTTTATGTATATACCTACTTCATAAAATTATACAATTGAGGCAGACACATCTGTCCCCAACATATCAGTTTACAATTTAGACGTTTACAATTTAGACTTTAGACACATACCAGTATTTCTTGCAGCTCTTTACTTACGGTCAGTTGGATTTGGCCTTTTGGCGATATGTACAGAATATTTCTGGATCGAGTTCTATGTTTGACAAATTGTAAATTCAGATGGAATAACACAACACTATCTTTGTCACCATTTCAGCTATCTTGGCTACATTTGGCTGTTCATCCGTTCTGGCAACCAATCTGATGCAACTTTCGCTCATTTGCAAGATTTGGTTGTTTTGGCCATTTGACTCAACAAATATTATCTGCCATTTTTTTTGCTTTTGTCTAATCTCTTGTTAAATGAACTGAACAAGAAATCCATTATAACAGGTACAGTGAAACCCCGCAATAACGCGATAATTGGGGTCCATAAAATTATATCATGGAAAAAGAGGGTTTGCGTTATTGAGGGGTTTTACTGTATTTTACTTTATTCAGAGAACAACGTACATATATACACGTCTAATGTATAGCATGAATAGGGTATCAACACCATTTACTATCTGATATCAAGCCGTCTTTGCTTTCCCACATGACAACCCTTTGATTGAGCTGTGAGTTTGATACTTGTTCAGTGACAAGTGACAGAGAGTGGTTATTTGAACTCCCTGTGATCTTGCCGCACAATTGACATGTGTTCAGTTGCATCCTTTAATAGATTTCACAAACTTAATGATCAAAGTGTTACTTACAGAGCCCAAGCTCTTTCTCTACATAAGTAACCACATATGACAATCTTTGATCATGCGCCACTTTGTCTGGTGCTTGGTTGTGTATGCAGTTAAAGAAGAAACATAAGTCGGCATTTGTTTGCGCAATGATTGTATACAGGATGAATTGAAGTCAAGCGCACGTGTTGGCGGCTTACATTTTTTGATGTTTATTAAATCATGAGAATCTTTTATCAACCACCACATTGTCTGATGCTCGATTGTGTATGCAGTTAAAGAAGAAACACATGTCGGCTATTGCTTGAGCAATGATTGTATACAGAATGAATTGAAGACAAACACAAAGAAGACCTACTGGCTTTACTTATGGATCAGTAATAAGTAACATTTCCGATAATGTTTATTTTGGCATAACACTTCAAGAAACTGGTGCAATTGTTAAATTTCAGAAGCCATGCCACGATCGAATTCATAAGTGATCTCTTCCCCAAGAAGATAATAAACTTTTCATACACTATTTCTCGTACTTAAAAAAAATTTATTTTTTCCGTGTGTGAGAAAAATACATCTATATAAAATTTCAGGAACCATGCCAAGAACGTATTATACTCGAATTCATGTGCAATCTCTTCCCCAAAATGATAATATACACATTTTATACACTATTTCTCGTACTTTGAAGAAAAAAAATTTCATGTGTAAATGAATATAGGAAATTTTGGGAGCCACGCCACGATCGCGTTATATAGGAATTCGCTTTATCGCGGGGTGCGTTATTGCGGGGTTTCAATGTAATTTGAAATATTTTTACCTGTAACATGCAGATACTTCCTAAGTACATGTGACGGTCACATGACAAATCCACATGAGTTGAGTCACATGAGCAAAGCAACCAAAACTTGCAGATGAAAGTAATACTATGCACTGTAGCCACAATACACAGAGATAATCACACCATAATCCTCATATTCCAAAGAATAAACAATTTCCTTTAAATTGGTACCAAGAATGCCTAGATGCAAGACAGAAATCCTCAGCAACAAAAACAAACTGAGGAAAAAATACCACTAGGTGTGGAATAAAGTACATTTATCGCAGATTTTGAATAGCCCACTCTGTATGGTAGATGTGGACACAGGGCAAAGCATTAGGTATTGGCTATGAATGGTGGATGTCCACTAAGCCTTATTAGTGCATTAGCCCCACCAGTAGACACGCTAAACAGAAGGAAGAAACCCCATTGCCATAAACTTGACCATAATAGGTATTGATTTCATACCTTTGCCTGTACAAACTATACAGTAGTATTGTTGTCTGTGGTAGTTATCTCAATCAGCCCCAATACTGTTGTCAGTATCACTGCTGTTATGCCCCAGCAGCACTAAGCTGCGTCTAGCTGCTTGTGCCCCAGACAGTTTTTAGCTAATTCGAAAATTTTGTAAACATCATGCATATGCATTCGTTCTTACCTTAATTTCTCTGCTTATATCCAATAAAAATCCATGAAACTTTAACCAATTGTTCAAATTAAATTTATCTACACAGTCAGATATTTTTTGTGTTATTTGTCCAAGTCTTTCACAAGTTATTGATGCGCTATTTACAAAATTATGTGCATCATCATCGCTGTCATTATCCTCTTCTTCTGACAATTCAGTCTTGGATTACTTCTATGTCTGTGTCTAAATCTTGTAAAATATGCAACTAACATATCTTTCCACTGCTTCCTCAATATTTTTTTTATCAAATCCAAGAAATTCTTTGTTTTCATTCTCATAGTCAAATATCGCTCAGAAATCCACCATTGTTGACTATTTTTCATGAATGAAACACGTGTAGTAAAACTGCTGTCAATTTGTAACCTTAGCTTATGAATATTTAATATTTAAACAAAGAAAAGTAAAGTTATTTCTGATTGGTTCAATGTCGTCAGATTCTTTGATAAAACCCATTTGTGACCAATCGGAGATGTTTTTACTACCGACCCATTCACCACAACTATAGGCGGGATTGGCTATTGAATGCAGTAAACAAACCATGAGTATAGGCAGAATCAGCCATTGAATGCAGAAAACAGATCACGAGCATAGGCAGAATCAGGTCCTAATGAATTATTAGTGGTCTAGCTAGCGATACATGAAGACAAATGTGTGTAATGTAGAAAAAGTACAAGGTTTTACATTTCTTTGATATCCCTCCACCCTTGTCCACGACAGAGCATACATCAGAAAAACTGCCTTGTTACAACATACATCCCTGTTGATCAACTACATGTACATTTACCTGTTAGCATATACATATGCAGAAATTTACCTACTATTCTGCATCAAGCAGTAACTTTTACGTTCTTTCTCAATAAATGATATTTTGTAAAAGTGCATGTTGTACTGGTTAATAATTTGTAATGGTTTCCCATTCATGTCCATACTATTTTCAATTGAACAATTTTTTGAAAGTAGAATACAAATAAAAAACAAAAACCCCATCTTGTCACAAATGAATAAGATGTTCATGTATATCAAGTAAACAGCTTAATTAAATTAATAAAATTGAATAAATCTCGGACAGACACGTGCAGCAATATTTCTTGAAAATGAAGATAAACTTTAAGATTAATAATTACTACCAGTAACGATTACAAGTGAATGCCATACTTTTTATTGTGCACATGGACCATGAAGTACAAGGGATATAATGATATATATGTCATAATTCTTTCTCATGTTTCTTCAGTAAGAATAACATGTCGTCTTATATTGACATAATACAGATAAAGATATGCAAGCTATGCTAGAAAATGTCCATCGACTTGGAAAATCACATTGATTATTTGAGAGTATGGCAATTTATAAATGCTCAGAATTTGTCTACAGTGTATTGAAGGCTGCACTGTATCAGTGGCTGTTCATGTCATCAACAAAGATTTTCATGAAAATGGTAACTTTGTTCTTCTCTTTTTTCGTGAATCTATCATTAAACACCTACTGAGGATGACATTCTTTCTTTGAAGTCAGTTGCAATGCTTGTTAACAGTAGTCAGAGAGGAAGGTGTTGAGCTTCTGTGTTTATTTTTAGTACCAATGTTTCTGAATGAAAATTGTTCTTGTTGTCACAAAACCAAACATTATAAAACTAATGTAATATGAGTTGGACATGTAGATATGAACTGAGAAATGCAACAAGGTTAAGTTGGGATATTTTCGGTTAAAATTGGTTTCTAGTGTATATAAAGAAAATCTTATACAATTTTTATTTTCCCCATTAATTGTTCATGCAATGCATAGAATTGAAGTCTATTGCAGCAGAACATAGCTATGACATATTCAACAAAAGCTCTAGTAAACCACAGGCTTTTTTTGTTATTAATGCATATTCCATATCTTTATAATGAAATAAGGAAAAAGGATAGAGAAATTATGCATTATAACTTTCAGTTTATGTAAACTGTGGTTTAATAGCAGTAATACAATACCTACTACCATTGAATTGCTTAACTTTCTGGAACATATAGTCTCTCATCCAAGCTACATGATTCCTTCTTACAGTTGGAATGTTCTATAACTGACAAGAACAAGATCTCAGTCTGACTGCATCAAAGCCCATATCCAGCTTACTATCCTCATTTCCTTGGACAACATAAGTATTAGGTTTTTGCAATATCACTTGCAGAAAATCAACTTTGTTCTCAGTTTCTAAACATATTTTTGGCATTTCACCTATCTGTTTGTTTTGATTGAGTGTTAATTTACTCATTACTCTTGCTATAAATGAGTTATATTTTAACTTTATTTTGTTAAATTAGGGTCTTTGTTTTTTGTATAAATTTTTCTCTTTCAAAGTATAATGTTTGCAATGTGTGGGAAAGTGTCAGCGTAAGAAGACCATATGGACACTCATCCCACCTGTTTAGCATGCACTGGGTGTGCACGCATGGACGGTTGTCCAAACTGTTGTTCTGTGGTCTGATGAAGTGTGGGACTTGGCTAAAGTCGGCAAGCATATAAGGGGAGAACAAAAGGCTCTTCCTCATCTTCTTTGGATGATCCCTTCTGTTCCCAGGAAGGGTCTTGATCTTTTACCCTTCTGGGGAAGAATAATGTCAAAGTGTGACAATAATTTTCTGAGACTTCCATGGTTTGGAATTATCATAAGGCCAAAAGATCCCTGATGCTCAATCTGATGTCATCAGTGCTGATGACGGATTGGTCCTGGGTCCCTCCCAAGGAAGGAAAAACACAGGAGGCTGAGTCAAGTCCCCCTTCCCCACCCCCCCCCCCCCCCACCCCACCATCCATGGGGGAGGAGCAGCACCCTCTCATGGGTGGTGTCCCGGTGAAGGTGACTAGCAAATCTTGCTTTTCTGAAAAGTATAGGCAGCTTTCGCTCTAACAATAAGAAAATTGATGTGGGCTCTTCCCCCCCCCTCCCCCCTTCTAAGCTACTGCTTGATCCCAATGAGGATAGGGAGTCGACCAATACTTGCCCGACAAGGGAGGGGGATTGGATCGGCAAACCCTCACCCTTCCCTATGTTCCATTTCATTCCCTATGGGACACCCTTTTCTGAGAATATTTCTTCCCCCTCATTGTGCCATGGATGCCCCTCCCTTGGCTCCAATGTGAGGCAGATGTTACAGACCATGGACCCATTTTTTATCCTCTTTGGCTGGGACCAGTGGAATGGTCGGGGGGTGGGGGGTGGCCAATACTTACCACATGGGAAGTCCGATCACCCCCTGTGAGGGGCTTAGGGACAAGGACAACCCTATTCCCTTGTCCCCTTCTCCACAGAGGGACACTAGGAGAAACAGTCCTGTCTCACCTCAGGATCAAACTTAGGATGATGATGTTTTATCCATAATGGTAGACTCTAACAAGTTCGCTGAGGAACCGGTGTCAACAGTTTCTCACCCTCCATTAGGATCTCCCACCTTCCTCCAACCTATCGGGCCAGGTGTTGAAGGAACACAAATCAGAATATTCGACAAGGCGGTACATTTTGTTTACTGCCTCCTTTCCCCAGACTTGTGTCTGAAGCCTTCAGGCTCTGCAGATAAATGATTGTCTCTAGTCTGGAGAGACTCTTGGGGGGCCACATCATATTCAGATCTTTTGTTGCTCCCACATTTCACATCGGTCCGGGAGCTTACACAGAAGTTTTCTTTGGGAAAAGAGTTCACCAGGTAGGAGAAGGGGTGGTCTGTTTTTACCCCCCCCCCCCCCTCCAGTTGGATGCTCCTTCCAGTTGTGACATTGAAGGCATTGCAGCTTAAGGCCAGTATTCTTGTCACAGTTGCCTGGCATGCCAATCTACTTTTGGTGGCTCTTTCAGTCTCTTGAAATATAGGAATCAATGTATCCAGCGGTGCTTCAGTGGTTGCTGGAGGCTCTAGCAAAGACATAGAGGCATGCTCTTTCTGTGTCCATGGTGCTCTGTGCAGCTACTGCACCTCTGCAGAGACTCTGCTTTAAAGACATTGAAGGTTTTGCTGGACCACAGGAAGAACCTACTAAGGTCTGCTCCTCTTGAGACAGAGACACATTTTGGAGGCCTGATCTCCTCTGTGGCATCTCAGAATTTGAGAGACCAACAACACCGGTCCCTTGCGGCCACTCATGGTCCATCAAAACAGGCCAAGAAGCGTGCCTACACTGACTGCCTTTTGGGATATTTGCTCAACTTTTTCAGGCAGGTGCAACCCCAGCAGTCTCAAAAGCAGCATCAATTCAAAACTGCCTCTTGCCAGGTTTTTGCTAGATGAGGAGACCGGAAAGCGCAAAAGAAAAAGTCTTCGGATTCCTCCCCCTTCTCCAAAGAGGTAGGGGGTCAGCCATGTTTCAAACCAAAATTAGGTCACAATGATGTACCTTTAAGGATTTGTTTCAAAATAGCTTTACCAAAAATGTGTCCATCCTCCCTGTTAGAGCTGCATTTTTTAGACCACTACATTTGTTGACATTAAACTTACCTTATTTGTGTATCTTGTGATGGGATGGGTATGTGTCTTACACCAACACTTGGTTACTAAAAGTTCTAGTTAACTAACAACTCAAGTTTTTATGAGTAAGACATGAAGATAGACAATTGCACCTTTACAATTTCGTCAAATTCAGTTAGTAAAATCTAAAAAAAATCTGAACAACACAACTAACTGGCACAGCTAATGAGTCGAACCTGTCTAGTGTCCTTTGCTTACACAGTTCCCTTGAGATTTCACAGCTAATGAATCGAACCTGTCTAGTGTCCTTTGCTTACACAGTTCCCTTGAGATTTCACAGCTAATTAGTTGAACCTGTCTAGTGTCCTTTGCTTACACAGTTCCCTTGAGATTTCACAGCTAATGAGTCGAACCTGTCTAGTGTCCTTTGCTTACACAGTTCCCTTGAGATTTCACAGCTGATGAATCGAACCTGTCTAGTGTCCTTTGCTTACACAGTTCCCTTGAGATTTCACAGCTAATGAATCGAACCTGTCTAGTGTCCTTTGCTTACACAGTTCCCTTGAGATTTCACAACTAATGAGTCTAAACTGTCTGGGGTCCTTTGCTGAATTTAATTTAATTAATTCTGTATTTTGATCTTAGAGATGAATACAACATTAGTTACTTTGACATGAATGTATGTATAAAAAAAAAAAAATATTGTATTTCAAAACCAATCTAAATGAGATTGTTCTTCATGGTCAAAATTTTTGTTCAAATTTTGATGTCTGGTTCCACCCTGTATCAAAATTTATGGAATGCTTTATAATTGTGAAAGGATGAAAAGTTAAATAATGTTCTGTAACCTAATACATTTTTATAAGGAGTTTTTTTTTACTTATCTCAGAAACTTATTAAAAATGGGTAGAGAAGAAAAGGGCATATTATTGATAACAACTTTTGTGTATTTTTCTTTTTAAAAAAAAGTTTTTGCATCATTACTCCTGGCAAATCAAGAATAACTTTTAATGGATCTCATACTATTTGTTTTATTTAACATACACATAACAATTTTTATATTGGAGACTTATTTTATCGATGCCAAAAACAATTATTTTTCTTTTACTATACATCCTTCATGATTAAAAAAATGTAATCTCTTTATTAGATTTTTTTGGCACTATCTTCACCAATAATCTTATTAAAATATGTTGAATATAATTACCATCAAATAAATAAATAGACTGGTGATCCTTTAATTGTTTTGTTTTACGAGAGGTTACAACATAAATATTCACTCAGTAATACTCTGAGATGACCCCATATGATCCCATTACACAGCAAATGCTTTATCTATTGCTTTAAAGCAGCATATAAAAACTACTCTATTAATAGGTGAATACATTACTGTGTATTAAAACTATTTCATTCCATTGGTGACAGCAGAAGATAGTCTTATATTATTACAGAAATTAATGTGAAAGCATCAACATGCACTCTCGTGAGACCTACCATCCATTTGTGCCCTAGGTTACCATTTTTACATTGAACACAAACATAATTTCACAAATTTTTTACGTTTTAAATCAAACAGAAGAAAAAAATGCAAAGTAAAAATTTATGAAAATTGATGGAGTAATGCTCCTTTAATTGATTTACTCGGTGAAAAAACGCCAACTCACATGTCATTTCCTGCCCGGTCACAATTACTGTGGCAACCTTTTATGGACACTAGTAGGGAAATAACTTAATTTAGGTGTTAGTCATTGATTTAGACCTATCTTAGCAAAGTGACTCAAACTGACAACAATCAAATTATGTTTATTCCTATGTACCGCCACTAGCAATCATAAGGATCATAAGGATCACTGCCACTAGCAATCATAAGGATCACTCCACTAGCATCATAAGGATCACTGCCAGTTCTTGCTAAAAGTACAAGTGTACTAGACCTCAGAACTCAGTGTGGCTAACAGGGAGAGCTGACAACTAAAGATATATCTTTCACAATCTTACTTCAAAGGGTACTATTCACTTTATGTTCTGTTGAGATTGGTACTAATCAGACTGCTGAATACCATAACATGCAAGACAGCTTCACCATTTTTAACCAAGAAGTAGAGTTCAGCTCTGCAAAACTGTGTTGGTAATGGCGAGAAACTTGCAAAAATTACCGAGACTTATGATGAACAGATAATAAATAGACCTTGGAGAGTTGTCCTGAAACTAGCATATATATTCATAACAATTAGTAATGTATGTGACAGCATTATTGGAGACCAGATTAAAAAGTAACATTTTTAGATCTCTTGTTTTTGGTCTTCATTTAGCAGCCATATTAATTGTACAACTTTCGGAGTCTTTATAAAATACATTTACATTTATATTAAATCAATGTTTATCAATAAAGATCAGTAAGGTGTTGTTCTAAGTAGACCTTAATCATATGATGCAATTTGTAAATGCTACACAGTTCAATTTTTTGTTTGGTGTTATGTCAAGGTAAGATTTTGTAAAGCTATCTAAGTATTGTTCAAATACATCAAGAAAATGAAAATTAAAATGGTTAAGAGATCTTGTATTGATTTTTAAAGTTTTTCTTTTCTTTTTTCTTGTGGCAGTGATATATATATATGTGTGTGTGTGTGTTTGTCTGTGTGTGTGTGTTCATGTATGGTTATATGCCTGGTGATGGCTGGCTGGATAAATTAATAAAAATGAATGCTTTATTATTTTATTGTCAATTATGTTTTTGTGTTTTATTTGTGTCACTCAGAATATAGAGCAAAATACAGTGAAACCCCGCTATAACGCGATATTTGGGGTCCATAAAATTCGATCGCGGAAAAAGCGGGGTTGCGTTTTTGCGGGGTTTTACTATATTTTACTTTATTCAGAGAACAACGTATACACGTCTAATGTATAGCATGAATAGGGTATGAATACCGTTTACTATCTGATATTGATCCGTCTTTGTTTTCCCACATGACAACCCTTTGATTGAGCCACGAGTTTGATACAGCTGTACTTGTTCAGTGCCAAGTAACAGAGTGGTTATTTGAACTCCCTGTGATCTTGCCGCCCAAGCTCAGTCTCTACATAAGCACTCACATATGACAATCTTTGATCTTGCCGCCCAAACTCAGTCTCTACATAAGCACCCACATATGACAATCTTTGATCAACCACCGCATTGTCTGGTGCTTGGTTGTGTATGCAGTTAAAGAAGAAACGTAAGTTGGCTATTGTTTGCTCAATGATTGTATACAGGATGAATTGAAGTCCAGCGCACGTGTTGGCGGTTTACGTTTTTTGATGTTTATTAAATCATGAGAATCTTTTATCAACCACCACATTGTCTGATGCTCGATTGTGTATGCAGTTAAAGAAGAAAAACATGTCGGCTATTGTTTGAGCAATGATTGTATACAAAATGAATTGAAGACAAACACAAAGAAGACTTACTGGCTTTACTCATGGATCAATAATAAGTAACATTTCCGATAATGTTATTTTGGCATAATACTTCAAGAAATTGGTGAAATTGTTAAATTTCAGAAGCCATGCCATGATCGAATTCATAAGTGATCTCTTCCCCAAAATGATAATAAACTTTTTGTACACTATTTCTAGTACTTAAAAAAAAAAAAGATTTTCCGTGTACAAGAAAAATACGTACATGTATATAAAATTTCAGGAACCACGCCACAAATGTATTATACTCGAATTCATACGCGATCTCTTCCTCAAAATGATACTGTAATATACACATTTTATACACTATTTCTCTAACTTCGAAAAAAAAAATGTTCATGTGCGAATGAATATATTAAATTTTGGGAGCCACGCCACGATCGCGTTATATCCGAATTCGCGTTATAGCGGGGCACGTTATAGCTGGGTTTCACTGTATCAATAAATCTGTGTAAATATAATTAACAAAAAAAGAAAGGTCTCTGAAACAGGTGCAGTAAAATCTGTCTACAGCGGCCATCCCATGGATGGAAAAGGCCAAAGTGGCCTTTGTACACAGGTGAATAGCATTAGCATTATTATTAGTAGTAGTATGCTATCAAGATACATATATTTAGTTTAGCTATTTAGCAAAAAGAAAAATAACAAAATAAAATAAGAAGTTTACACTTTAATCCATCATGTACATTAAATCATCACTTATCAGTAGAAACAGCTTTTCAATAAAATTACTAATTAACAGCTTACCTGTGATTGTCAAACACAGGACTGATTTTTTGTTAGGCCAGCTGGTATAATTAGGCATGAAAACACGGGTGTTCACACTTAAAACAATTGATGGATTAAGCAGTTGCTCAGACTTGCTGAGGTCAAAACAGTTGGCTTTTGCGAGAGACCTTTGATGAATAGGGAATGAAAAGAAGCTTTCTGCGGCTATTGTTAGTAGCATATAAATAGTAAGGGATATCAGGAAGTGCAGTGTACATGTATCTCTACTCATTTGGTGTGATTGTACATAATCTCTTAAACTCCGGATTAACATTGTTCTCAAAATTGGCCATAATATCTCACGCTTAATAATGCCTTACATCTGAGTGAGCCTGACTCCCATTTCTGCTGCAATTATGCAACTACTTTGTCCACTGTCCATCAAACGAATTGATTTGATTCTCTCATGTAAGGACAAAAACTGCCATGCTTTCGAAGCCGACATGTTGAGTTTGACTGACAGCATGACTGGACTTCGGTAAGTTCAATCAAGATATAAAATACTTGGAGCAGTCATTGCTGATACACTCCAGTGACTGCTTAAGGCAGGATGAATCTAGTGTTTGGTTAGGAAACACCTGGCCGCTGAAAGCACGTGACCGTTAAATACAGGGCATTTATATAAGAACAATTTGCTGGTGGGGAAAATTAGAATGACTGTTGTGACCAGTAGACTGCTGAACACTGGTGACTGTTAGGACAGGTTTGACTGTAGTTGAATTAGTCATGCTTCATTGCACAGCAAACTTGTACATAATTTGCTCCGTGGATTGTTTCAGGTGTCAATCAAGAAGAGAGCGACATCATCTTCACCCTAGGCAATAAAGTGGGTTGAAGTTGAACTGTTCAAAGCAAAGTTTTGCTCCACTTTGTCTGGTCACATGAGCCATGGAATAAGAATTTGCTTCTCTCGAGAATGCTTCTTGAAGATTGCTTCAGTGTTGCCTTCCATTCATTTTGAGACTTAATTTCAGCCCGGGAATTTTTCACCTCTGTGTCTTCTGAATTCAATCATATAGCTTTTCTTTTTTGACCATTTGTTTATGAGCAGTGTTTTCTCACAGAAGGGGACAGTTTTTATGTGAGATTCAAAATTTACTTATATTTTTGTTGTAAGTTTGCATATGATTTGCGAATTTTTTAAATTATTTCCGTTAAAGGCTTTTTATTTAAATCAGTAGAGAGTGAGCAAGTGCAGCAGACGGTCAGTTACCAGTTTAGATTAATACATACTGGATATGAGCATACATCAAGTCGATGTTCCAATCACATGTTTGTAGCTCAAAATGGGCACCTTGCTTGATGCAGTGGAGACAAAACCATCTGGCTTAGTAATCAATCTGGTTTTTGTGTTTAGTTTCCTTAATTTGAATTTCATATTGACGTTAGCGATTACATCATATACATGTACATCTTAAAATTAGGATGATTACATGCAGAAGACAATAACTTTGTATTCAAAAACAGGACATTTACCCAGGTGTAGTCACCCTGCACCCACCCCCAGGTGTGACTTGGGTGCAAATTAACATTTTTTTATGCCTGCCATGAGGCAGAACATATTAAGTTGTGATGTCCATCCATCTGTTACCAATTTTGCTTCTGCACAATAACTGGAGTTCTTCATAGTTACTAAACTTTTCAGATGGCTTGTAATTGGGGATAGAAAAAAGGCTATTGATTTTGGGGTCAAAGTTCAATGTCATTGGCTGGAATAAGAAAAATGGTTTCTGTACAGTAACATTAGTTGTACATCACAAACCTGGACCAAACTTTGTAGATGGCTTTGCACTTAGGCTAAGGAAGAAGGCTATTGCTTTTTGGCATCAAAAGATAAAATGTTATGGTTATTCTGATTGAAAGAAGAAAAGTTGTTTCTGCATGTTGGGTGAGAAAGGGGCCTATTCATTTTGGTGTCGGGTTAATGTGATTGACTGAAGGAAGAAAAATGTTTTTTTGTATAATAACCTTTAGTATTAGACAGAGGTGGACAAATCAGTAGTCCATGCCCCCGCGACTACAAAATTTTGTTTTTGGACTACATACACTGTAACTGTAAGGTTGTAAAGCCTGTGGGACAACCGTCACATTTTGTTTTGTTAGCAGTAAGTATAAATGACAACACAGCATTATGGTATAGTCCCACAAATTAAGATGTTGACCCTGATATTGATGAAAGTGATGGATCGAAGTCTTACTGTTTGAGTAAGTGCTGTGCCATGTGTTCCTTGTCAGTCGACCCCAGAATTAGAAGCCAAATTTTCAAGAATATCTCACATAGTTGGCAGTCCATATTGACACCTTTCACAGAATAACGTCTAATTGCTTTAGTTATACTATACTTTGATCCCTTTTTCTGTACTGAAGTATATACAAGCACAATCAAGTGGTTGAATTTTCAAACTGTTGTGCATCATTTCAGTTGGTTGAAGAGCAATGGTAGCCGAGGAATGCTGAAGTCAGTTAACATGTGGTTACTTTCCTTTAATTAAATTAATAAGGTTAATCACATTTGGCCATATGTTCTCAGAAATATTTGTTTTGTAAAAGAAAATGCACCATAAGTTACCCGACTTAGGTATTCTTTGGCTACCATCGCTCTTGAACCAACTGAAATGTTTATCCATTGAAAAATGTGGCTACCAAATTTTGTTGTTTGCTGTTTCCCTTTTGGTAGCCCATCAGACTACCACACATATTAGTGACTTGTTTACCCCTGACTAGACCACATACTTTGACCAAAGTTTGTGGATGACTAACAGTATAGAAGAGGTATATTGATTTTGGGGTCAGAGGTCAAGGTCATGTTTAATCAAAGAAAACTAGTTTCCAGAGTAACTTTTTTTCTAGTACAATTTGGTAAGTGGAATAAACAAATAATGGTTTCTGCACAGCAGGTTTAGTTCAAGACTATATATCTTGACCAGAGGCCCAGGTCATTGAGACCTGTTAGTCAATAATCACCAGAGTCAGCCATGACCTACAATTAAACTCTTCAACACAAGGCAGGTATATATTGTGTGATTCATAGTACTCTTGTTAAGGTGAGTATGAGAGGTTTTATATTACTGTATATACTCGCGTATAACCCAATACCAACTGCAAACTGCATAGACCCAGATCTGCCATTGCATAATGCACCGGCAGATCTGGGTCTATGCAGTTTGTAAGGACTAATCAGTAGAACAAACAACATAGACCCTGATCTGCCGGCACATTATTCGACGGCAGATCAGGGTCTATGTTGTTTGCATTTGGACATGGATTATATGTGAGTATATATGGCAAGTGATACTCACTACAAAGGTACCACCACTGACCTTGTAGCAAATGCTCGTGCAACAAAAAACACATGCAAAGTGGGCATACACAAATACAATATATATGGTAGCAAACATTAGGTTCTCCAAGTCTGTGATTACATGTCTCAGCTAGCAGTTTCTTCTCTGTGTGAAACGAAATTTGCATACACTGCAGCAATCTACCACATGACTGTTTTCAACACCTAGCACCATTCACTGGCAGCCGATACTAGTCTGTACTTGACAAGTGGGCAAACCTAGTATATGCGTTATGTATCAATATAATCAATGCTCAGATTGGATGTATTCAAAATATTTTTCATTTGTGTCATAATATTTAACCATATGTCATACCGAGATTTAAATACTTAGGGCAAGGCCTAACAAAGGACAACAAAATAGCAACAGTGGTAGACTTTAAATAAAATTTCCAAGGAAATAAATGAAATCAGTATTTTCAAAGTTAAATCAGTAAAACAAAAATTTTGACAGCTTTCTGTTTTTGAGTGAGAAAATTATTCCTCTTTTTGTCTTGTAGCGATTTCATTCCGCCTAATGCCTTATGGCATAGTGTCCATTCCCTTTCACCAAATATAGTTTGTATTACTAATAATAGTAAAAAAACAAAAAAAATGATGACCTAACTAAAATTAGTAACAAAATATAGTGCCAATGGCCTTCAATGTAAATTTTAGATATCAAGAGAGGTCATTCAAATTCAGGTAAATAATTAAACATAATAGCAGTTATCTCCCTTGGTTATTGTTCCGCGGAGTTGAAAATGCATTGAAAGAAAATCACCACAGTAATTGCTCTAATAATGTTCAGCTGTTAAAATAAATTCTCTTGTGACATATGAAAATTTCTTTTTTAAATAATAAAGATCATTTGGAGCAATATGTTTACGACAGTTAAAAGATCATGAAAGAGCAATATCAGAGTTGTGTTCTTCCATCTGATCTTATAAAAGTTAGTATCACTTCAAATCTCCAAATTATCAGTATTCCCAATACTTTGATTTTTGCTTGGGAGAGCTGAATTTGCTTGGTAGTGGATGTTCTCCTAATGTTAATTATTGGGTAAGTATTATTTTTATATAAAAAAAAAACATTTTCAAAAATTAGTTTCTTTTTTATCATTTTGAATGCATTGCTGTACTTAATATAATTGTGGCTTTTTTTTGCAGCACCATCTGGTGAAGATCAGGAAGGCAGCATGACAGAAGGAAAAGGAGATGAAGAAATTAATCACATCACAGAAAAGCTTGCAAACAAGAATTTTGAGGCTAATGGGACTGGAGAAGGAGCGGGTAAACATTTGGCAAAGATTTATCCAGACTGAAAGCTCGGTTTCAAGTTTGAACATAGATTTTTATGATTTCCAGGCCCAGAAATTGCGTTTCTGTTAAACTTTGGAAACTATGGGTCCATGACTTGTAAATATCTTCTGCAAATCACACTTGAATTTTAAGCTTTACGATATGAGTAATTTAGCAGATCATATCTTAGTAAGTTCTGCAAGCTTTAAATATTGTAAATTAATTTTTAAGGAAGTAGTTCCTTAAAAATCTTATGCTTTATCTTGAGATTTACATAAGCAGTGTTCTGATGTATTTACTGGTTAGTTTAGCACTGTATTTAGCACTTCATTTATGCACTGGTATATTTAGCTCTACTATTCATAGACCAGAGGGGCCTATGGGATGGTTTGTTGTTTGTTGTCCATCCGTCCATTAGTACAAGTTTGTTATCACTACTCCTCCCAAACTACTTAGAGGATTGCCATGAAACTTTACAGACACATTCATCCTATGGTCAACTTGGTCCTAGATGAAAATGGTGCTTCTCGCACATCCAGTATGGCTGCCACAGTGGCCATCTTGATAATCTGATCGTTATTCCTCCTGAATGGATGGTCATATCACCTTGGGGTTTCACTAAAAGACTTCTTATGATGTCTAGTTGGTCCTTAATGAAAATGGTGCCGATCTGACATCCAATATGGCAGCCATCTTGAAAAACTTGTTGCTACTTCTGAATGGATGGTCACATCAACATCGGGTTTTCACTTAAAGACTTCTTATGATATCTACTTGTCCCTAAATGAAAATGGTGCTGTTCTGATGCCAATGTGGCTGCCACAGCAGCCATCTTGAAAATCTTGTTATTGCTACTATTCCTGAATGAATGGTCATATCAACATGTGGTTTTCACTAAAAGACTTGGGGGCCCGGGGTAGCCGAGTGGTCTAAGGCACTCGCCTTTACAGATCACTCACACATCTCACCTCTGTCCGCATGGGTTCGAGTCTCAGCTTGGCCATTGTGGGTATGTGAGAAAGCTTGCAAGTAGCTTCCTGTGGATTGGTGGTTCTTACTGGGGTTTTCCCGGGTTCTTCCATCACCAAATATACTGGCCACCATGTATAGCCGCCTATCATGTGCTGAAAAATGGCGTTAAACCCACAACAACAAGAACAGCAAAAAGACTTCTTATTATGTCTAGTTCATCCTAAATGAAAATGGTGCCAATCTGATGGCCACCATGGCAGCCATTTTGAAAATCTTGGTATCGCTACACATCCTGAATGGATGGTCATATCAACATAGAGTTTTCACTAAAGACTTAATATTATGTCTAGTTAGCTCTGAATGAAAATTGTGCTGATCTGAAGTCCAATATGGCCACCACAGCAGCCATCTTGAAAATCTTATCATAACTCTTCCTGAAGAGAGAGTTATATTGAGATTGGGTAATCACCAAAAGAGTTCTTATGATGTCCAGTTGGTCTTAAATGAACATGGTGCCAATCTGACATCCAATATGGCCACCACACATCGATCAATTTGAAAATCTTGTTATTGCTACTCCTCCTGAATGGATTGTTGTATCAACATGAGGTTTTCACTAAAAGACTTCATATGATGTCTAGTTGCTCCCAAATGATAAAGGTGCCAATGTGACATCCAGTATGGCCACCACAGCAGCCATCTGGAAAATCTTTTTATTGCTACTCCTCCAGAACGGAAAGTCATATTGACATGGTGTTTTCACCTCTGATGATGTCTGTTTGGTCCTAAATGAAAATGGTGCTGATATGGGGTCTAATATGACTGCCACAGTGACCAGCTTGAAAATCTTGTTGTCACTACTCCCAATGAATTGATGATCATTAAGACATGGATTTTTGACCAAAAGACTTGTAATGATGTCTACTTTGTCTTAAATGAAATGGTGCCAATGTGACATCCAATATGTACACCACGGCAGCTAATTTTAAAATCTTGTTATTGCTGAAGAATATCAGAGATGGTTTCAACACTCCACAGTTAATAGGAAGTAATAGTCTTATCTTGAATTCTGGAAATTCTTTTCGCCGAGTAGAGTGTCAGTCCCTTCAAGGGACTCTTGTTACATAAGCAGTGCATTGGTGTATTTTCATAAGGAGTATACAGGTGTATTTACCTAAGCCTTGTACTTGTGTATTTACAGTACAGCTCACGTGATGTTTTGGAATGCCACGCTTCGCGATGGGTTACTTAATCCCCTCCACTTGAGCTCCGCGGTGGAGGCATAAATAGGCATAAATACCTACAAATCACCACCGCATCTCGGCAGGCATGCCGATGTCAACTCCACCGTGGAGGGGGATGGCCGATATTACTGATTGACATATGAACAGCCAATGAATGAAGACCACCTGTGGAAAGACAGAGACGTCAAGAGTGATTTACAACCGGATACCATTGGAAGAATCAGTCGTCTTTATTTCGATCATATTTGGACAATAAAAAAATAATTTCAAAAGTCTTGTATATTCAGTACAAATTACTATTTATAAAAGGTTGATCGACTTCATTTGCAATAAGTTTATGCTTTTAATTTATTTCAAAGAAATATGAACAAACTTGTGCACTGACTTGACGCGAAGCACACCTTGCTGAGCTTCTCAAGCAGCATAAATTTATCATTTTGTTCCAAAGGAAAGTAATTCTCTGAGATATGGACAATTAAAATCCAAATTGACATCCACTTCTGCTTAACCCCCCCCCCCCCAAACAAACCTAAAACACTGAATTTACACTGAAATGCAAACCGCGTGCTTAGTCTTTAAGCAGTAATAGCACAGTCAGGAGGCTGAATATTATGACTGCATGTGTACTGTAAGGGACTGACCATTTAATATATGGGGATTATATGTTGTTTTGTTTTTTTCAACCAGGATATTTTTTGTTCTTTCATAATATTTATTTTAAGTGAAATATGGAACGGATTAAAATATTTTTATACTACAAAATCGGCGAAAGACAATTGTTTTCATGCATTTACCCCACCCACCCTTGGAAAATTCAATTGTCTCTCCCTAATAAAGACTTGACTTCAGCGGATGTTTTACAGAAATCAAGGCAGTGACCATTGTGAACACTGTTGTAAAATATTAACAAGGGTTTGCATCAAAAGATGATGTAAGTCTCAGCTTGGGAACAGTGTGTTTTTATCACACGAAGTCATCTGACTTTGCGCGTTGTACTTTACAGCCGCAGTTATGGTCCCGCCATTAACAATGGAAGTTTGATAATTGTTAGTAATTAATCTGAACTCGGCTTCTTACCTAAATGAAAAATAATGTGGAAAATTCTAAAATCTGAGATGTTCGTAGATTATAATTTCAAAAAATATAAGACATTTTGCATGTATGGTCTCAACATGTTTCCTATTATTTGCTCATTTTTGTAAGAGGAAAATATAAAAAACAGATTTTTTTATCATCATAGAAAAATAGTAAATCATATGGAAATGATATGTCAGTAACCCAATCGTAATATTGATCTATTTCTTATAATTATTTTTACGCAGATATTAATGTATGCAGCTTTATCTTTGTGACTTTGGAGTGGTTGCTTATTGAGACAAGAAATAAACTAATTTCTTTGAAAAGCGTTTGGCATGTTTCTGTATATGATATATTGCTTTACAGCTACAGTTACTGTGGCCAAATGGATAGAGTGTGTGTCACACCCACACATTTGATATTAGAGTACGAGGTCATGACTTTGCACCCACCGACGGGAAAATGTGTTTCTTTTTTCCCCCTCTATTATGCTATAATGTCTAGTACAGTATTACTTTTCTTACCACTTGCGAACTTTTCCAGATTTCAGTTCATGATAACTTGTGCAGTAGTGATTTGGATTCCATATTTTATGAGAGGGGAGGGGGGAGGGGAACTTTACTTAGTAGAGTTAATGATCTAAAATTATTTGCCTTATTTTTCTGAATTGCGCATAGTATGCAATAGGAAAACAAACAGAAAAAGAAAAAGTTAAACATTAATTTCATCTGATGCGCAAGTTTGTCAAATCAATGGCAAAGAAAACAAACCCGCAGAAGCGCTTCTGTTGTACATTTAGGTTAACACGTCAATAGCAAAGAAAACAAGCAGTGTTGATGGCTTCTCTTGTGCTAGGTTACTGCACGTGTCAACTACATGCATCTAGGATGACCTTTTGCGACCATTTGTGATTTTTAAAAAACCCCGCTACTTTGGTAATTAATGCAAAATAGTACAGTTTAAAATAAAATAACGATGTGAAATCTTAATAATGCTTTATTTAAGTGATTGGATGTCAGAAAAAATCGTACAATATGTGAATGAGTACTCATACATGGAGTAACCATCAGAACTTGTGTGATTTTGTTTCACTTCAGTCAGGTATGACTGCAGCTTTGTTATTAATTTGTTCGATGTTTATCGTTCTTTTCATTGCAGGTAGTACAATATCACTGACTTTCATATGATCATTAAAATTTTGTATTGCGTTTACTGAAAAAGAAATAAGGATATGAATGCATGTTTAGATTCCGATAACATAGTATTGAAGAAATTTTTTCTAGATTCATTGCGCAAAATGTAGTATTATTTCAGTTTGCAAGGCATTGTCATTACGTTATCATCATCTAAAATGTGATTTGGCACTATGTATCATACATTATCTTCATTAGAACAAGGAAATATTTATAATTAACTGAATATTTACGTTTTTATTTTTCACTATCAAAAAGCTAGCAAATTGCTCCCCAGAGGGATAACGATGTAGATAAATCTGCCCCCCCCCCCCCCCCCGTTTCTCTCTCATCCTCTGCTTGCATGGGTGATAAATAGTAAACCACGCCCATATTATCGAGACCACGTCCACTCTACGGTGGTGATCGGATGCGACTCCGCGAGAAAGTGTGGTGTGCAGGGCTATTTTCTGTGAGACACCGCGGCAACTTCATCAGGACACGTGGACTGATGGTGGGGTTCCGAAAAATCACATGAGCTGTACTGTACATAAGCAGTGTACTAAAGTATGGGCCCGTTCCATTCTGAATCATACACCACCTTCGCTCTTCGAAAGTATTTACTCATACTTAGTATAAAACACAGAACACACATCCATGGAAAATATAGATGGTGATTTAAGCAATGTTGGGTGGGGTGCAGGCTGGGGGGCATACATTCAGGAGGAATGGAAAATGCAGTTTACACCTGGTAGGCATTATCGGTGATGAATAAAAGTAAGGTAATCAATGCAATAGTCTCGTAGATTAAGCATTATTTTGCATCCCAACATTTAACATTAAATAATCTTGACACACTGGATGAATAAATGATTATGCATGGGAAACTCCACTCTTAATGCCATAAAGGTATTACAATATTGTGACTGTTCACACATGCTCCTATAGTCCCTTGATTTTTAATTCTTTTGATATTCATTTTTTTTTATCACTGTTATTTCAGAGTTTTAATTGTAATTTTTTTCTCAGTTGTGGCCAATTTTATCAAAGACTGCTCACAACCTACTCTTTTTCTCTCTCTGGCATGTAAATAACTTTATTACCAACAATGCTTATTATACAATAAACACTTTCATCAGACATTTTTTTCAGTGAACACTCAATATACGACATCGGCCCTATAAATATAATATATATCTCATACAGTAGTTGATTTTTCACCAGACAAAATAAAAGGTCAGAGTATTGGAACAAATATTAATTAAAATTCTGATTTGAGAAATAATGATAGTTCAAATGTATGCAGGAAAAGTAACATTATTTTTTTCCCCAAAATTTCCATGTTTGTATTTTGACAGGATTCGAATTGTACGGGTTTTACCATATTCTATCATATTGAAAACTTCCAGATTTAATCAGTGCACCATATATACTCGCTTTTAAGTTGGATCCAACTCAAACAGCATAGACTCTGATCTGCCTTCACATAATGTGCCAGCAGATCAGGGTCTATGTTGCTGTACTGGTTACTCATTACAAACTGCATATATCCAGATCTGCCAGTCCATTATGTGACAGCAGATCTGGGTCAATGATGTTTGCAGTTGGATCTGAATTACATATAGATATATATGGCAGGAACCTTCATCATAATGTAATGGACCTTGGCATTAATGCTGAATATCCAAATCAAGAGGTCAAAGTTTAACATAGGGATGTATCCATTCTCAGCTATAGTGTATGTTAACATGGTTATCCAGCTGTATTTATGGATCTTAAATAAAATATTAACTGTAGTTCCAAACTTTAATATTAATATAGTTTAACCAAAGTATATTCATTCCTGGTTGTTGAATGCTCTGCAACTTAGTTGTCATCATAAAACTTCCAGACCAAAATTATTGATTGCAAGGTATGTGTAATCATATTCTCAAAAATGATACCCATTGTTGAAATAATCGCTAACAAACACATACATGACCTGTATGACTTGTACTTTAGCTATTTACCTGCAACCTTAATAAAATTTAAATTTCCACATTCTGATGATTTATAGAATTTGGCATTTTTAAATATTCTTAAATTGCAGAGGTTGAAAATGGAGAAGATGGAGAGAAAAAGAAGAAAAAGAAAAAGAAAAAGAAGGGTAATGATCTTGAATACTTTATAATATTGTTTCTTTCTCTAAGTTAGTTTTATTTTCAATCAGAACAACTCCTATTTATAAAGAGTTTCCTTATATTAGCGCTCTATTTTTAAGTCAGTTATGCAACATAGATACAGCAAATTGTGAATACCAGTTGAGAGGGAGGGATCAATGCCTGCAGATGACAACATGTTTATATTCACCAGTGCATTCTTTTTGACAATTATTTTTTGGGGTTGCTACTAGCAGTACAGTGTCATTGAAAACCAATGTAAATTTAAATTAGTGAATCAAGAAGCTACAGGGTGTTATTAAAAAAAAATGTTTTTTGTCTTGAATATTATCCACAGCTGCATCACAGTCGAGAAGTGATATGAGCATATGAAAAAGTGTGTTGTAATTGTGAATTGTCTAGTCTTCATTAAAAATAAATGCAAGTATTGACTGAACATCATCCTAAAACCATCCATGCTACAGAACCTTTCATTTAGGCTCAGACTATGTGCTTTATTCATCAACATAGACCCAGATCTGTTGTTGCATAATGCACTGGCAAATCAGAGTCTATATTGTTTGTTATACTGATTACTCCTAACAAACTGCATAGACCCAGATCTGTTGGTGTGTCATGTGATGGCAGATCAGGGTCTGTGCAGTTTGCAATTGGACTCGACTTATTAGCAAGTATATATGGTATATTTGGCTTATTAAATGCATTGTAGTTGCATTCACCAGGTAAAGTCCTCATGTAGTCCTAGTCACCAGATACAGTTCTCATGTGGTCCTAGTCACCAGATACAGTCCAGTTGTAGTCCTAATCACCAGATACAGTCCTGTTATAGTCCTAATCACCAGATACAGTCTTGTTGTAGTCCTAATCACCAGATATAGTCCTGTTGTATCCCTAGTCACCAGATACAGTCCTGTTGTAGTCTCAGTCACCACATATAGTCCTGTTTAACACTTAAGATCGAAACCAGCATCGGAGAAACAGTGACTAGCATTAAATTGTTCCCATCATGGTAGTCAAAGAAACATAGTGACCAGCATTAAATTGTTCATGTCACAGTAGTCAGAGAAACAGAGTGACCAGCATTAAATTATTCCCATTATGATGGTCAGAGAAACAGACTGACCAGCATTAAAATATTCCCATTATGGTAGTCAGAGAAACAGATTGACCAGCATTAAATTGTTCCCATCGTGGTAGTCAGTGGAACAGATTGACCAGAATTAAATTGTTCCCATTGTGGTTGTCAGAGAAAGACAGTGACCAGCATTGTGGTAATCAGAGAAACAGAGTGACCAGCATTAAATTGTTCCAATCAGGGTAGTTAGAGGAACAGAGTGACCAGCATTAAAGTGTTTCCATCAAAGTAGTCAGAGGAACAGAGTGACCAGCATTAAATTGTTCCCATCAAGGTCGTCAGAGGAACAGAGTTACCAGCATTAAATTATTCCCATCACAGTAGTCAAAAAAAAAGAACTGTAATCAAGACTAGGTGGTTTTCATCCAGGCAACAAGTTCTTCTGCATCAAAATTGTTCAAGTCTTCCAAAAAACCAGTATCCACAATAAAAAAAGTTGGCACTGCGGCAGCAAATTCAAGTTTCTTAACCTAATTTTAGGGCTATGCATCGTATTTTTTGAAAAATTGTCCAGTGAAATTTTTTACAGTGTTTTCTCCAGATTTCTAAGAAAAGGAACCCTTAAAGCCCCTGGGTCAAATGAATGGGGCCCTTGTCACTTTTAGGGGTTCCTGTCTTTTATTTGATCATTTACTATGTATACATGCTTCTTATGTGTGTTTGTTTCACAAAAACAGAGTGACCCTTTACCCAAATACACCAAAATATATGTAGATACTATCCAAATGCACCCAACACTACCCAAATACTTGCCAAATGCACCAAACTATACCCAAATACACCCAAATATACCCAGATATGTTCCTGATACAATCCAAATGTACCCAAATGTGATGGAAAAAAATACTTTGTATTGCTTTCTTGCTTGCTTGTATGTATGTATATATGTGTGTATGTATATGTAGGTATATTTGGATCATATTTGGATAGTTTTTGGGTAATGATGAGTATATCATCTTTCCCAATTTAGCACCCTGATTCATCACAGAAGGTTCAAGAAAGATGTAAAATCTAAAGTGGCTGATGTGGATTATGTCTCAGCAAACAAACAAAAACTTGTGCTACAGATATTCTAAATGGAATATACAAGGCATCAACATTGGATAAATACTATGCCTTTGGACTCTTTTCTTGAAGGACTTCAGTGTGTCACATCTTGGAAAAGATGACTGTAGGAAGCAAAATTTCAAACCAAAATCCACTTTAAATCAATGAAATTTAATGCGTAAAATAAACTTTTGTATAAAAAGTTTTAAACATTCTATTTTTATATTCAAATTCCAATTTTAAGCTGGCATTCTTGTTTCATGTCCTTAGGAGTTGGTATCTCTGTAAATACATAGTTATTTTGCATGTATATCAGACCATGAGTCATTATCACCTTCAATGACCTATATTCACTGTGACAAAGTCCAGTATTATTTTAATTTCTTATAAATTAACTCATTCAGAGGTCTTTTAAAGCATACAGTAATCTTGATCAATGAGAGCCTTGTCGCTTGGTCTGAGTATTATAATCAAGACTTTTAATGACTTTGATTTGCGTAATAGTTGGCACACAGAGCACAAGCTTGCAAATGATTCATATGTATTTTTGTGCATGCCTTTTATGATGCATTGCCAATGTCTGTAAGCATCCTTTTGAATTTTAACATGCTAAATGGTTTAAGTGTGCAGCCTGGAGAAAATGCAGGTTCTTATCTCGGCAACTACTGCATCTTCTTGGTAATTTATGTAAACCAAGGTGAGCATACTTGGTCCCACTCAAACTTTGCTCCGCAATGAAGCTTTCTTTGTGTTTTGTAGGAGGTTCCAAACAGCAAACAGAGCCACCATCAGTACCAATCTCTGAACTTTTCTCCAATGAAAACTTTCCTGAAGGGCAGATAATGCAGTATCCAAAAGTTGAGTGAGTAGATGATGATAAAGATTTTATTTAGCATGTGTGTTTTCATATTAACGAGAGCAAATCACTTGTTTCCATCCACAAACAATAATTTTAAAGGCTGAAAAGACACTAGAAAGCCTTCATAGAGTGCCACTGTAGTCTGATTGGATTTTAACTTTTCAAAATGTATATATATCCTATTGATAGACATTTGGAGCTTGAATGGCAATAACTACAGCTTTACACCTGAATTATCAATCCCCATCTAGTGTACACTTTAACAAATTGAATGTCCAGCACTCAGAACCTCTTTGTTATATAGGTAGATAGCATGGCTTCGGATACCCAGACCAATTAATGACCATATGTTGTAAATGGCTTGCATTTGAGATAAGAAAGACACCTATTGATTTTGAGGTCAAAAGTTCAGATGTTAAGGTCAAAGTGACTAAGAAGAAAAATGGTTTCCATATGATATCTCAAGTTCTTTATCGCCAACTTTGACCAAACTTGGTGGATGGCTTGCATTTGAGACAAGGAAGACACCTGTTCATTTTGGATTCAAAAGGTCATGGTCAGAGGGACTGAAAGAAGAAAAAATGACTGCCACAATACTATAAGTTATGTACCATATGCCGTGACTAAACTTTGTAGATGGCTTGCATTTGAGAAAAGGAAGACACTTATTGATTTTGGGGTTGAAAGGTCAAAGGTCAAGATCAGAGGGATTCCAAGAATGAAAATTGTTTCCATGAAATAACTAAAGTCCTATGCCACAATCCATGACCAAACTTTGTTGATGGCTTGCATTTTAGACAATAAAGGCAGCTATCGATTTTGGGCTAAATAAGTCGAAGGTTAGAGTCATCGAGACTGAAAGAAGAAAAATCATTTCCACAAGATAACTTGACTTCTGTGTCTTTTACCATTACCAAATTTTCAGATTTCATGCATTTGAGACAAGGAAAATGCCTGTTGATCTTAAATCCAACAGGTCAGGTGTCTCATTAATGAGAGAGAGTTGTACATAAAAGAAGTGTAATAGTATCATTTACCACAAGTTATGTGCAAAATGTACCAATCACGGTACTTTTGTATAAAATTCTTCAGTTTCAATATTTCTGTGTTTTCATCTGTATATCTGTTCATCATTTTTGTTTTCAGAGTATAACTCCAAAATCATTCAACATATCTCAATGGAATTATTTATACATATTAGATTAGTGTCCCATATGTGCTATTTGCTATTCAAAATTCTCCAGTAAATTGTTTCAATATTTATTTTTCATTTGTCTGTCCATCTATCCATTATCCTCCCTTTCATTTCTAGGGCAAAACTCCAAATTCACTCAAGATATCTCTGTGAAAATTGGTACATATATTAGACTAGTGGGTTAGGTGTGCCTTTTGCTATACACGATTGTTCCGTTTAAGTATTGGTTTATGCTTTTGTCTGTTTGTCTGTTCATCCATCCATCATTGATACTTTCATTTCTGGAGCTAAACTCTAAAATCGTTCATGATATCTCTGTGAACCTTTATATGCATATTAAACTATTAGTCTAAATGTACCTTTTGCTATTAGGAATTCTTCGTTTTTTAAAATATTTATTAAATTTTGTTATCTATTTGTAGATCCATTCATCTATCATTTATCTTGTGCCTTTTTCTATTGAGAAATTGCAGAGCTTTGATTCTGAGTTCAACATGCAGGCCCTAACACCTAGTTTAATAAACAGTTAGTAAAACTCTCCCACCCCACACACTTCATTATAGATGCAGTTTGGGGATAATCATGTTTACGGAAAAGCCAAATGTCTCCATGGGGTTGGCAGTCCAAAACTGTGTTTTTTGTGTGGCACACAATGACATGGATGGTATGAGAATGGATTATCAAACAAAATCATGAGCTGCTGGAAATAAATGGGGAGAAGAAAAGTGGTAAATATTTGATGAATTTAAGGAGTTGGTGTCTGAAATAAGCACCTGGACTATTGCCCTTCATACTTGTTATATTTTTGTCATGTGATTTAGAAATGCATATTGGCTTCCAATTTAATAATCAGATTTTCATTAACAGTGTTATATCTGTGGTTTGTTAAGGAAACTTGTAATTCATAGTCTTGCAGTATTCTGCAGGGTTGCATCTGGGATGTGCAATTGTGAAAATCACTCTGAAAATCATGCAGAGAATAAGGATTGGGCATAAATTTTCATGAATTATGCGAACTTTATTTCCAAGAAAGGTAGAAATGACCCATTTTGCTTCTGTACAGTGTTGCTGTTGTGGACTACCAAAAGAGCAATGGTAGCCGAGGTATGCCAATTTGGTTGAACTGCCAGTTAAGTTTCTTTAATGAAACGAATATGTCTAATCACATTAGGCTGAATGTGAGAAGACATTTTCATTTTGTTGGAGAAGAAATGGTGGTCAACAAAGTTTTAACAATGCAAGCACTAGATTGTGTTTTACTCAGTAAGGATAAAGGCATCGGAGTAAATTCATTATGAATAAAGCAGTTAGACTCTAAGAATGATCAACGTAGACACAAATGATAATAATGCCACGATATCATGCATGATATTCAGCTGTATGTTGACTTACAATTCCATGTTATACTTTCAAAGAACAAGTCTGTACTGGACATGTATTTGGAGATTCTTAATTTCAATTGTACTTTCATGTGACAGCCAAGTACAGACATTCATTGCTGTTTAAACTTATGGATGGACATAATGAGTCATTGACTGTATGGTGCAAATGCAGCCTGGTTATGGCTTTTTACTGGCAAGTGTTAAAAGAAACAATCTTTAAAGCATAGCTAAAAAAGTGAATATGGATTTTCAATTTCATATTTTGAGACCAGTTAAAAAAGGGATACATTATAACACTCGCTCTTGTTCTGCTTTCATTTTTAGTTAATTTTTTATGCCCTAGTAAGAGGCTCCAACTAGGACCAGATTGGACCCCTTTTTTTCTAGATCGGTCCCCCCCCCCTTTTTTTGAACTTTAAAGGGGGACATTGCCCAAATTTACTAAATCCTAGATGCAACTCAAATTTTGTACTTAAAAAGCCACAGTAGTCTAATATCAGTGACACTATTTTAATTTCAGTCAGACAGCTAAAGACCGATTCACAGATGAAGAAAAGAGAGCCCTTGACCGTGCCAACACATACCTGTACCAGGAGATGCGTCAGGCTGCTGAAGCACACAGACAGGTAATCTACTTACTCCTGTTTCCAACTTTAAACAGCATAGACCCAGATTTTGCAGTTGCACAGTGCATCACCAGATCACAGTTACTTCTATGTTTTCCTTAAGATTTCAAATTTACACTAGGGTTCCATGTATGTATGAGTTTTGTTTAGCATCTCTGATATATTTATAGCATTGTGTTTTATTGTGGAATTACATGTTCTTTCTTGTATCATTTCAGACCAGGCAATACATGAGAAAAATAATTAAACCAGGCATGACCATGATAGAGATTTGGTAAGCATAGTTTTGTTAATTGGTAGTGTATGTTAATTTCTCAAAAAGATTTCAAAAGCTCAGTTAAAAAATTCATAGGGCAAACAGTGGTGCATCTCCAGAGCTGTTGACTCCTACAATTTCACTGTAGTTTCATCGGAATATTTCACAGAAATACAGGCAATGGTTCATTGTATTGCTTTTATGGGCAGTGTCTTTTTCTGCAAAGATGCTGCATGCCCGTTTTGTTCATTTATTTGGATCTTCAGCTCAGTCACTGAAGCACTTGCAGCTATACTGTAATCAGTTCAAGCATACGTATGGTTATAAGCGAGGCCAATACACATGAAACATGCCAGTTTGATGTAGTGATGAACTGTTTGAAAGATAAAATAAAGCAATGTGATTCATCATCACTCTAAATAACAAGTAACAGATGAGATGATCTTAATAGAGATGGAGGTATGCATAAAGAGTTGTGACCTTGCTTTGGCCAATTGATGCAAACAGCTGTTGTTATAGTAAAGGGGGGAGGGAGGCAGCTAATTAGAGAAATAGGAACAATAGAAATAGCTACATGTATTCTTCGTTTCTTCAAAACTTGATGATGGACCAGCTGTCAGACAGTGTTGTT
Organism: Margaritifera margaritifera; assembly: GCA_029931535.1. Classification (NCBI taxonomy): domain Eukaryota; kingdom Metazoa; phylum Mollusca; class Bivalvia; order Unionida; family Margaritiferidae; genus Margaritifera; species Margaritifera margaritifera. The sequence continues at coordinate 487,624 of JAQPZY010001135.1, read as the reverse complement.
ATAGCAAACTACAGACAGGTCGCTAATGTTACAGACTGGACTTTGGAAAACTTTTGAGGGCTGTTCCATTTAAACATACATGATACCCAGGGAAGACAGTTGTGGAAACATATATCTGTATATGCCAGAGTTCTCTGATTACTCAAAGAGTTCATACGATAGAGACACAAATTTCTAAATTGCATCTATGGGTGACTGTTCCACATAGAAAGTGCCTTCCCTGGGTTCCATGTATGTTTTACTGGAATAGCCCTGATAGATGTCTGTCAGGATAAACTCGTCTGCATCTCAACCATCATTTGCAACTTTGAGGTCAATCCTATGGATCATACCTCAAATGTATGTCGATATGTGCCATTTGGACCACCTTGGCTATTTATGGAACAAGGATTTACTGAGTAGTTGCGAATGCATCAAAATGTTTTTTTCTTTCACAATTTCTTTGTCAATCATAGAAATAGCCGAGGTGGTCCAAATAGATTGTGGTTTCTTTTTTGTGAAAACATTTCTAGCAAACAAAATGTATGGTTTTTCTGTCAATTACTGTGCCAGCATACATCCGAGGCATATTTTTGTATCACAGAAATAGCTGTGGATGTTCCAGTTGATCAGCCATTTGAGCCCCGTGTAAGGTTTATTTCCCTATTGAAATCTTCATTGGTTCTGCTGAGACATCCAAATTGTTGTTATCGCTACTCCTTCTGACTGGATGGTCATATCAACATGGGGTTTTCACTAAAAGACTTCTTATGATGTTTAGTTGGTCTTAACTGAAATTGGTGTTGGTGTTACATCCACGTTGATGCTGCAAGGCCATGTGAGTGCACTAATCATACACAATCATCTGTCACATGATTTGAAATTAGTTATGCATGAGAACTTGCAAATGAAACCTGAACTTCCAGAAATTAAAAGCTGTATGTGAATAATCTTAACAAAGTTGTGCCATGTTTTGCTGTGTATAAGGGTAGCTGCTTTAGTCATGATCATTAAAGTGGTTTTTGGTGTGCATGGCAGACTTTTCCGTGTGTCTGTCACACTGCTGGACAGAAATCCATTCAGGTGTGTTCAATACTTAAGAAAAATCTTCAAGAACCTCTGATTAAATGGAAACAATGGAAACAATTGAAGTTTCTCAGGATTAGAGTCAGCTAGGACTCGGACTGCATTTGATGAATCCCCAAAGAATAAGAAAAGAAAAAATTTGATCAAATTTCAGAGGTTGTAGTTGTGTTAAAGTTACTAAACCTAGTCATGCACAAGCCTCTCCAAACCGCCAATTGTATAAAAGGGTTTCTCTGCACAGATTAACATTCACACTACAATCAGAAACAGATTAACTTATGAAAATGTCAACAGAATAATGCTATTTTAGCTACAGGGTGGTTCATATGAATATTTAAATTTTAACAGAGCACATGATACATGTAAGGGAAAAAGGAATGGCACATGTCCGGTGTTAAGGGTAAGATATATACCACTATATAATTTTCCTGACTCCACCCCACCCCCACCACGGCTAATTCCTGGCAGCATAACTGCATCCAATATTTCCAACATGGCAGCTTGCTTGAAAATCATGTTATCGCAACTCCTCCTAAACAGAAAGTCATATCAACATGGGGTTTCTCCTTCAAATACGTTCCCCAATTACAATAATGTTAGGGATATAGTCCTGCTACTTCCCAAATCCAGCCGCTTTAAAAGACAAAAAATCGTCTCTTCCGTCTGTTTCATATAGACCAAGTGCAATAACCCTTGCCCATTACCTCCCCTTGCCACCGCCAGGTGTTGCTACTTTTTAAGCTTCGCTGCTGTACTTACAATACGTACATTATACCTCCAAACACTCAAAGCCATCTTGGTGTTAAATTGGACCATTCACCATTAAATTTGGATATGTTGTGTTGGACATTCATCTTCTACAGGTTGTATACATTATTTTTACAAATTTTCCAAATTTGAGTGACTTTGTCACCTTTTACGGACTTTGTCTATTTAAGACCATGTTACAACACGCTATCGTTGAACTCATGTTGTCATTCACAGGTTAATGCGACATTAATTTTGCTTACTCTGTTAGTAAAGGGTGTGGTATTAGTAACATGCTGACTTATGAATTTATGCTTTGTTTTCTCTTCTTCTGTCGTTTCAGTAGAAATGTTAACTAAATGCATGAAATGTAAAAAGTGCAAAGCAAAAGAAGACAACCATGACTCTTGTATTGTATGTACTAAGTGTACATCATCTATGCCATGCAGCATGTGTAATACGTGGACAGAGGAAGTCTGGGCTGCAGTAATCCAGAAGGCAGCAAAAGGGAGGGACAGACGGAATAAGTCGAGGAAAGATAGCGTTGACGTCCTCAGTATACATTCAAAGTCACCCCACACACACACACCGAAAGTTTGTCATTTGCAACCGTCAGCCACAGTAACATCAGCAGCGAAGTAGGAGCATAATGTTGACCTGGTACAACTGACCGCCTTCGAACAGATGCATCATCTGATCCAGGATATGACAACACAACTATTGACATCAGACCAGATATTACCCTTATTCCCCTTGCTCACTTCCCTAGGTTTTTCTGACTCATTGGGGGAGTGTCCCCCCAACTTTAGGCTGCCCAGTGGGCGTAATTCCCCCCTGCATGCCCGAGCATGGCCTTCAGGCCTGTAAGTCCGGATGCATGGGGTTTTTGCTGGATCAATTGGGTCCATTTCATCATACAACCTCGCAGTCACCAGCCATCCCAGATAAGGGACTTAATTGATTAAACGGTCCAGCCAGCTAGGATTTATGGGATCTTAGTGACAGATCTGTCCGTCTAGCCATACCATCAGCGACATACCCATACTATGACAAAGATTTTAGTGAGAAATCTGTCCATCCATCCAGGCCCTTGGAGCGGCCGGTACTGGTGATAGTTAGACTGACTTCTGTACCGCCAGCATTGAGGCCAACCATACTCCAGGCAAACCAGCCGACTGTTCCGGCAGTGCCGGCCTTCCATAAGTTTATGGCTTATCCACAAGGGAGAGTGAGTGACATTTTCAGAGATGACAGAATTGTGTCATCTATGCCATCTGGTATGGTTTATCCAGAGATGCAAGCTGAACCAGAAAAGGACTCGACACAGTGAGTGTGACGAGCTCCTACAAATCAGCCATACTCGGATCCAACCATGGAACGGACCAAGTTCAGCTTAAAGGCTGCAGTCAAGGAAATTTATAGGGAGTTTGCAACTTCAGAATACCCTCTACCTCCTACCACCACTCAAGACAACAAAGTTAAGGCATCAATAGATCTCAACGAGGAGGAAGAGACGCCATCCTTCCGGCTCCTTCCCCAATCAGATAAAATTAAGGAGATAAATGAACGTCTGTCAGGACGAATATGTGACAAGATATCACCCCTCAAGCCCTTGCTTCATGGCTGAAGTAGGTTATACGCTCGGTGTACTCTGAGGTAGAGGTCGGACGCTCAGCATAGCCTCCTCCTGTTACCTATTCTCCTAATGTTAATGTGATCAGGGAATGTATGTAAAGGAAAAAGCAAATTTTTAAGTAAATTATGTTTCTCCTAGAATACTTACCTGATCACATTACTTAAAAACCCTCCCAACCACCCCACCATGTGAGCATCCTCGTTGGTATATCACTCCGCTTAAAAACTAGCAAAACCTGGTGGTGGCAAGGGGAGGTAATGGGCAAGGGTTATTGCCCTTTGTCTATATGAAATAGACAGAAAAAATGATTTTTCATCTTTTAGTAGGGCTGGATTCGGGAAGTAGCATGCTTATATCCCTAACATTAATATGATTGGGTAAGTATTCTTGGAGAAACATAATTTACTTAAAAAATTTTGCTTTTCAACAGAAGACTTCATATGGGGTCTGTTTGGTCCTAAATGAAAAGATGTTGATCTGACATCCAATATGGCCATCTGGTTTTCAGCAAAAGACTTTCTGTGATATCTAGTGGTTCTATATGAAAATGGTGCCAATTGTCCATCCAGTATTGCTACCATGATGGCCATCTTGAAATTTCTTTAATCACTACTACTACTGAGTGGATGGTCATATCGGCATGAAGTTTTTGCCAGAAGACTTCTTATGATGTCTAGTTGCTCCTAGAGGAAAATGGTGCAGATCTTAAATTCAATATGGCTGCCATGGTGGCCATCTTGAAAATCTTGTGTTTCCTAAAGAATATCAGAGATTGCTTCAACACTCAGCAGTTAAAAAGAAGAAATGGTCGTATCTTGGATTCTTGGAAATTCTTTTTAGCCGGTAAATTGTCAGTCCCTTTCAAGGGACTCTGGTTAATGTTTTTTAAACCGAATTTTATATATGCAGTCTTTGCAGAAATATACATGATACATTTAACAGATTTTTGGTTATGACCCCTGGATCACTCCATATGCTGGGGGAGGGAGTCATTGGGGTGGATAGATTGTAATAAGTAATAAGAAGCTTGGAGATTTGTGATCACAATCCAAGTTGCTCTAGTTTGGTATATGTATAGTAGAGTATTTGTACTCAAAAGCAACAATCAAACTGATAGATTGTGAGTTACATGTATATCAGGTCTTCCATCAAAATTGCTTGGCATTTTTTGTTTGCCTGTGCAAAGTATTGTAGAGCTGATGCTATGACACCAGCATTATCGGCATCAACACATGTAGGCAGCTGTTTAAGTTTATATTCAAGGTTTTGATTATGGCTCATATATGAAGAAACTAGGCATTTATATTTCAGTGCTTTGTGTTCATTACCATATGCCTGGGCTTAATTAATAATTTTGTTACCCAGGTTTGCTCAATGTAGACAGCATGTTGAAGTTTGTGTTTAAGGTTTTGTTTATGGCTTGCAGGAAGGAATTATGCATTTAAATTTCTATTCTATGAGTTAAATAGCATATGCATGACCTTATTCAATACCATTTTACCCAATTTCTCTGTAAAATACATTGTATAATCATATCTACATTAGGAAATTACTCTCTGCTACCTCCAAAAACAAGCCCTCCCTGAAAGACAAGAAACAAAACCTTTTTTGGTCTATACATCATATATAGACAAAGGGAAGTAACTCTTAAAGATTTACTCCTCTTCTTCTCGCTAGGTGGCCACCCATATCCTGGGGGTTTACCAGTTTAAACTTTCGCTTGCAACTCTGAAGAGTGCCGCCGAAGAAGCTATTGCAGTTTATAATCAGTTTTGACTATCCAACATTTTTTTTCAGTGGTATAGTTAGTCAAAAGGTTTATATACCTGGTGTATACAACATTTGTTTTTTTTTCCAAATCAGTTTATTTTATTTATGCACTTTTTTACTGGTTGTTATTGTCCATGTGATATCAATGAGTAACACTCAAGTTTTCACCAGTGTAATTGCATTGTGCTGTTAAATTCCTAGGTCTTCTCGGTAATGCAAGTTCGCCTGTTTGAGCAGTCTGTATATTTGTTGTATGCACTTTTTGTTGTTGTTTTTTTTCTCTCTTTCATTACAGAGATGTCAGTCAAGTACAAGAAGTGATGATACTTTGAAATTGTGGAGGACAACCACAAGATGTGCCTTGCCTGCACAAAATGTTCTTCCTCACACATGTAGCATATGTTCAGTGTGGGCAGAAGACGTTTTGTCCAACATCTTGAAAAGGCAATTGAAGGGCCACAAAGAAGGGCACACTCTAAATCTTCCAAACATGAAGTATTAAGCATTCAGGTGAATTCGGAATCAGTTTTATGGAGACTTCAATATGCTGTCCCAACCCCCAACGAAGATACCTTTCAACAGTACCTATGGCAATGATCAGACCCAGTCGAAGCCATGCAATGCAATTCTGCTCAGTCTATATTGGAATCGTGTATGATGCACATACTACAGCAAGTTATGTTGTCTAGAATGTCGATGAGTGAGCTGGACAAAACTAGGACCATTTTTAACCCAATAAGTCCCCATCCCTGCCCATGCATGGACTTAGGAAAGTTGAAGCAGGTCATGTGGGATAACCTTCAGACATTGCAGTTCAGACTGGATGCAAGTTATATATCAATTGCTGAATGGCATCGTGGTTGCCGACCAACCCATCGAGTCGTCTGGACAATAAATGTACGGCTTCTGCACTCATGAATCTGTCATGTCAGACTGGCAAACAGTACATCACTTGACAGTTCCTACAACGATGGTGTCCTTTGCTCAGCAAACCGTTATGGCCAGCTGACCAGCCGGACTGACCATATCAGCATCACATATGGAGCCTTCCGTCCAGTCAAAAATGCCCCTAACTTCTGGAGGCAGGCTGAGAGAGGGGAGAGAAAACAAGGTTTCTCCTCCAAGTCTCCAGCCAACTGTCAATGACTTTCTGTCCCTTATGCCTGCTGGTGACCCTCCTGTCGGTGCCAGACTCATTCTGGTCTGCCAGACTTGGATCAACTTATTTTAGAATGATTGGGCTATCCATGTCATTTCAGAGGGTCTTCAAATCTTGTTCATCCTGCCCCCTCCACATTTGTCATCCCCCTTCATGACAGATCCCAAGTGATCCCACAAAGGCAGACGTTTTACAGAAGGAGATGAAGCTTTTGCTCGTAAAGTGGGCGGTGGGCGTAGTCTGAAAACTGGACTTCCTGGGTTTCTATTCCAGCCTTTTTCTGGTTATGGAAAATTTATAATTTGTTGTAGACTTGAGCAGACTCAATCAGTTTATTACTACCCCGAATTTCAGGATGGAGATGGCAAGGTCCATCCATATGTCTGTGTGACACAACAGATACATGATCAGTCTCGTCCTGTCCAATACATATTTCCATATATCTATTCTCATGGTATCACGAAGATACCTTCACTTAAGTTAACGCAGGGTAGTGTACCAATTCCATGCTCTTCAATTTGGCCTCAAGCTAAGCCCATTGGACTTCAACAAGACATTTTGGACTGCACCATATCCCACTTCAGGACTTTCTCCTGCACAGCAACGGCAGAGTAACTGAACAATATAGTGCAAAAGCATTTGGCAAGTTTGGTTTTGGTTCATGATATGAACAACCTTCTCTACCTCATTCATAGTTTAGGGTGGATAGTCAGTGTGGAGAAGTCAGATCTTGTCCCTTCTCAACATTTTGTTCATCGTGGTATGGAGTTTCTAACTCGTATAAACCTGGTTCATCTTCCTCCCAAATGCAATGACACTATCGTTGATGCTTTAGAGAAGGCATCTACCAGGATGTTCATATTGACGAGGGAGTTTCTTCAACTCCTTGGTCTGCTCATTGTGGCAGCAGATCTCATGTCATTTAGATCACCACATTATGATCTCAACCAAAATCAAACACTTCCTGTTTCAGTGACAAGACAGGGAGTGGCTAGCAGTGGGAATACCTTTTGAAGACCCACAACCAGGAATCAAAATCTGTTCAGATGCCAGTTTGTTAGGTTTGGGGGGCACACTTGCTGCTGAACTTTGTGAAAGTCAGCGGCAAGTGGACACTGCAAGAAAAGGTTCTTCACATCAGTCTCCTGTAAATGAAGGCCCTTCTCAAAGCCTCCCACACTTTGGTGGAACGCATCTTAAGGTAACGCTGCAACATTTACACATGTAAACGGCTTAGTTTATTTACTGCCTGTAAACGTTTACAAAATCTGTAAACAAACATGCATATAGCTCTCATTGACACAGGGACAACCATTTCCAGTTAAATTATATATTACCACATCTTTGCTTAAGAGGATTGATTAGTAGGATTTATATGTTAATTTTGTTATTAAAACATGTATCTGATTTTCACATCGAATGTGGCATTGCTAGGAAAAGAGCAGGAGTTAATGAGAATTAGTTACAGTGCACATTACACACCAGGTTCATTTACTGATAATGCTGATAACAAAACATTCTTTAAACTACAGTATTTACCCTTAAATAACATGTTTGTTAACAGAACCTTTGATTAGTAACATTTTATTTAAAAATAAGAAACACTGTTTCAAGTTTTCAAGCCACTGTACAGTTTCTTATTCATTGTAGATCTTACAAAAGCATCCCATGCACATATCTAGGCAGTACATTTGGGTCCATTTTCGATTTTTTTCATGATGTACATATATGTAACAGTAGGAAACAAACTCACTATAATCCTTGGGACATTTTACTGAAATCGTCTGATAGATTTAACAAAGACATGCCTTACAAACTTAACCTGTCATAATACAAGGTGAAGGACATACAGCAAATGAAACAATCACAAGTTGAGCAAGGTACAACTTGCACATTATAATAGCTGTCAGCTGTTCAGAAAGATTAGTGGGTAGATAGGGGGAAAAGTTGAGTTTCTGATCATTTCAATTAAACAGCATCGTTTTGGTTATTGTGAACCATGTACACATTTAGACATTTTTAACACACAGCCATATCAAAAGCAAGGCAGTTCTGATAATGTCAGACAATTTGGTCATAGTGAGCTACCTCTTCAACACTGGACCTTTGCGATATGGTATGGGGGAGTACCTTTGTTGGTGTGCCCAATATCATACAAATCCAACATATCCCAGGCAGGCTGAATGTCCTGGCCGACTCATTGTCAAGGAGAGGTCTCCATCCATCCATCTTCCATCTAGTCTGTACCCTATGGGGCTGACCGATGCAAAACCTATTCATGAGGAGGTGGAACAACAAACTGCCCACCATTGTCTGTCCATTTCAGGATCCATAGGAATGGGTCATCTACGCCCTTTCAATGAGCTGGGAGGGTATATGGGCATACGCCTTCCCTCCAGCAGTTCTAATACCAAAACTAACCCAGAATATGAGGGGCAGGGCTTGCAAAATAGTTCTGATTGCCCCTGTGTGATTGGACAGATCCTGGATCAGCAATCTGCTTGATCTAGCGATGGGCATACCCGGGAAAATCATAGCAACCCCCATATTGCTCAAGCTGCCAAGGTTGTCATTATTCCATCTGTGTCTGGAGAAACGCTTCCTTCATGTCTGGCGCTTGTCAGAAGTTCTGCACTTGGATTGTGGAGAGAATTGTGATGGCTAGATGGCCCTCCACTTTGAAGGCATATGAGGGGAAGTGCCACATTTTCAATGACTGGTGTTGTGTTAATGACATAACATTACTCTCAGCCTCTATCCCCCAACTGGCTAACTTCTTTCTTTTCCTCTTTGAAGACAAGAAGCTAGCCCATATCAAAATCAATGGATATCATTCAATGATCTCAGACATGTTCAGACATCATAGAAGAGACGATATTGGCTGCAACAAGGATTTTTCTGACTTACCAAAACGGAACCTCTCGTGGGTCTTGACATGGCTCAACTCTTCTAATTTCAAGCCCTTGTCTTCTTCCTCACTGAAGCAGTTATCATACAAAACTTGCTTCCTTACAGCACTAGCTTCAGCTTGCAGGATGAGTGAGCTGCATGTGCTGTCCATGGATCTAAACTATATGCAGTTTGGTTCCAATGTCACAGTCGTACTAATGATGCAACCTGGTTTCATGTATAAAAACAAGTTACCATCAATAGGCAACCAACAAATAACTATCTGCTCGCTCTCCTCAATCGATCCATTGAAAGGGGCAAAGCTGTATGACCTGGTACCTGCCCTCAGATGCTATGGAGAATGTCCACAGGAGCCACCAAAGACTTTTTCCACTGGTTAAGGCAGGAAAGCTTGACATAACCCCACAAGCACTGGCTGCTTGGCTAAAGTTTTGTTTTAGATTGGTGTACTCTGAACTCTCAGGTTGAAATCATGAATATTTCAGCTCACAAAATACGAGTGATTTCCACAAGCCTGGCCTTCGAACATAATGTCTCAATTTGAGGCATAGTGGAGTCAGCTGGCTGGCACTCTCAGTCTGCTTTCTGCAGCTTTTATTTGTGTGACATGGCCCTGTACAGGAGGGACCTGAATCTTGTTGGCCAATGGTAGCTGCCCAGACAGTTACATGCCCCATTCAAGACAGCACAACCTCATCCCTGGGCATGACTTTGCAACTTGCACTGGATTCACCCAGGAAACTTTTGAATCAAAGGTAATAGACAGGTGTAGGATCCCACAGGGATTGCCCTCACACATGTATAAATGCATAATCTTCAGTTGTGCTATCTTCAAATTAGAAGTTCATCCTTTCAGGTGAGCAGGGTGACTTGGGTAGAGATTGGATGCTCAAGCAGTTCCTTCTCTTACCTATTCTCCTAATGTTAATGCGATCAGGTTATGTATTTGATGGAGACAGGACATTTTTTAGTAATTTGTTTCTCCAAAAATACTTACCGATCACATTACTATCAATCCCTCCTACCCTTCCCTGCAAATGTGAGCAACCTGTTACAGGTTTCATTCAAGCTTAAACTGGCAAAAATCCATTATACATGTGGTCACCTTGCAGGAACAAGGGTAGTTAAATTCTATGAGTTACTTCCCTTCATTTATATTATATATATATAGGCAGAAAGACATTTTGTTGTCTTTCAGAGAGGTCTAGATTTGGAGGTAGCAGAGAGTAATTTCCTAATGTTAATGAGATCAGGTAAGTAATTTTGGGGAAATAGAAATTACTAAAAAATTTCCTTTCAGTGATTTACTGATTTGCAATTCATGGGGCAAAAAATTCAAGGTTAGAGTTTGCATGTAAGGTTGCTCAATGTAGACAGCAGGTTCAACTTTGTATTTTAGGTTTGTTTAATTTTTGTAGGAAGGAACTGTACATTTCAATTTCGCTTTTGTGTGTTGAACAACATGTGCCTGACCTTATTCAATGCTTTTTTTAAAATTCAATTTTGCTGATTTTATACACCTACTGGTCATAAACCAGAAGAGTTTCTGCAGTAGCATTTCATCCATCTGTTGTCCATTAGCCAAATTTGTTATCACTACTAATCAGTTACTGGGAGGATTGCCTTGAAACTTTACAACACATTCAGCACATGGTTTGATTGGTCCAAAATGAAAATGTTGCTCCTCAGTCATGCACAATGGCCACCATGGCAGCCATCTTGAAATTCTTATCACTGCTTCTTCTGAACAGATGGTCATATCAAAATGGAGTTTTCACCAAAAAGACTTCATATTATGTCTAGTTGGTCCTAAATGAAAATGGTGGTGATAGAATATGGCTGCAACAGAAGCCATCTTGAAAATTTCTGGTAGCTCCTACTCAATGGTCATATTAACTTGGGCTTTTCACTAGGACTTCTTATGATGTTTAGTTGGTCCTCAGTGAAAATGGTGCTGTGCTGTCATCCAATATGGCCACCATGGCATCCATCTTGAAAATCTTCTTATCTCCACTCCTTTTGAATGGCTGGTCATATCGACATCGGCTTTTAACTGTAAGACTTATGATGTCTAGTTGGTCCTAGTTTGTAATAGTGCACATCAGACATGCCCTTGGATATCCAAGATGGCCACCACAGTAGCCATCTTCAGTATTTTGCTATCACTATTCATCTTGAATGAATGGTCATATCGACATTGGATTTTTAGTAAAAGACTTCATATGATGTTGTGTTGGTCCTCAGTGAAAATGGTACTGATCTGATATAGCCACCATGCAGTGTTTCATCCAGAGCATGGAATGACGGTTTCCTATGCCCCCATCTTGACTCGTGTGTGCTTTTTCATGGCCCCTTCAGTGCATGTCTTTCCACATCTATCTTGTCTCTTGCAATGGTCAGAGTCGCTAAAGGTGATAACAACATAAAGATGTCATTTAATCTCCATTTTGAAACAACATTTTTGACAATCAAAACATTCAGGGTTTGTAATAGTCTGCCAGGTTGCAGTGCAGAGTCACTGAATACCCCTGTGTGTAACGTATTGTCAGGGTTGAAATAATGACAAAAGGGACTAAATTTCTGTGGTGAAAAACTTGCAGAAATACACAGTTTGGTATTTAATCAATGAATATATTAGTTTGAAAAGAAAAATAATATAGAAAACATTGGAATTATTATAACTAATGCTAGTAGGTAATGAGTAAACACTAAAGTTAAAGGAGAACAAGATCAGGAATGGAAAATTCCATGGTGAAGCTCTTTTCAGGTGAACCAGATATTCAAACATGTGATTGTGTTTATTGATTACTTGAGCACTTGATAGAAGACAACAATAATATAAGTGTCCAAGGGAAGATGATAGTGTAATGCAGACAAAATGTACAGTGGTAAAACTCTCAAAGCAAACAAGATTATCTAATTAATTTGTTTAATCACTACTAGTGCATTAAGTACTATCAAGTATTTTTCTTTGTCCATTTGAAATGTTGTCTGCTTTCTCCCTCCCCCCCCCCCAAATTTGGAGAATAGGGTAATTCAATGCCTCCTGCCCTTGGGATCCTACATACAACACTGCACTGGCAGCCATCTTGAAAATCTTGTTATAGCAACTTCAACTGAATGGACCATCATATTGACATGGAGTTTTCACTACAAGATTTATAATGTCTAGTTGATCCTAAATATAAATGGTGCCCCTCACACATCCAATATGGGAATTCTTGTTATCACTACTACTTCTGAATGGACAGTCAGATTTACATGGGGTTTTCACTAAAGGTTCCACTCTACAGTTTTGATTTTTAAAGAAAAAGAATTTCCCAGATTGTTCCCAGTGGTAATCCTGGTTATTTGCACATTGCATTTTCCCAACATAGCAACCAATGCTATGGTAAAAGACAAGAACATGAAACTTGCCATAATTATTCCTGTGATGTCAATGATAAATTTTAGTTTGAACAGGGATAGAACAGATAAGGTTCACAATGATAAACAGTCAAAGAGTAAAAAGTTTGCCAATTCTTCTGACACCATTATATAGAACCATGTGAATCTGCCTTGTCATCATTTTGCCTTAATTTTATTACAAATGAACTAAAAGAAAATGTTTCCCTGTATTTTAGGGGGCCCTGGGTGATCAAGTGGTCTAAGGTGCTCGCTTTTACAGATCACTGACATCTCACCTCTATCCGCATTGGTTCCAGTCTCAGGCTTGGCTAGTGTGGGTATATGAGAAAGCTTGCCAGTAGCTTTCCGTGGGTTGGTGGTTCTTCCCAGGGTTTTTATGGGTTCTTCTTCCACCAGATATACTGGCTGCCGTGTATAGCTTATCATGTGCTGAGAAATGGTGTTAAACCTGCAAAACCACAAACCCTGTATTTTTCTTTCACTTGTTTCAGCATTTTTAAAAGTTAAGTTGATTTTACTTCTCTGTTCAAAGAATTTTAATTTCCCCATAATTAGGGACATTTCACACACAATAATGCTATAAGGCATATTGTATAATTATGCAAGAGCAAAATAGGCATAATTAGCTTATTTTCATACATGGCATCAATATTAATGTACCATTTATTGAGAAAATGGGTATTGTTAACAGAACTTTTAATTCCCTTATTTTGGTGTATGATTAATGGGTGTAATTTGGGTTGGGGAGCATACAGCTTGGCCTTACTTAAGATGTGCATCTCTCAAAAGACTGCTTTCTCCGTGTGGTCATTTTCACTTTCTGGACTTCAGAAGTTAATTGGGATAAAAACTAGCAGGTAACTTTTTTTTAGTTTATTTATATTTTATAATTAATTTACTGCACTTTCAAAAGCTAGTATTGTCATTTTGAATAACTGTTAAAGTTAGTGTACTTTTGACTAGTTCAGGTTCCTTTCTGAAGAACATGGAAGCAGTCATTTCAATCAGCTGTTGCTATAGACAGCATATTGTTTCCCTAATACCACATAGAAAGAAATTTAAGTCACAGTACATGAAAGTAGCACAGAGGTATGCCAACAAAGAACTTAATAACTGTGGAGTAGAACCAAAAGACTTTTGATGTTGACTTGGTACTAAACAAAATAGCTGCCTGTATGACCTCCAATATGTCTACCATATGTTGTTGTCACTATATGTACATGGGTTTTTCACCAAAAGACTTATTGTATGCCTGATTGGTCCTAACTGAAAATTATAATGTTCTCATATACATTATGGCCGGTATGGTGGACAGCTTAAAACTCGTGTTAAAGCTAATTCTCCTAAATGGATGTTAAAGCTAATTCTCCTCAGTTGGATGGCCATAGTGATCTGGGATATGTAGCTCACCTGGCCATAAGCTTATGGTATGACCCTCCATCCATCATGCATCATCAATCATATGTTTTTCAACAGTAATTTTTTACCACTCTGGAGTCCATATTTCTGATCCGATTTTGATTTGGCTTGGAATATGGGCTTATATCGTCAAAATCTAGGACGAGTTCAATAAAGAGCAAGATCCATGCATGTTAATAAGGTGATTTTGCATCTGATTGGCTGACCTTGTTACTGCTCTAGGAGCCTTATTTCTGATCTGATTTTGATCAGGCTTGGAATATCAGCCTATATCATCAAAATCTGGGACGAGTTCAATAATGAGCGAGATCCATGCATGTTAATAAGGTGATTTTGCATCTGATTGGCTGACCTTGTTGCCACTCTAGGGTCCTTATTTCTGATCTGATTTTGATCAAACTTAGAATATATGCTTTCATCATTAAAGATCTCAGACAAATTCAATAACATGTGAGGACCATGCATGGCAATGGGATGGGCTTGCATGTATTGGGCTGAGCTTATTACCACTATGTAGGCCATATTTATGATCCTATTTTGATCAGACTTGGAATACTGTATATGCTTACATCAAGCTCTTGTACAAGTTTGATAATGAGCAAGGGATATGCATATTAATGAGATGATCTTGCATCTGATTGGTTGAACTAATATCAACAAGATCTTGGACAGGTTTGATAATGAGCAAGAGATACGCATATTGATGAGGTGATCTTGCATCCAATTTACTGAGATTGTTATCACTATGAAGGTCATATTTCTGTTTCAGTTTTGATTAACCATGGAACGTATGCTAATATCATCAAGATCTTGGACAGGTTCAGTAATGAGCAAGAGACATGCATATTAATGAGGTGATCTTGCATCAAATTGGCAGAGCTTGTTAGCACTCTGGGGAAGCCATATTTCTAATCTGATTTTGATCAAACTTGAAACATTGGCTTGTATCATGAGCGAGATCCATGCATATTAGTTTCGTAACCTTGCGTCTGTTCAGCTGGGCTTGTCACTACTCTAGAGGTTATATTTCTAAATCTGATTTTGATCAGACTTTTAAGATACATCCATATGATCAAGATCTCACACGAGTTCAGTAAGGAGCAAGATTCTTGCATGCTGACTGATAAGGTGATCTTGAATCTGATTGGCTGATCTTGTTACCACTCTGGAGGCCATATTTACAGATCCAGCTGTAAAAAAAAAACACTTGGAATATATTCTATCATCACACTCTTGGACAAGTTCGGTGATGAGTGAAATACACTTATTAATGAGGTGATCTTGCATCTGATGGGCTGAACTTCTTATATGATCTAAATCTTGGACAAGTTCGATAATGTGCAAGAGATACACATATTAATGAGCTGATCTTGCATCTAATTCATTGAGCTTGTTACAACACAAGAAGCCCTATTTTGGATATTGATCAAAATTTGAAAAGCAGGCATGTATCATCAAAATCTTTGATGGGTCCCAAAAAAGATTGAGATTCATGCATATTAATTTTCTAATCTTGCATCTGATTGGCTTAGCTCGTTACAACTCTAGGGGCCATATTTTTGATCCAGTAAATTTGATCAAATATGGATTTTTTTTATTTTTTATAGCATTACGATCTCTGAGGAGTTCAATAATGAGTGAGGTCTATGCATGGCAGTGAGGTGATCTTGCAGCTGATTGACTGTGCTTGTTACGACACTGTAGGCTGTATTTCTCATCCGATTTATATCAAACATGGAATATATGACTATATCATCAAGCTCTTGGACAAGTTCAGTAATAAGCGAGATGCACGCATATTGATGAGGTGATCTTGCATCTTATTGGCCAAACTTGTTACCACTTTGGCAGCCATATTTCTGATCAGATTTTTGATCAAACTTAGAATATATGTGATGCATACATATTAATGAGGTGATTTTGCATTTGATTGGTTGAGCTTGTTCTGTAGTCATAATTCTGATTTGTTTTTGATCAAAATTGGAATGTGAGTTTGTATCCTCAAGCTCTTGGATGAATTCCATGATGAGCAAGATCCATTCATATTAGTGAAGTGATCTTGCATCAGATTGGCAGAGCTTGTTTTATCTCTCTAAGTCATTTTTGACCTAATTTTTTTCAGACTTTGAATATAGTCTTATATGATCAAGATTTAACATTAGTTAGGTAATGTTCAGGATTCACACACGCTAATGAGGTGATATTGTATTTGATAGGCTGATCTTCTTACCAATCTAGAGACTGTATTACTGATCTAATTTTGATAAAAGTTGGTAAACAGGCTTTAATTCTCAAGATCTTGGATGAGATCAATTTATGAGCATGATCTATGCATACTAATGAGGTTGTTTTGCATATGATTGATTCAGTTTGTCAACACTTTATTTCTGATCATATTTTTGTAAAACTTCGTAAATAGGCTTAGCATCATGATATATATTTGTTTTAGTATGAGCAAGATACACACATATTAATGTTGTGATCTTGCATATGATTGACTAAGCTTCTCACCACTTATGAGGCCATGTTTTTGATCTAGTTTTGATCAGATTTATACATTATTATCATTGTCTCAGAAAAGTTTGAATATGACCAGGATGTATCCATATTAATGAGGTGATCTTGCATCTGATTAATTGAGCTTGTTACCACTCTGGAGGCCATATTTCTGAACTGATTTTGATCAAGCTAGAAATATATGCTTATATCATCAACATCTCAGACAAGTTTGATAATTAGTGAGATCCACATATATTAATGAGGTTATCTTGCATCTGATTTGCTGAATTTGTTACTCCTCTGGAGTCTGTATTATAGATCTGATTTTGATCAAACTTGAATTGTATGTTTATATCATTAAGATTTCAGACAAGTTTGATAATGAATGAGAGCCATGCATGTAATCTGACATGGGTGACAAGGCATCCTTTGGACTTTTGTCTAGAGCATCTCTGACTTGCTTTTTTTACAAGACCTGCTTCCTAGTTCCTCTAGCCATAGCAAGCAAAATCAGTAACATTAACGGTTTGGTTTTTCTCATGACAGCCCTTGCTTTTTTTGCCAAGTACCAGCACCTGCTCATGGAAATCAGTCATTTGACTTGATACTGCTGTCTTTTTTCAACCCATCATCCCAGGGCCTTCTGAAGAACGTGTCATGGCTCTGAAGTGGTACCTGAAGCAGCATGAGTGGATCATTAGATGGGGATCTCACTTGTTTTTACCACTCAAAGAAGGAAGTGATCTGTCATCCTGGAGCTGTTGTGTTGTCTGCTCAGTCTACAAGGACCTAACCCAAGACCAGATGAATTTATTACATATTATGGCTCATGAGGTTAGGGCAGTCACCACCAGCATAGCATTCAAGCACAACTGTTCCCTGGTTGGCATCATCCAGGCTGTGGGATGATAGATGGTATACTCAAGCTTTTGCCTCTGAGACCTTTCATCCCAAAAGACTGATTCAACCTGGTGGGACCTGTATCAGGCTGCCTTTTCAGATCATTCAGCATTTTCATAATGATATGGGTTACTCTGCTAATGCAGGATTTAAAGGAGCACTTTTTTTCACAAGACCACATCCATTCATTGACCTCTGCTAACCCTAACCCATATCTCACATGAGATTCACCATATCTCACATGAGATTCAAAGCTGCTTCACATACATTTTGAGACCAGAGCCAACTCGGAGTAAAGGGAATGTTAACTCCATCAGCCCCATGCCTATTTTCCTAATGTATTGTGATTGGGTAATGTATGTAAAGAAGAAACCAATTTTTGGAGTAAAGTATGTTTCTGGATAATACATACCTGATCATAATATGGACATGCACTCCCAAGCCCTTTCCACAGTAACATCCCTGGAATAGTGTACAAATATATTCCTGTAGTAACTGAAAATTGACAGGATTTAGTACCAATTGTCAATCCAAGGGGACACCACTTTCATCTGACTTCCAGCTCAGCAAGCAAACTACTTCTTAACACTTTTGTTGCTAAAACAAACTAGGAAAGATGTGGTAAATGTCTTATATTTGGGGGGGGGGTGCTGTGTTTTTGAGTTAATAAATGTACTCTTAATGTATTATGATCAGGCACGTATTATTGTAAAAATTATTTTATTCTAAATGTTGATTTCTTCAATTGCTTACGATTTCCATAATTTCAATCAAGTTACCATCATTATTTAAGATCTTTGTTCAAGTGATATGATGGTAAAATGATTCCGTGGCAATCAAGCTTTGTTTCTATTGATGATTTTTTTATTGCATCAGTGAGACACTTGAGGGTATAGCCAGGAAGTTGATAAATGAGAAGGGACTGGAGGCAGGGTTGGCCTTCCCAACAGGATGCTCCCTCAACAACTGTGCTGCTCACTACACACCCAATGAAGGCGACACCACTGTTTTACAGTATGATGATGTCTGCAAGATAGACTTTGGAACTCATATAAATGGTCAGTTTTTTTATCCTTTGTAAAAATCAGGAATATATCAAAATCTAAAATAATCTTGACAAGAAGGAAAGAAAAAAGAAGCAACAGATTTGAAATAATGTCAGTTTTTAAGTTTTGTTACAACATTTAAATTATGCTTTATTTTATTTATAGCATATATTGTAAGGGTATGAGAAACAAATGAGCATTTTTTTAGGCCAGAGTTGTAAAGTGCAGTGATTGAATTGTAATAAAGTATTTACTTTCTTCTTGTTTCCCTGTTTAGCATATTGAGTGAGCACCTAGCTTTGTACAGTAAGGCAAGCTTTTTGTTAATATCTCAGCAGCTCAGTATACACATTATGTTGAATGATTTTCTACTCATTCCTGTGTTGTTAATGTGTATTATTTAAGCTGTTACAAGTTTAGCGAAATCATGTTATAGTACAGTGTTTGATTATGTAAAGTGTATATAAGGTACGAGTGAAATATGTTTTATGTTCAGAATAAACTTCCTGGAGATTGGCTTTGAAAATCATGGAGATTGAACAAAAATGTCACCCAATTTTCCAGAAGTGTTGTCAGCAATTGTCTCCTGGAACTTATATAATTGTACATTAATTCAGATACTCTGAATTTATCTATTTTTATGGGTATTAGTTTGTGTGGTTTTTAAAAAGATTACATTTTTGTCAATGCCTTAACTTTTGGATTGGGAAATAGGGTCTCATTTTTTTTAGCTCTACTGGTCATAGACCAGAAGAGTTTATGGGATGGTCTGTCATCCATCATCCACCCATCTGTCTGTTAGCACAAGTTTGTTATTGCTACTTCTCCTAAACCTTTTGGAGGATTGCCATGAAACTTTACATGCACATTCATCGCATGGTCTAGTTGGTACTAAATGAAAATGGTGCTGCTTGGACATCCAATATGGTCATCACAATGGCCATATTGAAAATCTTTGTTTTGCTACTTCTCCTGTATGGATGGTTAAATTGACATGGGGTTTTCACTAAAAGACTTCTCAAGAAGTCTAGTTGGTCCAAAATAAAAATGGTGCTGATCTGAAGTCCAAAATGGCCACCACAGCAGCCATCTTGAAAATTTTGTTATTGCAACACCTCCTGAACAGAAAGTCGTACTGACATGGGGTTTTCACCAGAAGACTTCTTGTTAAGTCCAGTTGGTCTTAAATGAAAATGGTGCTGATCTGACATCTAATATGCCTGCCAAACAGTGGAATTCTTGAAAATCTTGTTATTGTTACTCCTCGGTGGATGGTCATATCAACATGAGGTTTTTACTTAAAGACTTCTTATGATGTCTACTTGTTCTGAATGAAATTGGTGCCGATCTGACATCCAGTATGGCCACCACATCAGCCATCTTGAAAATCTTGCCATTGTCATCGCTACTCCTGCTGAATGGAGGTTTTCACTAAAAACTTCTTATGATGTCTAGTTGCTGTAGTCAGCCATAAATGAAAATGTACCAATCTGCTGTCCAGTATGGCCACTGCAGCAGCCATCTTGAAAATCCTATTACTGCTATTCCTCCTGAACGAAAAGTCATATTGACATACAGTTTTCACCAAGAGACTTCTTATGATGTCTAGTTGGTCCTTAATGAAAATGGTGCCAATCTGATGTCCACTATGGCTGCCACAGCAACTATCTTGAAAATTTTGTCACTACTCCTCCTGAATGACATGGTGTTTTCACCAGAAGACTTTTTATGATGTTTAGTTAGACCTAAATGAAAATAGTGCTGATCTGATGTATAATATGGTTGTCACAGTGGCCAGCTTGAAAATCTTGTCATCACTACTTATTCTGAATGAGTGGTCATATCAGATTGGGGTTTCACTAAAAGACTTCTTATAATGTTTTGTTGATCCTAAATTAAAATGGTGATGATCTGTTGTCCAGTATGTGGCCATCTTGAAAATCTTGTTTTTACTACTCCTCTTAAATGAAAAGTCTTTTTAACATGGCATTTTCATCAGAAGAATTCTTACAGTGTCTAGTTGGTCCTAAATGAAAATGAGTAACCCTCAATATGGCCACCATGGTGGCTATCTTGATAATATTGTTATGTCTACTCCTTCCAAATGGATGGCTATATCAAAATAGGGTTTTCACAAGTAGACTTCTTTTGTTACCTAGTTGGTCCTAAATGAAAATGGTGCCAGTTGTACATCCAATATGGCTGCCTCGATGGCTGTCTTGAAAATCTTGTACTCACTATTTCCCCAGAATGGATGATCAGTATGATATGAGTTTTTCATCAAAAGACTTCTAATGATGTCTACTTTGTCCAAAATGAAAATGGTGGCAAGCTGACATCCAATATGTCCACCACAGCAGCTAATTTAAAATCTTGTTATCGCTGAAGAATATCAGAGATGGTTTTAGCACTCAGCAGTTAAAAGGAAGAAATGGTCTTATCTTGAATTTCACCCAGTAGAGGGACTATTGTTTACACAGAAGTATCATGTTCATTGGGTCTTTAAATTTGTGGTTTTTAGCAATCACAGAATCCACAGAAAACTTGTACCCCACAAATAACAATGAATCTACATTACATGAACAATAAACAAAAAGATTCTATCTTTAAATCTAAAATGACAATTCTATATTACAATTATCAAAAACTCATTTTTGAGAGAGGAAAATATTAAAAATGACCAATACATTCTTTGATCAAATGTGTTTCAGGAATTATGTTGAATTTTTTTTTAAAATTTCCTAAAAGTTAACAAAGTGTTACAGCAAAAAGGAATTGAAATTTTGTCTTAGATAATATATTTATTTTTGTTTTATGGTATAAAATGCTGAAGATGCTGTGTTTAATTTAGGAATGATAGATCGGGTTAACAATATAGGAGACTGCAGCATTGTGGGAGATGCTCCAGATATGTGTATTCAGGGGAATTCTGCTATAATGCAGTAATTGGGGTCCTTAAGACTTAACTGAATTATTTTTATCTATTTGTCAGCTTGGCTGATGTTTTGAGTAGTGTTATAGAATAAGGGGCATCTAAGAAAAAGAATCGTGAGGTACTGTACGATTGTGTTATGTTCAGATTCATTTTATACGGAAGTGCATTACAGCAGGATATGTATATAATCATTTAGGAAGAATATCAGAACATCTCACTGATGTTGAGTGTGTTTCACCCATCTACACCTCTGTTAGCACTGTAAGCTCATCAGTGCCTGAATTACTGTCATTATTTCAATTTAAACACCTTTTTGAGTCAATTTCAAATTTGGGAGTAATTAAATTTTACATGGTTTCAGTTTTGGGTGTGCCAACATTAACGGTTTAAGCTTTGAGAGATCAGCAAGTACCCTTTTTAAGGTGCAAAAAATGATAATGATAAGTATATGACTACATACACTACTTCATGAAATTTCTTAATAGTTTGAAAAACAAATTACCATGTGTAGTCGCTTATAAATCAAGTCCAACTGCAAACAACATAGACCCTAAGCTGCTACCACATAATGTGCTGGCATAATGTGTTGTTTGTTCTGCTGATTACTCCTAACAAACTCCATAGACCCAGATCTGCTGGCACATAATGCAATGGTAGATCTGTGTCTGTGCAGTTTGCAGTTGGATTTGACTTATAATTGAGTATATATGATAACAAATTTTTGTGGTTTTCATTCATCCTTTGGCTTGCTGCTCATGTTGAACCCATTTCAGATGGGATACAATTCCAGTCGTACTTTTCCTTTTAAGGTGGGATATGATTTTGGTCATATGCATACTTGCCATATTCCAAGACAGTGTTGGGGTTTTTTTTAGACTCAAAAAGCGTGTTTTGAGGTCCCAAGGGGGGTCAGTGCGCGTGACCCCCCAAAAGCGACGTCATCCAATTGAGAATAAGCTATCTTTTCAAATCATCCTATAGCAAATGACTGGAAATTCAAATCTGAATAAAAAAAATACAATCTGTTTTCTCTGAAGCATGTAATATACTTTTTAAAAAAAATGGTACACTTAGCATTATCAAATTACATCACCACAAACATGATCACAACCTCACATACATTAAATACAAAAATACACCAAGTTACTGTCTTTAAAATCCATTGGACAGTGGAATGTAGTTTTAATTACATGCAGTCTATGCTGCTTTCAATAATTTAGTACTGTAGTTGGTTTGACAGTAATGCAAGTGATATTTGTGTTCACAACTATACCTACATTTTTCCTACACGAATGTGCATCCACGTCTATGTTGGTGCAAGCAATGGCCAAAGTCGCTAAAAGTTTTATGATGGTAATGAATATCTATTTCAAAACAATGAATCTGCCAATTAAAACATTCAAGGTTTGTGGTAGTCTGCCAAGTTGCTAAAGTCTTTGACTGCCGATATTGTAAAATATTTTCGAGGTTAAAGTCACACCTACGGCAGTGAAGATTTAATTTATTCTCAGACAGAATTATTGAAAAAAGGTATTATTTTATACAAACACACAATTTGTCATTTGAATAATGATTAAATACTTTTAAATTATTAAAATTCCATGGTGCAGTTCATTTCAGGTTAACCAGATATTCAAACATGTTAATGTTTTCACGAGTTATTTGATCACATGATAAAACGTTTATTGCAATCATGTAATGTATAATGAAAATATGAGAAAGTTTAGCTGGCAAAACTGTCAAAGCAAATAAGATTATCTCATTTTTTTAGCACTTCTAGTACATTATGTACTACAATTTTCCTTTTTCCCTTTAAAATGTTGTGTCCCCCAAATCTGGAGGGTGAGGCATGCAGTGTCCCCTGACCTTTGGATCCTAGGTGCAACCCTGTGTTAGAGATTGAATGGTGCTGTTGTTCAATCTACCAAAATAATCATTTTTTGAATTTTATATATGGAGTAAAAATCAGACTTCAGAGAAACATTGCTTCTGATCACAAACTTTAATAAAGATGGCTTCAACGTTCTCATTCAATGCAGTCAGTGATGTGTAATAACATTTGCTTTTCAACACGCATCTGTTTGATTTACTTAACTTAAGACAAATTGAGTTGTTCCAGTCCAAAATCATGTTCTTCGCGTGACACATCGTGTTATGGCATGTATGCATATGTTCACTACATTCCGTCTACCACTTAGCAGAGGTGTGCATTTAATCATGTAATATGTCATTAGTTTACATGTACTGTTTTGAAAAGAAGGAAATAAAGGTAGGAGGTACACAAATGCTGTGACAGCATCAGTTTAAAAAACGCCAAAAACTGGTAAAAAAATCTATTTAAAATTGAATTCTAACATGAGAAGATCAAAATGTCTATCAGTACTGAAGGGGCAAATGATGGCAGTGATTTGCTTGCAGAATTAGTTCAAAATATAGACAATTTTGTGTGGAAAATTGACATTTTATGCATTGAGGATCATTATGTTTACTTCTTCAAAATGAACAGGGCTGATGATAACTGGTTATTTGAAAATTTGATTTCAAGCATGAGTTTTAACATGCAGAGATAAACATGGCAGGCAGCGCTGAAGTGGCAAGTGATGGCAGTGATGTGGATGCCAATTTTGATGGAAATATAGACAATTTTGTGTGGAAAATTGACAATTTAGGCAGTACAGATCTTGATCTTTACTTCGACAAAATGAACAGAGATGATTATAACTGGTTAGTAGAAAATTTTATTTCAAAACTGAATTTCAACGTGCGGAGATCAAAATCGTGGACAGCACTGAAGTGGCAATTTACATTCTTGATGGATTTTATTATTTAGTCACCTCCTTAAACTGTCTAATTCCCACATTTCATACAGTTACAGTACACGAAAAGTGGATTATGGGAAATCCACGTTCCCATGGATTACCTTAATACTTTCATGCTATTTCCATCGTGGACCAGATATAGTAGTCATCGTGGATTGTCGACATCATTATTGACCCAATTAGAAAGTCACAGCAATATAATGATGTATTAGTGGACGTCCACTACATCGTATGGAACTTACCTGTTGGCTGAGCAGCTGTACATGGTGCAGAATGCTCTTTTTAAGTTGTACACAATGTCATTTAATATTCAAAGACTCGCCCACTAAAACACATTCACATACGTGAATTGCAAGAGATAAAAGATAAATTTCCAAGCAAAGAATCCTGAGACTATTTAGGTGCTTCACAAAATATACAAAGTTTAATGATAGTAATTTTAATTAGAGAGAGATTCTGCTTTTAAACAAACAGAAGGACAAAGAAGTATTGGCGGGTTTCATTCCGTTATTAAAATAAAAAAATGTGAGAAATGCTGTGATATAATTTTCATTCCCCCAGTCACTTTTATATTGTTTGCTTAACATATTCCCACACAATGAAATATACACAGCTCTATCCAAAATACGACCTCTGTTAATCCAGCCTGTTTAGTACTTGCGACCCAAATATACATATCCATGCGACACATTTTCTCAGGAACTAGACACATGCTTACTTTTACTGTAGACCTACTGTTTGTATGCAGACTCGACAAAGCACGTGATGCTGCATTCTATAACCAACAGCTTAAAAAGTATACTTAGGATTGCAGTTTTGGTCATCTCAGGACTTTAATATTATCAAATGGACAGGTGAAAGTGATGTGAAAGTGTAATCACTTCAATATTTTCGGTAGGAGATAAACTTTTATGTATTATTTTCATTTAATGCAGACACAATTTATTTGGTACAGTACATTTTTTCAGCCTATGTGACAAATACTGCAAAACTGTTCCCGAATGTCAAGTGAATATCATTTATCAGTTTAGTTACTAATTTGTTACATTTTGACCCAATTATCCTTTTAAAAAGTTGACATGAATACAAATAAAACATTTTGTTGCCAAAGAAATTGGGCCAAATCCATATTTATACGGAGTTTAGTAATTAGCCCATCAATGTGAAATTACTAAAATTATGCCCATAGTCACCCAAATGGCGCTGAATCTCGGGGAACCAAAACTAAGCTTAAAGTCACTTGAACAAATTTTGTACTAGTGCAATTAAAAGCAATAATAATCCAAGGTTAACTGCCTAAAGATATACATGTACACAGCATAGAAAAAGGGTTGGGCCAGTTAGTATGTGTGGATGGGGGAAAAAAAATGTTTTTTTTTCCTTCCCATATTGCAGTAGCAGTTAATTTCTCCTGGATATCCATCGTATCATCATCATCATCTTTTGCAATTCAACCGAAATGCCTCCTGTTATGCAAACTTAGTTGTGAAATGGGTATATGGGGTAGATACAGTTGTATTTACTGTACAATAAATAGCCTCCAGTTTTATATGTCGGTTGGCATCTAAGTGAATTTCTTCTTGTTCGTACTTTCGTTTTTTTTTCCCATTGTTTAAATTGTACTGTATTACGCATAAGCTGGACATAGCATAGCTATCAATAATGCCTTGTATATTGCCCGAAATTATTAAGCCATGTGTTTGCCAAGGCTATAAATCTATCTCTAATTGCACTGATTGCTATTAATACATGGCTTCATATTTTTCACGGCTTTAAACAGGTATCCCTGGCAGAACTTCTTTAACTACTCCAACCTGGAGTTGGAAGAGGTTTTGGCTTCAAAGGTTGTAAATCCCAATTATTTCCTATTTATTTTGAACTGTTTATATTAATTCTGATGTCGTCACGAATATTGTCACCGTGTTCACTTTGATTATTGCAGTAATGCTTACTCATTTGACTTTCAGTCTAAAAAATTTTTGAAGCTTTAAGTTCATACATGTTAATTATGACCAGATTCAACAATAGACAATAAGAAAATAAGAAAAACACACTAATAGGTTAATAACCCAATTAATTATATAAATTCTTGTTAAATACAAAATGAATTGCTAAGCAGCAATTTACCTAGTTACTTATTTTGAATAAAGAGCGGAATCAAAATTTTGTTTATAAATTTTGTCAGTAGAAGAATTCCAAAATGAAGATAATTGCAGCACATTTTAAAAATGCATACTCTAATTACCAGTGCCTGTTTCCAAGTTAGCGATAAAAGCTACGGGTGACGTTGACGGAAAGTTATGGTGCATAATCTCTCTCTCTCTCATGTTTGCATACACTAAACACATTTATTACAAAGAAAGATGCATTTTTAAAAAAATAAAAGGTCTATAGTGTAATCCAGCTTTTGTAAACATGTCATAGCTTTGTTCTGCTGCAATATGCTTGTATTGTATGCGCTGTGTTGAAAGATTAATGAGAATACAAATTTTATATAGTTTGATTTATATACCGCTAGATACCAGTCTGACTCTAAAATATCAAAACTTAATGGCTATTTGTTTCTGTGTCTAAATGTGTTTTTCACAAACTAATATCGTTTTAGTTTTATAGTGTTTGGTTTAGTGACCACAAGAAACATTTTCATTCAACAGTAAATGTTTATTTTTAAACATTGAAGCGCGACAGTTGCTGCTAGGAGCTTTCCTAATTTAAGTCATTTAAGACTTCTACTCTATTCACTTATTACTCTATGGAGTGGGGGTGTAGGCTCAGAGAGAGAGATGGAGGGGATGGGATATAGCTTGAACAAATACACTTAATAATGTTTAGTTTTTCATTAAACGCTAGAGACCACTTTTACACAATAATATGGGAACTTACTTCAAATGCGTTTCTCACTCAAAATTTGTTTTTCACAAACTAACATCATTTTAGATTTAAGGTGTGTGGTTTTGTGAGATTTTCAGTTAATGTGCATTTTGAAACATCGAAACACAACATTGAACAGTATCTGGTAGGAACTGTCCTGACTGATTGTTGTTGACTCAAGACAGGAAGCTACCGTAACATGCATAGCAGCTGGCTTCAAAGTAAGAATGTCACTCCTTGGCCAGTACCTGGTTATGCACATAGATTCGTGAAAAAAGTGACAAAAGAAAGTAACATTTTTTCATTGAAATCACTTTGTTCATGACATGAGCGCACACTGATAGAGTGCAACAGTTAATACAGTGTACACAATTCTGTGCATTAAAAAAAATTTCATACTCATAAACAATGTTATTTTCAGAGTTTAAGGATAAAGGTACAGAAGAACCTTTTCATAGCATAGCTTGTGTATATTTTTTATTTTAAAATGCAATGCCATGTTATTGTTGTAGAATAAACTTTGGAAAGAATTAATGACATACATGTCATAATGTCAGTGAGTTCTTGATCGTACATGTCCAGTATAAATAGTACGGCATTCGTATGTAATTTCTTTTCGAGTTTTATTTGTATTGCTGCTTTCAATCATTTCTTTAAACTGGGTCTTGGAAATAGTATGGAAATAAAAGGGAAACTATGACAGATTAATAACCAGTACACAAAGCACTTTTATGAAATATAATTTATTGAGAAAGAACATCAAATTTACTGCTTGATGCAGAACATTATGTAAATTTCCGCATCTGTACATGCTAACAGGTAGATGTACATGTAATCAATCAACAGAGATGTACGTTGGAGCTAGGCAATTTTACTGATATATGCTTTGTCATGGACATGGGTGGGAAGATATCCCAAAAATTTAAAACATCATATTTTTTTTTACATTACACGCATTTGTCTTTATGTATCACTAGCTAGGCCACTGATAAATAGCACAAGAAATGTTACCACTGTATAGTTTGTACAGGTAAAGGTATGAAATTGACACCTGCCATGGTCAGGTTTACTGCATTGGGGGTTTCTCCCATCTGTTTGCTTAGTGTGTCTACTCGCAAAGTGAATACAATAAAAACAGTGAGCACACACTTCGGTTGCAATAAAATCTGTGACAGACTTCAACTAAATTGAGTGGATTTCCAATAGACTTGGGGGGAAATCCACCGGACTGAGTGGACATCCGCTACTTGTAGTAGGCACTTAATCCCTTGCACCTGTGTCCACGTCCACCAGATTGAGTGGGCAATCCGTAATCCACAATGCTTGTACTGTACATAAAGGAGGTAAAATTAATATTGCATATTGAAAAATTGCATTGAAAGTAAGTTATAAAAATGTAAAGTATGTTTTTTAGTTTACTTTACTTTATATGACTCTAAAGAAAATATTATGCTTTTTAAAATGGTATATAACTTTAAAAAATTATTTGACCAACGTCACTGCATTCTCTCATGCTGATACACCATGGACTGAACAAATTTCCTGTTCGACACAACTGCCTGTCTGATTGGGCCTCAGTATGAAAAGGATTAATGTATTTAGAGCAATGCCATCATTATTTTCTGTCCAATTTCACTTGCTGCAATAACTCGGGTAATGAATTATCTTGGCTTTATTTGAAGAATAATTAAGATACCTTGTTTTTCATTGAAGTGTCATAGATGTTTACTTTCAATTGCAAGAGTGTTTACTTTCCATG
This sequence comes from Margaritifera margaritifera, assembly GCA_029931535.1. Taxonomy (NCBI): domain Eukaryota; kingdom Metazoa; phylum Mollusca; class Bivalvia; order Unionida; family Margaritiferidae; genus Margaritifera; species Margaritifera margaritifera. Next base: position 458,681 of record JAQPZY010001135.1, on the reverse strand, counting down.
TACAAAGCACTTTGACAGGAAGCACATGTTATCAGAATTTTATTTTATTATTTTTGTTTTTTTTTTTCTTTTTGCTAAAATAGCTAAACTAAATATATGTATCTTGATAGCATACTACTACTAATAATAATAATGCTAATGCTATTTGGTACATAGTACATGTATTTGTTGTGAACCAAGTTTGAGAGCTGAACCTGCCTTCAGAGGTCACCTGTCTACAAAGGCCACTTTGGCCTTTTCCCTTGGGTGGCCACTGTAGACAGGGTTGGCTGTACTTATAAATGCGAGACAATAAAAAAATTTATATTAAATTGCCATCTTTTGTGTTTTGTAAATTTAGAAATTAAATTATAATTATAATTTATTTAATTTGATATGTCTACAACCACCGTGTAACTGGGTTCATTGTTATTGCGGGATCTCTGATGAGAAACTGCTCACAAGCTTAATAGAGTGTTTCTTTTGAAATAAAAAAGTTCTTCACTGAAATGTTCCATTGTTAAACATGTATTTTAAAGGTAGCTAATTTAGTTCAAAGGAATTTGGTCACCAGTAGTATCATGTAATTAAGCTGATGAGTTCTTTGATGTTTTTCCTTGTGATGCCAAATTTGATATGAAAATCATCCATCCTTTAAAAATATGAATGAATAAAAACACTTCAAAATGGTCCTCTTGAGCAAAGATGTTGAAACAGGTGGTTCAGCACATTTTTCATAGTTTTTGTTTTGATTTGGCTCACAACTGTCAAATTTAGGAGCACCTATCTTTTAAATTTTAACAAGTTAAAACAGAAGGGCACTAATTTTGGAGCAGCACTTAAATTATTTTACAGTATGCTTGTGCCAAGCCATACTTGGTCTAGAATAGTCAGTACACAACTTACTTACTGTTGTTGACTACTTGCATTAGTCCTTCTGTGGTAACTTATTTTCCTGCATTATTAAATTTCTGTTGTTAATTGCAGGTAGAATTATAGACTGTGCATTTACCCTCACATTTAATCCCAGATATGATCGCCTCATACAAGCCGTGGAAGATGCAACCAACACAGGCATAAAGGTAATCTACAAACACAGGCATAAAGGTAATCTACCATATACTCGCGTATAAGCGAGTCCAAATGCAAACAACATTGACCCTGATCTGCCGTCACCTAATGCGCCAGCAGATCAGGGTCTATGTTGTTTGTTCTGCTGATTATTCCTGACAAACTGCATAGATCCAGATCTGCTGGCGCATTATGCGATGGCGGATCTTGGTCTATGCAGTTTGCAGTTGGTATCGGCTTATACGCGAGGACATACAGTACTCGTGAAAGCATGTCATAATTTATCCTGTACTTCTCGACAACCAAATCTTACAAAAATTTACTGGAAAGTTAATTAATATATATTCCTAAGTTTACTGCAATTTAATGGGAAAAAATGTGTTGTCAGTATTTAATAAATTAGGACCAGAAAAAGTTCTACCTTAGTATAGCCCTGGTTAAGGTATTAACATTTTGTATGTAAATCAAGTTTATTACTTTGTTCTTCTTCTTCTCTCTTTTTCTTTGTAATATTGATTGTTAAATGATAATAATAATAATAATAATAATAATAATAATAATTATAATAATAATAATAATAAACTTTATTTTTTAGAATGTAATTCAGTGAATAAACTAATCCTGCCAAGACCGGCTTTCTTTTACCTATGATATTATTTTTTTAATACATATCTTTTTATTTTGTAGCTCTAATTTTTTTAAAAAGTTTGAAATATATCTAAAGTGTATGGTAAAACACTGGGTTCAGTATCATACCATGTTATTCTTTTAGGAGGCAGGTATAGACGTGAGGTTGTGTGACATTGGAGCAGCTATTCAAGAAGTAATGGAGTCTTATGAAGTAGAGCTGGATGGTAAAACATATCAAGTCAAGTCTATTAGAAACTTGAATGGTCATTCTATTGCGCCTTACAATATACATGCGGGTAAAACTGTTCCGATTGTCAAGGGAGGGGATGCAGTTCGTATGGAGGTAAGTAACTGTGGCATTCTAGGGTAAGGGCTGTGCCATTGTTAAGAACTTTGGAGTATTGGGTTTTGGTTTTGTGAGATTTAATGCCATTTTTCAGCACATGATAGGCAACATATTGCAGCCAGTATATTTGGTGGAGGATGAACCTGGGAAGAACCACCGACCCACGGGAAGCTACTGGCAAGCTTACATACCCACGTTGGTTAAGCCGAGACTCAAACTGATGCGGACAGATCTGGGTCTTTGCTGTTTGTTAGGATTAATTCGTAGAACAAAGTAACATAGAACTTGATCTGCCAGTGTATTATACGATGGCAGATCAGGGTCTGTGTTGTTTGCAGTTGGCATATGGTTGAGGAATACATTGCAGGTATTATCAACTTAGCCAGTTCACTAGAATCAGCCTACCCAATAGAGAGAATCAGTTGGTGAGTTATTGTTTCACTAGAATCAGCCTACCCAGTAGAGAGAATCAGTTGGTGAGTTATTGTTTCACTAGAATCAGCCTACCCAATAGAGAGAATCAGTTGGTGAGTTATTGTTTCACTAGAATCAGCCTACCCAGTAGAGAGAATCAGTTGGTGAGTTATTGTTTCACTAGAATCAGCCTACCCAATAGAGAGAATCAGTTGGTGAGTTATTGTTTCACTAGAATCAGCCTACCCAGTAGAGAGAATCAGTTGGTAGAATCAGCCTACCCAGTAGAGAGAATCAGTTGGTGAGTTATTGTTTCACTAGAATCAGCCTACCCAATAGAGAGAATCAGTTGGTGAGTTATTGTTTCACTAGAATCAGCCTACCCAGCAGAGAGAATCAGTTGGTAGAATCAGCCTACCCAGTAGAGAGAATCAGTTGGTGAGTTATTGTTTCACTAGAATCAGCCTACCCAATAGAGAGAATCAGTTGGTGAGTTATTGTTTCACTAGAATCAGCCTACCCAGTAGAGAGAATCAGTTGGTGAGTTATTGTTTCACTAGAATCAGCCTACCCAATAGAGAGAATCAGTTGGTGAGTTATTGTTTCACTAGAATCAGCCTACCCAGTAGAGAGAATCAGTTGGTGAGTTATTGTTTCACTAGAATCAGCCTACCCAATAGAGAGAATCAGTTGGTGAGTTATTGTTTCACTAGAATCAGCCTACCCAGTAGAGAGAATCAGTTGGTAGAATCAGCCTACCCAGTAGAGAGAATCAGTTGGTGAGTTATTGTTTCACTAGAATCAGCCTACCCAATAGAGAGAATCAGTTGGTGAGTTATTGTTTCACTAGAATCAGCCTACCCAGCAGAGAGAATCAGTTGGTAGAATCAGCCTACCCAGTAGAGAGAATCAGTTGGTGAGTTATTGTTTCACTAGAATCAGCCTACCCAATAGAGAGAATCAGTTGGTGAGTTATTGTTTCACTAGAATCAGCCTACCCAATAGAGAGAATCAGTTGGTGAGTTATTGTTTCACTAGAATCAGCCTACCCAGTAGAGAGAATCAGTTGGTGAGTTATTGTTTCACTAGAATCAGTCTACCCAATAGAGAGAATCAGTTGGTGAGTTATTGTTTCACTAGAATCAGCCTACCCAATAGAGAGAATCAGTTGGTGAGTTATTGTTTCACTAGAATCAGCCTACCCAGTAGAGAGAATCAGTTGTTGAGTTATTGTTTCACTAGAATCAGCCAACCCAGTAGAGAGAATCAGTTGGTGAGTTATTGTTTCACTAGAATCAGCCTACCCAGTAAAGAGAATCAGTTGGCGAGTTATTGTTTCACTAGAATCAGCCTACCCAATAGAGAGAATCAGTTGGTGAGTTATTGTTTCACTAGAATCAGCCTACCCAGTAGAGAGAATCAGTTGTTGAGTTATTGTTTCACTAGAATCTGCCTACCCAATAGAGAGAACCAGTTGGTGAGTTATTGTTTCACTAGAATCAGCCTACCCAGTAGAGAGAATCAGTTGGTAGAATCAGCCTACCCAATAGAGAGAATCAGTTGGTAGAATCAGCCTACCCAGTAGAGATAATCAGTTGGTAGAATCAGCCTACCCAGTAGAGAGAATCAGTTGGTGAGTTATTGTTTCACTAGAATCAGCCTACCCAATAGAGAGAATCAGTTGGTGAGTTATTGTTTTACTAGAATCAGCCTACCCAGTAGAGAGAATCAGTTGGCGAGTTATTGTTTCACTAGAATCAGCCTACCCAATAGAGAGAATCAGTTGGTGAGTTATTGTTTCACTAGAATCAGCCTACCCAGTAGAGAGAATCAGTTGGTAGAATCAGCCTACCCAGTAGAGAGAATCAGTTGGTAGAATCAGCCTACCCAGTAGAGAGAATCAGTTTGTAGAATCAGCCTACCCAGTAGAGAGAATCAGTTGGTAGAATCAGCCTACCCAGTAGAGAGAATCAGTTGGTAGAATCAGCCTACCCAGTAGAGAGAATCAGTTGGTAGAATCAGCCTACCCAATAGAGAGAATCAGTTGGTAGAATCAGCCTACCCAGTAGAGAGAATCAGTTGGTAGAATCAGCCTACCCAGTAGAGAGAATCAGTTGGTGAGTTATTGTTTCACTAGAATCAGCCTACCCAGTAGAGAGAATCAGTTGGTGAGTTATTGTTTCACTAGAATCAGCCTACCCAGTAGAGAGAATCAGTTGGTAGAATCAGCCTACCCAATAGAGAGAATCAGTTGGTAGAATCAGCCTACCCAGTAGAGAGAATCAGTTGGTAGAATCAGCCTACCCAGTAGAGAGAATCAGTTGGTAGAATCAGCCTACCCAGTAGAGAGAATCAGTTGGCAGAATCAGCCTACCCAATAGAGAGAATCAGTTGGTAGAATCAGCCTACTCAGTAGAGAGAATCAGTTGGTAGAATCAGCCTACCCAGTAGAGAGAATCAGTTGGTAGAATCAGCCTACCCAGTAGAGAGAATCAGTTGGTAGAATCAGCCTACCCAGTAGAGAGAATCAGTTGGTGAGTTATTGTTTCACTAGAATCAGCCTACCCAATAGAGAGAATCAGTTGGTGAGTTATTGTTTCACTAGAATCAGCCTACCCAGTAGAGAGAATCAGTTGGTAGAATCAGCCTACCCAGTAGAGAGAATCAGTTGGTAGAATCAGCCTTCCCAATAGAGAGAATCAGTTGGTAGAATCAGCCTACCCAGCAGAGAGAATCAGTTGGTAGAATCAGCCTGCCCAGTAGAGAGAATCAGTTGGTAGAATCAGCCTACCCAGTAGAGAGAATCAGTTGGTAGAATCAGCCTACCCAGTAGAGAGAATCAGTTGGTAGAATCAGCCTACCCAGTAGAGAGAATCAGTTGGTAGAGTCAGCCTACCCAGTAGAGAGAATCAGTTGGTAGAATCAGCCTACCCAGTAGAGAGAATCAGTTGGTGAGTTATTGTTTCACTAGAATCAGCCTACCCAGTAGAGAGGATCAGTTGGTGAGTTATTATTTCACTAGGATCAGCCTACCCAGTAGAGAGAATCAGTTGGTGAGTTATTGTTTCACTAGAATCAGCCTACCCAGTAGAGAGAATCAGTTGGTGAGTTATTGTTTCACTAGAATCAGCCTACCCAATAGAGAGAATCAGTTGGGGAGTTATTGTTTCACTAGAATCAGCCTACCCAGTAGAGAGAATCAGTTGGTGAGTTATTGTTTCACTAGAATCAGCCTACCCAATAGAGAGAATCAGTTGGTGAGTTATTGTTTCACTAGAATCAGCCTACCCAGTAGAGAGAATCAGTTGTTGAGTTATTGTTTCACTAGAATCAGCCTACCCAGTAAAGAGAATCAGTTGGTGATTTATTGTTTCACTAGAATCAGCCTACCCAGTAGAGAGAATCAGTTGTTGAGTTATTGTTTCACTAGAATCAGCCTACCCAGTAGAGAGAATCAGTTGTTGAGTTATTGTTTCACTAGAATCAGCCTACCCAGTAGAGAGAATCAGTTGGTGAGTTATTGTTTCACTAGAATCAGCCTACCCAATAGAAAGAATCAGTTGGTGAGTTATTGTTTCACTAGAATCAGCCTACCCAATAGAGAGAACCAGTTGGTGAGTTATTGTTTCACTAGAATCAGCCTACCCAGTAGAGAGAATCAGTTGGTGAGTTATTGTTTCACTAGAATCAGCCTACCCAGTAGAGAGAATCAGTTGGTGAGTTATTGTTTCACTAGAATCAGCCTACCCAGTAGAGAGAATCAGTTGGTAGAATTAGCCTACCCAGTAGAGAGAATCAGTTGGTGAGTTATTGTTTCACTAGAATCAGCCTACCCAGTAGAGAGAATCAGTTGTTGAGTTATTGTTTCACTAGAATCAGCCTACCCAGTAGAGAGAATCAGTTGGTGAGTTATTGTTTCACTAGAATCAGCCTACCCAGTAGAGAGAATCAGTTGGTGAGTTATTGTTTCACTAGAATCAGCCTACCCAGTAGAGAGAATCAGTTGGTAGAATCAGCCTACCCAGTAGAGAGAATCAGTTGGTAGAATCAGCCTACCCAGTAGAGAGAATCAGTTGGTAGAATCAGCCTACCCAATAGAGAGAATCAGTTGGTAGAATCAGCCTACCCAGTAGAGAGAATCAGTTGGTAGAATCAGCCTACCCAGTAGAGAGAATCAGTTGGTAGAATCAGCCTACCCAGTAGAGAGAATCAGTTGGTAGAATCAGCCTACCCAGTAGAGAGAATCAGTTGGTGAGTTATTGTTTCACTAGAATCAGCCTACCCAGTAGAGAGAATCAGTTGGTGAGTTATTGTTTCACTAGAATCAGCCTACCCAGTAAAGAGAATCAGTTGGTGAGTTATTGTTTCACTAGAATCAGCCTACCCAGTAGAGAGAATCAGTTGTTGAGTTATTGTTTCACTAGAATCAGCCTACCTAGTAGAGAGAATCAGTTGGTGAGTTATTGTTTCACTAGAATCAGCCTACCCAGTAAAGAGAATCAGTTGGCGAGTTATTGTTTCACTAGAATCAGCCTACCCAATAGAGAGAATCAGTTGGTGAGTTATTGTTTCAAATATAGAGTATCCTTCTGCCTGTCATGGGGCATCAGCCTGGCTGAAATATTGTAGGTGGATCAGAGACTCCCACTTCTCCCTCATGACTTCTCCTTCTTGGCAGAACAGGAAGTAATGTAAAAACCATTAAGGAGACTATATAAATTTAGATCATTTTCCAAAGTGAGTTGCATGTATTGTACTTGTTTTAAAATTAAATTTAGTAATAATAGTAGTAGCAGTTTTTGTTGTATCTACAGCTGCTGCTATGAAGTAAAATTATTTATTTATGTTTATTAGACCAGACTGGGAACAGTTTCTTTATTATTCATGTAAAAGTTACAACTAAAAATACAATTTGTTCATGGATATTATTTTATCCTAGTCTTCATCCACATAGATAGCTGATCCATGATCTTGAACCAACTTAAGTATGGCAGGAAGTTACATTTGGTACAATGTCTGAGTCTACCCTTCTGCAGTACAATGGCTGAGTCGACCTTTATGCAGTATAAGATATCCAACAGGAATCATGTCAGGAAAAGCAGTCAATTTCTTTGACATTAATTTACAAAAAATAAACTCTGTATTGAAGTTTGTAGTTTCTGAATGTCTTTCTGATTTAAAGTAGCATTTGAATATGCAATGCTTAAATCAGTATGCTCCCACTACTTGCAATGGGGATATCCTGATACCTTCATTTGATCCCATCAATCCATCTATTTGTACTGGGAAGATTCAAGATTGCATTAAAAAAAGCACACTACATAGACAAATGAAATTTGGCTGGCATATTTTTATGTATGTTTAGATCCCCTGACTATTTTTTCAGGTCAGTATAAAACTTTTAAAATTTTTTGCTCATTTTAAAACTTTTCGGACTAGGATTTTCTTGACAAAAATACTTGTTTGCATGATTAAGTAAAAATAATTTGAGTTAGACAACTGAAACTTGATAAGCATATTTTTATTCATATGTAGATGATCTGATTATGTATTCAAGCCATAACAGCAATTTTGTATATGCCAGCCATCAGGCAGATCGTATTATGTTATGATAATGTCCATTCTTCTGTCCATCCATCCATCTGTCTGTCTCTTACCAGTTTTGTTTCTGCACAGTAACTCGAGTTGTCCATCATCTACAGTTAGCAAATGTTGTGGATGACTTGCACTTGTGGTAATGAAGAACCATATCAGTTTTGGGGTCAAAAGCTCAAAGGTCAAGATCACTATGACTGAAAGAAGCAAAATGGTTTTCACACAATGACTTAGTTCTACATCACAAACCTGGACCAAACTTTGTGGATGGTTTGCACTTGGGGTAAAGAAGAACCTTATTGATTTTGGGGCCAAAAAGTCAAAGAACAAGGGCACTGGCTTAAAGAAAAAAAATGTTTCAGCACAATAACTTCAGTTCTACACCATCTACATTTACCAAGCTTTGTGGATGGCTCGCACTTGGGGTAAGGAAGAACCCTATTGATTTCGGGGTCAAAAGTCAAAGTCAGGGTCACTATGACTGAAAGAAGAAAAATGATTTCTGCACAATAATTTCAGTTCTCCATCTTCAATGGTTACCAGACTATGGGGATGGCTTGCACTTGGAGTAAGGAAGAAAAATATCAATTTCAGGGTCAAAAAAGGTTGATTATAGTACTGAGGTTTTTGCCCTAGCCTCGGACTGTTTCTGGTTGATTGTAGTACTGAGGTTTTTGCCCTAGTGTAGGACTGTCCCTGGTTGATCATAGTACTGAGGTTTTCGCACTAGCCTAGGACTGTTTCTGGTTGATTGTAATACTAAGGTTTTTGCCCTAGCCTGGGACTGTTTCTGGTTGATTGTAGTACTGAGGGTTTTGCTCTAGCCTAAGACTGTCCCAGGTTGCTTTGATCATAGTACTGAGATTTTTGCCCTAGACTAGGACTGTTCTTGGTTGATTGTAGTACTGGGGTTTTTTCCCAAGCCAAGGACTGTCCCTGGTTGATCATAGTACAGAGGTTTTTGCTCTAGCCTAGGACTGTTTTTAGTTGATTGTAGTACTGAGGTTTTTGCCCTAGCGTAGGACTGTCCCTGGTTGATCATAGTACTGAGGTTTTTGCTCTAGCCTAGGACTGTTTTTAGTTGATTGTAATACTAAGGTTTTTGCCCTATCCTAGGACTGTTCCTGGTTGATAGTAGCACTGGGGGTTTTGCTCTAGCCTAAGACTGTCCCAGGTTGCTTTGATCATAGTACTGAGATTTTTGCCCTAGACTAGGACTGTCCTTGGTTGATTGTAGTACTGGGGTTTTTGCCCAAGCCAAGGACTGTCCCTGGCTGATAATAGTACTACTGAGGCTTTTGCCTTAGACTAGGACTGTTTATGGTTGATTGTAGTACTTAGGTTTTTGCCCTAGCCTAGGACTGTTTTTAGTTAATTGTAGTACTGAGGTTTTTTGCCCTATCCTAGGACTGTTCCTGGTTGATTGTAGTACTGGGGCTTTTGCTCTAGCCTAGGACAGTCCCTGGTTGATTTGATCATTGTACTGTGGTTTTCGCCCTAGCCTAGGAATGTTTCTGGTTGATTGTAATACTGAGGCTTTTTCCCTAGTCTAGGACTGTCCCTGGTTGACTGTAGTACTGGGATTTTGCCCAAGCCAAGGACTATCCCTGGTTGATCATAGAATTGAGGTTTTTGCCCTAGACTCAAACTGTTTCTGGTTGATTGTAGTACTGATGTTTTTACCCTAGCCTAAGACTGTTTCTGGTTGATTGTAGTACTGAGGTTTTTGCCCTAGCCTAGGACTGTCCCAGGTTGATTTGATCATAGTACTCATGTTTTTGCCCTATTCTAGGACTGTCCCTGGTTGATTATAGTACTGAGGTTTTTGACCCTGTCTGGGACTTTCTGGTTGATTGTAGTACTTAAGTTTCATCAGCTACATGCAGCAGAATTATGCTTCAACTATCCTGCAAACAGTATTGATGTCTGTTGCCTTCTTTGTCTTCAGATTCATTAGGGTCTTGCTCAACAAAGTCAGCCTGAGCTAAAACTTAATCACATCCATCTGTCTATTTATCTGTCCCTCCATCTTTCTGCTCTCACTTTTATTTCAGCTGCATACATTTATCAACAATTGTTGGGTTTCAACCTTTGCAGTGCAGCTTTATGTTTGTGAGATCTTGGACAAGTTTGTGTGCATGCTGTCATTATTTGGTAGAGTTGTGGCCACTGATGGTCTGTCCTTTATCATTGAGGTTTCTACCTTTTACTCTTTTATGTGGAATAATGAATTTCAACCAAAATAGGTTTTCTTAGATATTTATTCACTCCCTTCCTTAGGGGATGGATAAAATTCTGAAATTATGTATGTTAAGGTGGTACCACCTTGACCCCATATTTGTTTAAAAAAAGAGTGGGGACAATAACAGTTACCAATATAAGAATTATAAGCTTTCCTTAGAGACATTGGTTAGATATCAACCAGATATCAACTGCTAGAAAGTATTGGTTGTCTTGTGCAGTCCATGTATGGTCAGAAAGTCAATGTGCTACTTGTCAAGTTTTGTAATGATCAAACCTGTTCAGCCTTATATAGTTTATGACATTACTGTTATTCATAGATTTTTTTTTTAATGGAAGATTATAATGCATATGTAACATAATTTGGTCTATATTTCTTTCACAGGAGATGGAATTCTATGCCATTGAAACATTTGGTAGCACAGGAAAAGGAGTTGTCCATGATGATATGGAAATTTCTCACTATATGAAGAACTTCGATGTGGGCCATGTACCTCTGAGGTTAATACAAGAAAAATTTTATTTATATTTTACACTTGATGGGGGGGGGGGGGGAGGCAAGAAAGATGAGGATCTTTTTACTTTCTTGCTTGTATCAGCAGACAGCAGGACATGACTCTTGCAGCAGTCACAGATTGTCAACAGGACTAATATTTGTGTGATCAAGTTTTTAGCTTACCTGGTCATAAAGCAAAGTGAAGTTATGGTATTGCCCTGCATCCAATCATGTGTCGACAATTGCTGTTTTAAATTTCTTCTAAAAAACCACAAGACCAATTTTGACCAAATTTGGCAAAGAGCATCTTGGCATGAATGGCTTTCAAATGTGTGCAAATTGATACTTATCCACCATCAAATATGGCTGCTGCTACTAAAAGTAATAACAACCCTTTAAACAACTTCTCACCATTTGTAAAAATAGAACAACCTTTAACTGATTTCTTATCTAAAACTGCTAAATAGATTTTGACCAGACTTAACAAAAAGAGTCATGGGATTCAAACCTTTCAAATATTTACAGATGATGCCTATCTGCCATCAAATATAGCTGTCATTAATAAATATACAAACACCTTTACACAGCTTCTCAAAAACCACTCAACAGGATTTATCAAATTTGACGACATCCTGGCATAGAGGGTTTAAGTTTTTACAACTAATGCTGATTTGCCTTCAGATATGGCCACCGTTAAAAAAATGGAAAACCTTTAAATTACTTCTTCTCCAAACACCACTAAACAGAATTTGTACCTGCCAACTACTCACTTCATAACCCTGTTTGACAGGAAGTCACATAACTTTAATTTAACTTACACATAGACCGCTATACAAGAACCACCATTTCAATTTGCTCTATTTTATGCTCTGCTACGGATCCAAATAAGACACCTCAGCAGAAGAGCAAAAGGTTTGTCAAGGCCAAGTTTAAGCAGAAATACAGGGATGAGTACACTAGACTAAGTATGTTTCCAGATGTCATAGACAGTTTTCAATTAGGAGTGAGTTACAATCTTTTTTGCAAGGTTTATAGGACAGTTATTGTCATTTCCTATGGAGGAGTACCTGATATAAAGAAACATGAGCTGGAAGAAGCCCCTATCCTGTTGAAAGACAATGAAGAGCAATGAAAAAAATGATTTTATTTTTCAGTGTTCCAAGGGAGGAAACTGCCGTGATAACTTTTGAAGTTTTTTTGTTGTAAATTTATAATTGAACATAAGCTTACAATTGCATTGGCAGATTATGCAGTAAAACTGTTTTGAAAAATGTTTCCAGACTCAAAAATTGTACAGAAATATGGCTGTGGTGGTAAAACAAAAACTAGTTGCTCCTGGACCCCAGTTCTGCATTCTGATTTTTAAATTTCAAAACTTGGCAGGTATGAAAATTTGATCATATTTAACAGAAAGCATCCAAGCATGAAGACCTTCCAAATTTGTACAGATGATGTTGATTTGACATCAAATATACCCAGGTCTGTTCCATTTAAACATACATGGTACCGAAGGAAGGCACTTTTTAAAAAAATATATGCCAGGGTACTCTGATTACTCAGAGTTCATATGAAAACGATAAAAAAATTATAAATTGCATCTATGGGTGACTACTCCACATTAAAAGTGCCTTCCCTGGGTCCCAAGTATGTTTTACTGGAACAGCCCCCACCATTACTAATTATAGGAAAACCTTTAAATGACTTATATAAAACTGTTGAATAGAATTTGACCAAACCTAACAGAAAGCATAATGCATGATCTCTCAAACTTGTACAACTGATGCTGACCAACCATCAAATATGGCCACCATTACTAAAAATAGAAAAACCTTGAAATGATTTCTCAAAAACCGCAGAACAGAATTTTACAAAATTTGTCAGAAAACATCCTGGCATAGAGGGCTTTCAAGTTGATACAACCGATGCTGATCTGCCATCAAATACGCCCATCGTTACAAAAATAGGAAAACCTTTCAATGATTTCTTCTCCAAAACTGCTGAACCGACTTGATCATATTTTACAGAAAACATTCTGGCATGAAGACCTTTAGAATTTGTACAAAATGGTGCTGATCCGCCATGAAATATGGCAACCATGACTAAAATTAGAAAAACCTTTAAACTACTTATTCTCCAAAACAGTTGTACAGGATTTGACCAAACTTGACAGAAAGCATCCCAACATGAAGTGCTCTCAAGTTTGTACAATGGATGCTGATCTGTCATCAGATATGGCCACAGTTACTGAAAATAGAAAACCTTAAAATTTCTTTTAAAAAACCACTGAATAGAATTTGACCAGACATGATATAAAACATCCTCGAATGAAAATCTTTGAAATTTTTTAAAATAATTCAGATCAGCCATCAAATATGTCCACCATTACTAAAAACAGAAAACCTTTAAATGAATTCTTCTCAATAATCGGTCAAAAGAATTTGACAAAGTTTGACCGAAAGCATTTTGATACTGATATGCTATCAAATATGGACACTTTTACAAACATTTGAAAAACCTTTAAATGACTTAGTTTCCAAAATTGCCAAACAGAATTTGATCATATTTGACGAAAAGCATCCTGGCATGAAGACCTTTCAAATTTATACTGATGATGCTAACATATGCATTGGAAGAAATTTCAACACAAAGCATCCAACATCTACTCGTGCGTTTGGCTATTAGGCAGATGTCGGCCAGGTGAGTAATCTCGGGCCTCTTATTTAGAGTTGTATCATATGCATCTTGTCACTAATTGCAGGCAGGACACAGCCTTTTGTCCATAAATGTGTGTGCTAATAAGACAAATACTTTGTCATTTTAGGCTTCAGAAATCCAAGCAGCTTCTGAATGTGATCAACAAGAACTTTGGCACACTGGCCTTCTGCAGGCGCTGGTTGGACCGTCTGGGGGAAACCAAGTACTTGATGGCCCTTAAGAATCTGTGTGATTCCGAAATCATTGACCCTTACCCTCCACTATGTGATGTCAAGGGATGCTATACTGCACAGTTCGAACACACAATACTATTACGTCCTACATGTAAAGAAGTGATCAGCAGAGGGGAGGACTATTAGACTCTCCTAGCTGCCAACTAACCAGGTGTATACAAGTTAAACTTCCAAATGATCCCCTTGTGCTTTTCAGTGATATTTATAGCAATTGCTGAATAGCAAAATACAAATTTATCTGCTGACCTCTAGAAATAGACCATTGTTTAAGAAACATTGGTAAATAATGCATAAGAATAGCTGAATTGGGATCAATACCTTTTTTTCTGCTAATATGGAAAGCAAGATTCAATTGATAAGGAAAGCTGAGTTGTAAGTGACAATGATTTTAATGAGTTTTACTTTAAATTGTTTCCACATTTGATATTTAACTTTCACATTGTTAGTAATACATGTGAAAATGTTCATAATCTCCTTGCATTTGCTGGTAAGACCGACAGTTTTCAGTGTTCTGACTTGATATATTATCTAGGGCATATGACTGTTATTGAAGCTTGGATGTTTTTTTATTGATTGAAAACAGAAATGTGTAGATCACACCATCTTAAATCAAGATAAGAAAAAGGCTCAGATTTGCAGAATGCTGTAGATCTGAAATCAACACAATATATTCTGGCCTCAGTTTATGCAAATCTTGACTGGAATTGTTTACTGTGTTGTAACCTGAAATTAGGTTTTCTTTTATGTTTGCCAGATTATTATCTAACAAAGTTTGTTTTCTCAAATTAACTTGGCTATTCAAACCCAGCATAAGGTGCATATTGCACTTTTTTGAGCTAGTTTTGAATTTCTTAAAAGTTGTGTTAAAAAAAGTATGTTTTTTTCCTATGAATGTGGAGCTTACTGTTTTGAAGAGAGATTTATTGAGAATTGCAGGTGCTGGAATGTTGGTGAATTTGTTGTATCAGCTTCTGAGTAGTTTGAAAAACAGCCTTTATGAAGGTTGCCTTGTATATAACTCAATGGGGTACGTCTTCCAGTGGAACAGTCATTTTCAGTGTACAAGTAGACTTCTTGAAAGTAAATTTGTGAACTAAATACATAGTTGTCTCTTTATGTCTACCCTAGAGTGTACACTTATTAGTAAGATATAGGACACTTGCATAGTTGTCTCGTTGTGTCTACTCTAGAGTGTACACTTGTTAGTAAGATATAGGACACTTGCTCATTGGAACCATATATGTGTGCTGAAATGAAAGAGATAAGGACTTCTTATTATTTTTGTCAGAGGAAACCGAGTGAAAAAAAAATCATAGAATCTGACACCCTGTACCCCTCTGAATCTAGATTGGAACCCTCCCATATTCCTAGTGAGTTTCCCATCAGGCTTGTCAAAAAAAAAAGTTATCTAAGTTGCCTGAAAAAAAACCTTGAGTGCACCAACGAAATATTGTTGTTTCATTTCTGAAGTTCATGATATACACTGGTAAATTATAAATATTCAGCCCCCTGCAGGGACTCGATTTATAGGTCCATCATCCTTATGAAGATCATCTACTTAATTGTATCAAAAGCTATAAACATTGTTTACAAAGCATAGCATGTGACCTATGAATGGGTAACCGTATTTATGTTCTCCATATTTCATTGGTGATCTATGATTTGCACTCACTTGCCATTTATGAATAATGAGCTCACACTTACAGGATAATGCATCACTGGTTAAATATATAGAGTGATACCTATGCGATTTTTTGACAATTAAGCTAATCTAGTGAATTAGCAACTTATAAAAGTGTCCAATACAATGTTTTTCACCCTGAAGGAACAGAAAAATAATTACATTGCACTTGAATCCATTTAGTTCCAAGAGTTGATAGCCACTGATTGTATTTATATATGGAGAGGGTGTTTTTTGTAATTGTGACAATCCATTGTACAGTGACATGAATTAATTACAAAACTTAAAGCTATTGTTTTTACTAATATAAATAAAGATCTATGGCAGTCCAACTTCATTTCTGTTTGCAACAAGTATAGATTTTTTTATCATCAAAAGAAACTAACGAATGTCCAAAACCAGGGCCACAAAGAAACAAGAAGAATGTACAAGAACAAAAAAGACACAAATATGAACCTGAAAAAGAAACATTACAATTAGAAGGAACTATAGCAGAGTTCCTACAGAGAGTGAGAAACAAGTAAATAAAGGAGAAATGACAGAAAGCAAAGGGGACAGCCCAGCTCTTAAAAGCAAAGAAGCCCCCCCCCCCTTTCATTATCGAAGCAAAAAATTTTACTAAAAGAGAAACTAAAAGAAAAAGATGACAGGACAAAAGCAAAAGGAAAATTCAGGCGGAAAAAGAACAACATGCTGGAAAATTGGAACATATATAAGACCAGAAAACAAACATATCAGAGAAAGCTAAGAAAAATAAAGCCACAAATAAAAGGATAGTACAAAAAGAAAATGAAATTAAAAATTTAGATAACAGGATAATAATTCAAAATATCAAAAATTTAAAAAAATGGATTTTGAGTACAAGATTCTTTCCTATAATATAAATAAAAGAATACACAAGAAATTAAAATACTACTAGATAAGCAGTATGACATTATATTCCTGCAAGAAATGGGAAACATCTTGATAAAGGAAATAAAGTTTTTAAAACGCGAATTAAATGTGATTGTAATAGTTCATTTGCAAAATGATTAAATAACGAGGACTGTGACAATTCTATCAGAAAATAATTATAAAAAAATCTTGGATAAACATAGAAACTGACAATATATTTAATTGGAGAATGACCCATATAAATTTCCAGGCTTGTGATTTTATAAATATATATTCACCAACTGTACAATCAGAAAAAAAAAAGGTTTTTGGACCAACTTTGAAAAATACTTAGAAACGTTAGAAACAAAAATTCTTATCATGGGGGAGACTCTAATCATGTTTTAATTGACTCTGATAAGACAAAAAGTCTTCAAGAAAAGGGACGAAAAACTCGTAAAAACAATTGAGCTAATCGTGGAAAAATAAAAGCAACATCTTTAGAAAATTAAATCCAAGTAAAAGAAAATATACATATAATTATAATAAGAACAAGGAAGTAGACTAGATACATTTTATATTAGTAAAATAATTGAAGAAGAAATAGTAGCATGTGATATATTAGATGAAACATTATCAGATCATTTCCCAGTAGAATTGATCTTGTCCATGGAAGAGACAAAGATGGGGAAGAGGAAAGTGGAAAATGAATGATACTATACTAGAAAACAAATTATATCAAGAGGAAATTAGGAATATAATAAACAAACTATAAATAAACACAGATATAGTTGTAGATTGGGAAAAACAGATAAAATTAGGGAAAATAACCAAACACTTTAGTATAAATGAACATATAAGGAGAAAAATGCTTGGAAAATAATGCAAAAGAGTAATAAAAAAATGATGAAGGGAAAGCAAAGGAAATACTTGAAAAAATTTATTTAAGGAAAAAGGAAAACAGATAAGAACAGAGATTTGATTGGTTGTATAAAAAAAGGACAAGGTATATATAAAAGAGAAGAAATGAGAACAGGAGAGGAGAAGTTAGTAAATTACTTGAACTTAATATAAACAGGGTTGAAATACAGAGCAAAGATAGAATTGTAGAAGAAATTTACCATTATTATCAACATTTATACACAACACAAAATATAAATATAGAAATAATAGTGAAATACTGTGAGGGAGTAAATTTCCCACAAATGTATGAGGAGAATAAAAACCATTGTGAATCTTTCATTACACAAATAGAAAAAAAAAGAAGTAATTATACAATTAAATAAGGATAAATATCCAGGTAGCAATGGTATATCATCAAATTTATACAAAAAATCTGAACTAATTCCTATACTTGAAATGGTATATGAAATCTTTTTAACGAAGAAATGTCAAATTCAGTGAAAGAAGGAAATATAACAATCATATCCAAAAGGAAAGGGGAACGTGATAATTTAAAAACTTGGAGACCTTTATCATTATTAAATACTGATTATAAAATATTATGCAAAATATTATTGAATACAATAAAAGAGTGCCTAGGACAAATTATAAATAAAAAACAATTATGAGAAGAAAAAGGAAGACAAATAGCAAGTAATATCCTATAAATAAAATGTATATTAGACTTTATCGAAACCACCAGGGAACATTGGGCAATGATTTTAATTGATCAAGAAAAGGCTTTCGATAGGATGGAACAAAATTATGTAAATAAAATTTTAAATGAATTTGGTTTTGGTAAAAAAAAACTATTTGCAAGTGGGTTAAAATACTATATTATAATATATACTTGAAAGTACAAGTAAATGGAGCTTTTACAAAGGATTTAAGATGGAACAATCAGTACAACAAGGATGTGCCCTATCAATGATGTTATATGTGATTGCAAAAGAAGTTTAAAGTATTCAAATAAGAAATATTAAAGGCATCAACAGATTAAAAATACCAAATATAGCAGAGTACATAAAATGTTCCAACATGCAGATGACTGCACAAACTTTAACTCGGACAAATTTTGAATTATACATCTACAAAAAAGAGTATGAAGTATTTGGGAAGGCTTCAGGCTCACAGATCAACCACTCAAAAATTTAGATCATTTTAATAGGGAACTGGAGAGGAAATCATCCAGGCCTTCATGCTGAAAATATAAAAAATACAGCTCAAGTTCTAGGCATTTTCTATGACAAAGACTAACGAGAAAAAAACTACCAACGTGTTTTAACCAAAACAAAATCCAATATAAATCTATGGAAAGATCAAAGGCTAAATAATATAGATAAATTACAAGTAATAAACGTGTACATAAATAGTCAATTATGGTATGTTTTAAATACTACAAATGTTTCTAAAGCAGTGTTAAATGAAATAGAACTACTTGTGATATAATTGTTTGGTAGTGAATGCACTATATCAATAAAGAAACATTTATGAAAGACAAATAAAATGGAGGATTTAATCTACCGGATATAAAACTACAATCCAAGGCAGTATTACTAACTAGAATAAACAAAATTGAAGAAAATATTGATTATACATGGGCCAAAATTTTATTTATATATATATATATATACTGATTTGGATATTGTCCAAAAATGAAACCAGAAATCTACTATAATAATAGATTATCTAGATCTATAGAAATACACACAAGATACAGGAAATATAAAGAACTTATAATAGAATTCAGGGATAATAAGGAAAATATGGAGAACTAAATAAATACAAGAGAATTATAAAATAATTAGAAACATGCATATTTAAAAGAATAAAATAGAAATTAAAATGCCACACATAAAATGGTCAGAAATATGGCAAAGCTGGGTGACAATTAAAAATAAAAACAAAATATATAAAATATGCATGACTAACAGGAGAACTAGTGAAGTAGAAAAAAATAATTCCCTTCATGCCAATATGTTTTAATTGTTAAAATGGACAATTCACAAAAACTTGTCTAATTCTAGAATGTAAAATATATGAAAGGTTAGAGAATAAATAAAATTAAGTATAATTAAAGAGTAGAAAACGATAACTTATTGTATCTCAGTAATATGATAAATGATATATTATATATGAAAATAACGGAACTTATTCTGAAAACTGGATATGAATTCAAGAGAATTCAAACATCAATGACATTTGAAAAATGTAAATATTGTTATGTAATAATAATAGTTGAAGCAGGAAAGGCTAACTCTCTCAGAGATTAAAATAATAAATGGCCTCTTCATGGCTTCCAACCTTGCTCTTTCATTTTCATATGTAAGAGAGTGGATATTGCAGAGGGGCTATGTAACAAAAATTATATGAAATTAAAATTAATAATTAAATAAGTAAATAAATAAGTAACTAACTTAATAAATAACTTAATATCAATGTATATGCACAAGAATGCATACAGGAATCACCTCTTGAGTGAGACTTTGTCTGCCCAGAATGAGGGAGGAACAAAGTACAACCACTGAAACAGTATCAGTTGGGTATATCACTCCCACTAGGAGATGGTGGTGTGTCTAATGGCCCACACCCCAACATCACAGGCTAGTTCCACCTTCCTAGACGTGACTGACAAGCTGGCTCGAAAAGTATATATATATATATATATAAAGTAATAACATGATGAAATACATCTTAACATAACAATATTATTATCAATATAAAATATTAATAATAAAGACATATATCTTTATTTAAAAAAATTTAAAAAAGAGGACTCTGCATCAGATGGGGGAGGAACAAAAGTATAGCCACTGGGGAGGAAAGGGTTAGGTATATCACTCCCACTAGGGGACAGTGGTGTGTATGTTGTGGACCAACCCCAACCTGCACAACCTAGGAAAGTCCGACTCCCTTTGAAAGTGAATGAGCTCATCCAAGGAATAAATATTGTTAAAAAAACTAACAATAACAAAAAACAGAAGATTTACAATTACTAACATAAGTATAATAATATATAGGTAACACATCTGGACACGTCTAGATGTAACAGGCAAAATAACGGGGTTGTACATTTAAGAAGTGAGGACAATGAGAGGCTATACTATCATGGTGCTTTGCAAGGTAGAACGGCTCACATCAGAGGCTCGGAAAACAAGGACATGACAAAAAAAACATACACAAGATATAACAAGAACATGGGAGAAAAAAACAAAAACAAATACTAACAATTGCAAATGTAAAACACATACAATACAAGAAATATGTTTTCTTTTTTTATAAATGTAATAATTTTGTTTTTATATAGCTATATATCAAGATAATAAAAACAACTCAAAACAAATTTGATTCAAGGAAATGCCAGTCCAAATGTATACATATGAAAGGGTTAAATGCACTTTTTACAACAAATATAGTGCACATACTGCAAACATGAAACGGACAATAAATCGAGCCATGGCAAAGGATCACTAATAGGTTCCATAACGGGTGAGGAAACCAGACCTTGGGAATGAATGAATGGAAACCTGGAAACGATAATCTGAACAAGTACGTCCCTATAAAAAAGAAAGAAGAACCCCAGACAACAATTTTCGATTTTTGTAATTGGAATTCTTTTTTATTTTTTTGGGAAGTGTACCCACAAATAAAGATGGGGGGGGGGGACATAAAATCCTTTCAGTTTTGGAACAAAGGGGGGGGGGGTCACCTCACAGGCTTGCTAGTTTCTCAGTAGCTAGAGGTCTTGAGGTGTCCACACAAATAAAAAATATAAATAAAAAGTGTAGTTTTTAAAGCATTCAGAAAATGAAGCTACATGAAGTTCCCAGGATCATCATGAAATACACAGATTGTACATCAACTTGAAGGCAAAGCTGCAGACATTGAAACAGAGATCCCGAGAGCAGAGGTGTATACCACAATTATTAGAAAATCCACACTGGAACATACAGAAATTGTGAAATTTTTGTAAATTGCATCAATTGTGAGTTTCTCTACAGTAGAATGTGAACGAGGGTTCAGTCTCATGAACAATATCAAAAAGTGTACAGAGAAACTGTTTAAAGCAGGACACATTTCATTTCAACTCTGCTGATCCAATCAGTCATGATATTGATGGAGCTATTGGACATTAGTTGAAACCAGGAACTGGAGGGAAACATTGCTCTAAGTGAAAGGACTACCTTGAAACTTTACACATACATTAATCCCATGGTCTTGTTGGTTTTAATTGAAAATGGTGCTGCTCTGACATCCAGTATGGCCACCACTGTGGCAATCTTGAAAATCTTGTTATCGCTTCTCCTCTTGTATGGATGGTCATTTCGACATAAGGTTTTCACTAAAAGATTTCTTATGATGTGTAGTTGGTCCTAAATGAAAATAGAGTTGATCTGATGTCCAATATGGCTGCCACAGAAGCCATCTTTAAAATCTTGTTATCACTACTACTCCTGAATGGAAAGTTACATTGATACGAGTTTTTCACCAGAAGACTTCTTATGCTAAAGGAAAATGGTGCTGATCTAATGTCTAATATGGCAGTCACAGTGGCCATCTTGAAAATCTTGTCACTACTCCTCTTGAATGAAAAGTAATATTTGCCATGGGGTTTTCACCAGAAGACTTCTTATGATGTGTAGTTGGTCCTAAATGAAAAGGGGCCCTGGGTGGCCGAATGGTGTAAGGCACTTGCCTTTACAGATCACTCACAACTCACCTCTGTCTGTGTCAGTTCGAGTCTAGGCTCAGCGATTGTGGTTATTTGAGAAAGCTTGCTAGTGGCTTCGTGTGGGTCGGTAGTTCTTTCCAGGTTCTTCCTCCACCAAATATACTGGCCACCATGTACAGCCTATTGTGTACTAAAATGGGGCATTAAGCCCACAAAACACAAAACAAAAACCCAAATGAAAATGGTGCCATTTGCAGAACCAGTATGGCTACCACAGTGTCCATCTTGAAAATCTTGTTATTGCTACTCCTCATGGATCATCATGTCAGCATGGGGTTTTTACTAAACAACTTCTTATGATATCTTGTTGGTCCTGAATGAAAATGATGCCACTCAGACATCCAATATGGCTGCCACAGTGACCATCTTGAAAATCTTGTCATCACTACTGAATGAATAGTCCTATCAGAATGGGGTTTTCACTGAAAGACTTCTTATGATATCTAGTTGGTCATATATGAAAATGGTACTGATCTGACATCTAATATGGCCGCCACAATGGCCATCTTGCAAATCTTGTTATATCAATATTGTGCTTTTACATAAAGACTTCTTATATGTCAAGTTGGTTCTAAATGGTAATGGTGCCAATCTGATGGCCACCATGGCAGCCATCTTGAAAACCTTGTTATTGTTACTTCTCCAAAACAGGAAGGGTTTACACCAGAATTATGATGATGTCTTGTTGGTCCTAAATAATGTCTTGTTGGTCCAAAATGAAAATGGTGCCAATCTGACATCCAATATGTCCACCACAGCAGCTAATTTGAAAATCTTGTTATTGCTGAAGAATATTAGAGATGGTTTCAACACTCTGCGGTTGAAAGGAAGAAATGGTCCTATCTTGAATTCCTGGAAATTCATTTTGGCAAGTAGAGCATCAGTCTCTTCATGAGACTCTTGTTTTTTTAAGTATGCTGTTTAGAGAGGAAAACACAGAAAATTAGTCAGTTTCAAGCATTTTTATATTTTTTTATTTAAAAAATAGTTTCAACATTATGTCAAAATAATAGTGAAAAAATAAGACCCAATTGGGCAAGTGGATTTTAAGTAAGGGCAAGTGAGTGTTTTAAACCCACTTGCCCTGGACCTTCATCTGAAAAAAGTTTCTTCTAGCACTGAACGCTTAAGATGAATATCGAAAGAAACTTTTGGACAGTTTTCAGTAGAGGATGAAGAAATGCCAAGTCTTATTAATGTAAAATTCCCCGTCTGATCAAAAATTGGTTTCCGTTTGATGATATGTTAAGACACTGATGCTGGGATGAAACTAGTTTTAAAATCTTCTTTGTGTTTGAAGATAACAAGATCTTTAAAACTCGTGCGTGAAGAAACAGTAATGGGTCAATGTGTGGAATTAATATTGCCAATATATAATTTTGTAACGACCGTGAAGTCGTTTTCATCATTCTAGTTGTCCATTTTAGTCTTGTAAACGTGTCTTATCTTTCATCTCAGGTGTAATTGGGAACTCTGCATCATGCACTAAATTGTAAAATGTTTATTGGAGCATTTTCATGAAGCCTTGGTTAAACATTAAGGGCTATATCACAATGAAAGACGTCATTCTCAAAAGATCTTTCTTGGTCTTTTCCCAGCTGCCACAGTCCATCTAATGAAAGGTAAATAATATACCTAGAAAAACTTGTCTGCTGGAGTTTGTGATCAGTATTGAATTAAACAGCCAACTGACCTAACCAGGTAGAATTGTGGATCGGCCTAAGTAATGGATTTGTTTACAGCTGTACATGCTAAAGACCATATTGTAATTAGTGGTAATTAATGTAATTTTCAGGCAAAAATTAGAGAACTAATATAAAGAAGAGGTTAATGACCCATTAGATCACTTACATCATGTTTTGAATCCATACAAGTTTATAATAGTACTTCTCTTTGTTTTTACCATACAAAAAATACCACATTGCTGTTTAAGTGTATTATTGTTGTGAACCCTTTAAGTCTCAGATGCACATCTGGTATCACTTCCTGGTTTCCTCGGATACACATCTGGTATCACTTCCTAGTTTCCTAAGATACACATCTGGTATCACTTCCTGGTTTCCTCAGAAACACATTTGATATCATTTCTTACCACTATGAATACATGTTGGATTTTTATTTTGCCTCTACATTGTTGAGGAGAGCTATTATTACTTACCTCAGTGTCTGAGTTTGCATTGGCATCTGCACATATTAAAGTATAGGCATGTGTACAGACTCATTGCATCTCAATTGTTGTTTCATTCTAGGTCCTAGGCAACAGTTTGGAATGAGTTCATAACACCTACCCCTTGGGGAGGGCATAGAGGGTGCTAACTTAGTACTTGCATTTACATTGTTACTAGACTTTTGGTTAAGGTTTTGCATTTAGGTAAGGTTTTTGACCCTCTGTATACATACTGTTATACCTGGAATCATGAAACTTGGTGAGGGATGCATCTTGATGAGTACTACAATCTCACAACAAAAGTAGGTCACAGTGACCCATATTTCATGCTTCACTGTCTCTGAAATTTTGTGTTTTAAGTTTATTTCTTAAGCTCTGTTCATGCTGCTGTCATCAAACTGTGCATCTCTGTTAGTACCATACCCTTACAACAAAAGAAGGTCACTGTGACTTACATTTCACATTCTACTGGCTTAGGTTAAGTTATACAAACTGTTATATCCAGATTCATCATGTTGGTGAGGAGATGCATCTTTATGACCCTCCTCCCCTGCAGGTTAGGGGTTCTAGAATAGGCCCAATGCATCCTCACTGAGTGGAGGCAACCAGTTTGTCTTGGGTTGCATCCCGTGTCATTTGAGGAGAGGATCCTGGTTGTTGAATAGAGGAGAGGCAGATGGTTGTTGCTTCAATGCAACACGTTGCTTTGGTCTCAACTTCAGCTATACAGATGGTCAGAAGAGCCCAGTCTGATCAATTGGTTAGTCACGCCAAGCTGCAGGGTCTGTGTTAAAAATATTCAGTTTAACTGTTCTGCACAGAGTTTAAAAGTGATCTTTGTAATAATCAACATGATGTGGTTCACCAAACCTTACAAAGAACATAGCCTCAAAGGGTGGTGGCAAGGGTCAATTGAGTAAAGTTTATACTTTCTTGAATATCACCGGGTTTAGCCCTGACATGAGAAATGCAATAAATTAGCATAAATCTCTGTCCCCTTCTTGGGCTGCAAGGTAGTTGTTCAATGTAGAGAGTTGAATGGCTGCAGTAAGGCTGAGATGCTCGAAAATCAGAGCTCTCCGAACGTCTCACAAGTGAAACGAATCGACATTCGCTGTAACGGCAAATTGATTCCCATAAACTCGTGCATACTGACGTTCAACTGTGGCAATTTGCCTTCATTGACCAAAGCTGGGTTTTAATTATCCGTGTCGACCCTTTCATTCCTAATCCTTTGTGGTGTTTCAACTGCCAGAAATATGGCCACTACAAAGATGGCTGCAACATGAAACCAGTCTGTCCCAGATGTGGGCAAGAGGGTCACGATGGATTGACCTGCTCAGAGAAGATCCTACACCAGCACAGCTAAAGTGGAGAAGAAACCTTCCACAAATGTTGTCTGTATGCAGACAGACATTACATGGCCACAAGGTCAAACCAAATTCAGTCTTGACATCATCAAAACCCATGCTAGCAGCTACCCAAAACCGACAGCGAAGTAGATGAGTCAATCAAATAAAAGAATGACAATGCAGAAATTAGGACATTTAATGCTACAAACGAAAAAACACCAAAACCCCCCCCCCCCCCCCCCCCCCCAAAAAAAAATAAAGGGTCAATGTACCACAGAAGATTCACAACTCTCCTACCGAGAAACTGATTAAATCCAGGCCACCAAAAGAACAGTAGACTGCTGTCACCAGTGGTAATGCATGCTCTAAACCAACCAAGGAGAGGATTAAAGAATCTACTGAACGATCCTATCGAGCACTGAAATAAGTTTGGGAATCTAGAGAGTATGGACACTGGAGAGCTCCCTGATATCGCACTGGGGAAAGCTCCCAGCAGTCCCGTACTTCCATCATGTTCATAAATATGACTAACACCATAATACAATGGAATTGCCGAGGTTTAAAATCATGTATTGATAAAATTAGTCTTCCACTTCAAGAACATGATCCAATAGCTCTCTGCCATCGGGAGACCTTTTAAATGAAAACTATATAGAGTTAATCGTGAAAACTAAAGAATATGCAGCAGCTTTTCAAGAAATACTGATAAGGCTGCTGGAGGAGTGTCCATCATCGTAAATAACAATACTCAAAGCAGCCAAATCAATCGCAGTACTACTTTACAGGCTACATCCCTAGGCAAAAGTATTTCACTTTGTTCAGTACATCTCCCTCCAAGTACTCCAATCAGTCCATCTGATTTTGACCATGTCATTGAACAGTTACCAACACCTTTTGTTTCCTTGGTGACTTTAACGGCCACAGGACGCTTTGGCGCTGTAAAGATATCAACAAGGGATGGAAAAAATAGAAGACTTTGTTTTGTTTTAAACACAATCTAAGCCGTTTTAATTATAAATCGTATACCTACCTGCATGTTGCCACAGGATCCTACTCATCCTTAGATTTGACTATCTGCAGTCCGTCTCTTTTACTTGACTTCACTTGGTAAGTTGGTAATGACCTATGTGGTAGTGACCACATTCCAACATATTTAAGAAGTAATAGTCACAAACCTCAATGGCTCGGGCAGAGATGGAAATTGAATAAGGCAGATTTGGAAGAAACGTTACAATCACTCTGCGAGTCAAATCTGACAGCAGATCATTTTGACAACGAAGTGGCTCCATGCTCCTATTTATGAAATACTCCGGGAAGTTGCTGGGGACACAATAGCAAAAACGTTAGGCTATTCCTTGACGTGTCAGCAAACCATAGTTTGATGATGCATGCCAAGACGCCATCAGAGAACGGAAAAAGCAGCGATTTTGCTAGGCGTTAGGACATTTGTCCTGATCATGCTTCTTGCTTGCGGACATTTGGTGACTTAGATGGAACAAATCTTTTAACGTTACAATACTCTAGGCATTGCTTAAAACAAAACAAAGAAAAGTTACATATTATAAAGTTTTAATTCCCCTTCTTACTTAAAATACATCAGAAAAGAAAGAAAAAGCCATTGAGAAACACTGGAATCCAGAAAACATTGGCTGCACTGCAAGATTTTTCTTTTCTCTAATGTTCTCCACTCCTTAAGGGCATGAAAATTGAAGCTTGTCAAATCTTGACCGCTATCCTTCACTTTAAACAATATGTCTTGGGTCTCTGTAGTAAGCTTGCTTCTTAGAGCTGTGCGGACTATGTTCAGCGACGAAGTTCCTCGTATATTTCTTTGGCAATAGATAAACCTGTTCTCTCTATAACGTTAGTATTTGTCATAAATTCCTCTAAATACCTCTAAAATCTGCGGCAGGCGAATTTGAAATTGGGACTTACTCAACAGCATTGCTTCACTAGCCAGCCAGTATGCTAATTTAAGTCCAACTAGCACCCCTTTTTATTCATCTGAGTGGGCTTTCAAACTAGCTTGTTTCATATGCGATTGAAGCGTTGAGGCTAAAAGAGCTATCATGTGTGCGAAAATTTGTAAGATAACCACGGATAAATCTTCGACAAAGTAGATTTGAATTTCTTCAGAGATTTCGGTTTGCTGGTAGAGTGTTCTTCATCACAATCAAGAATCTCATAAGGGTCAGATGACTTGGCAAGAAATTGGTTACTTTTAACTGTTTCATTGGGGGGCATTGTTGACATCTAAATAATGGCGACCTGTAATTTTGTTTATAGATTGAGTGACATCTTCCAATATATGTAAGCCAATCACATCGCATTTTCCATACATATGATTAGCCTCGAGTGCGAGGAAAATAAACAAACTGGTATTGATTGGTTCAATGTCGCCAACTTATTACAAACAATAGGGACAATGGACAATCAAATCTCGTGTTATCAAAACTACGGAAGTGACTTGCTTACTAGTACATGAAATTGTCATTGTTCTGAAAGTACAAGAAAATATTGTGAAATTAAATCACAATGATAAGGATCTTTATCAATTTATTTGTCAAAAATTCAGTCTAACAAATTGTCCAATCTGGTTATATCTTACTCGGACATCTGGAAAATCGATCGGACTACGTCCAGTGACCGACACCAAACAAAATCCATGAAAAGTTCCTTCAAAATGTCAATGCCAATCCAACAACTGAAAATCTGAATAAATACCGTATATACGGAGCTAAAGTTCGTCGTACCATTAGAGAGAGAGAGAGAGCAAGAGGAAAATTTGGAGATAATATGTCTCTAAGTTAAACTCTCGCTTCTCTATTAAATCAGTGTGGAATATGGTATGAAAAATCATTGGAAAAAATAAAAGCAGCTGTATCAAACATTTAAAGAAATCTGATGAAATGTCCACAACCATACCAGAAATATCAAATTGGCCGAAAAATTGTCGAAGAACTCCTCACAAGAGAATTATTCTGAAACCTTTCGCGTGCCAAAAACTTGAGAGAAAAGGTTCCTCTAAATTTCGAATCTGCTAATGCCTTAGATAACAAACCTTTCACTCTCAGCAAGTTACAAGACTCTCTTGATCGAGCACATGCCACTTCAGCAGGACCAGGACTTTTGAAACGCTTACCTGACACAACTCAAAATACACGGCTGAACATTTTCAATGTGATTTGGGAAACCCACGACTTCCGCATTCTTGGCAAAAAGCAACGGTGATACCAATACCCAAACCTGGAAAGGACTAAACCAACCCTTCAAACTATCGCCCCTTAACATTAACACAAGCTGTGTTTGCAAAACCGTGGAACGGGTGATAAATGATAGATTGCTCTGGTATCTCGAATCAAACAAACTACTATCAGACGTTCAGTGTAGATTCAAACGCCAGAGAAGCAACATAGCCCATCTTGTCCGACTTGAAGCATTTATTATAGAAGCTTCTTTAAAAAAAACCCATATAGTTGCCATCTTTTTCGACTTGGGAAAAGCTTATGACACCACATGGAAGTATGGCATTACGAATGACCTATTCAACACCACATGGAAGTATGGCATTACGAATGACCTATTTAACCTAGGTCTAAGGGGCCTCACTTTATCTCCAATTTTTTTAAAAATAGAAACTTCAAAGTTACGGTAGGCTGCACTCTTTGTGAAAGCTATCCTCAGGGCAGCATATTGTCAGTCACCCAATTCAACATCAAAATTAACAGCATAGGGAAATCCCTTCATCCAAGAAACTGGCTACTCATTACACGTTGACGACTTTTTGATCTGCTATAGATCAAAGAGTATGCATACTATTGATCTATGCTAAAAATGTTTTATAATGGATGTATATTGCCTTTGTATCATTATGGTTACACTATATGGGAGAATTGCAATGCTACTAACGTTAATCAGATAATTAAACCCCCAAAAGTAGCCGCTAGAATTATTACAAGAAAAGACGATCCATCTTCTCATTTTTTCGTTAATTTACATTGCTTGCCTTTTAATTATATAGTAAAGTACTTTAAAGCTATTTTGATATATAAATCTTTTTATAACATGGCTCCACAATATATCAATGATCTCCTAATTTCGAGTTTCCAATATCCATTCATACAATCTGCGGGTTTTTTTTTTTCATACTCTAACCTTCATTTGCCGAAATAAAAAACGGCACTGTACAAAAACATCTTTTACATATTCCGCAGCAGTGTTGTGGAATATCGTTCCCAAACACGAACACTATTCTTTAAAGAATGCTTCACAAACTTCATCTTTCTTATTATGCCATAGCACAATGAAATTGAGATACATAACTTGGTTACCACCATCACCTTCCCATCTCCCAAACCTACATGTATATCTTATGTATATTTTAATCCAATGTGTGTATATATGTGCGTGTATGTATATTTTATGATTACATGTGCGTGTGTCAGACTCTTTAGTAAGAGTTGTATTTGTACGTGTACGTTTCAATTATAGTTTTAATATTATATTATTGAAGACTACATGTAAGATTCTTTGATTGATTCAGAACAAAATGTATTATCCTTAGAAAATAAAGTTATTTTTGATGATGATGACGATGATGTTGACGACGACGATGATGATGATGATATAACGAGCATTTTGTAAATAAAACATATTATGAAGAGCTCTGCGTCGTCTAAAACAGAAATTGTGTAAACTTGGATTGACAAGGAGGAAATGCTATTCTGATTTGGATACCGTGTTTTCATTTATTGACACACAATCAACAACATATGGATATAGATGGATGTATCAAAAGTGCCTTTTAAATGTTTTGAAAGTGAAGAAAGAAGAAATTTGACTGTTACTTAGAATATTGGACCCACAAGGAGTTGGGTTTCGATAAATACGATGCTTACAACGCCAACTTTACTTCTCCAAAGGCACAAACTGCTGACTGCTGGCACATTAACTCATATGGCAAAACTAAAACCATACAGATTGTGCATAAACGGCTGCTTTGACGGATATTCCAGGAAACTGATCTAGTTTAAGGGTTGGAAAATCTAATAGTGACCCAAGAGTCATTACAAAATATTTTATTGATGTTGTTGAAGAACATGGAGGATGTTCAACATTTATGCATGGCGATATATATATATATATATATATATATATATATATATATATATATATATATATATATATATATATATATATATATATATATATATATATATATATATATTGAGAGAGAGAGAGAAATAGTGACAAACAGTTATATTTCCCATAAAATATGTATAATTGGTGAAATATTATAAATTTATCAATATATAAAAATTGTGAATAATCTTAGAATTAGAACCTTTTAGATATGTCAAATTTGAATGGAAGAACTAACGGTACTTCGAGATAATGTGGGTTCTTCTCAGGGAATCCATTAGACATCAACCTCGTTGAATTTTGCGTTATAAGATTATTGCAGGTACTGTATATACTTCATCTTTCCTAAATATAGAACTTCAAGACGGATATTTTAATAGCCTGTAGGATGTAATATTCTAGTCTCCATCACTCTTAATAAATATCCTTAATCTACAACGTCCTCAGGAAAACGCTTCAAATATATAAAGATCACACAGACATTCTATATGATTTTGTGTTGAGAAAGTAATAGCATTTATCGTTACAATCCCCTGATTTAGCAAAATCAAATTTAGCTATTTTCTGTTGGCTTTGAGGCATGAATACATTTTCAACAAGTTTTAATGAAATTACGTGTTATCTCAGTGTATCACACGCTGTACAAAAAAAGAAAAAAAAAAGAGTAAAATATAAAAAAGAAAAAAAAAGAGTAAAATATAAAAAAAAAAAAAGAGTAAGGAATTGAAAAAGAAAAAACAGCACACAATTAATACAAGCTAAATAGTCCTAATTACAGCAATTTACAGGTTTATACAATCGGACAAATGACTATTAGGTGAATTATTCCATTCTCGAGGATGCATTGTCGAAACGTTCAAATAAAATCGTTGTACGTTCAGATACAAGGAAGTCCTACTCCACATTATCTACAAGGAAGTCCTGCTCCACATTATTATACAAGGAAGTCCTACTCCACATTATTATACAAGGAAGTCCTACTCCACATTATTATCTGATTTTTCTTATGGAATTTGAACCTATTTTATTCGTTCTGTTTGTAACCTATTCATTAAAAAAAAAATGTCAGCTGTTTACCGTTTATGTTCTGCTGTGTTTTGTGTATATTCGCACAGAAAATATCAGTAGTAACATAATTCTCTTTCCTAATTGAAGGTAAAAGGGCAGATTTTAAACATAATAATGAAAAACCAAAATAAGTACATTGTGGGATTCGAACCTGGTAATCGTGCGTGACAGGTCGCCATGCTTACCCCTAAACCATGCATTTGACAACATGGATAGAGTGAAGTGTCAAATTTATTTCTTTTGGAAAATCCACTTATTCACAGACTAGCATAAAATAACAAATCATAGAAATTTGTAACTGTGGATAAGCCCCATGATCAAGAAAATGATATTTTATGAATGTTACAAACACTTATTCGTCTGATTCGTCTGATTCGTTCTCTTCTGTAATGGTGCATGCGCAATACACGAGAAAAATAATGGCAGAGATTATAGGCACTTTATTTGTTTAGTGTCAGTTTTCTACTATGACGTCACACTGTCCAACTGAACTTTTTTCCTACACCGCAGCTCAGTTTATGGTAATAAATAAACAAGAGTCCCTTGAAAGGATTGACGCTCTATTGGCCTAAAAGAATTTCCGGGAATTCAAAAAAAGACTATTTCTTCCTTTTAAACGCTGAGTGTTGAAACCATCTCTGACATTCTTCAGCGATAACAAAATTTTCAAATTAGCTGCTGTGGTGGACATATTGGATGTTAGACTGGCACCATTTTCATTTAGGACCAAGCAGACATTATTAAAAGTCGTTTAGTGAAAACTCCATGTCAATATGAGCATCCATTCAGGGGGAGTATTGACAACAATATTTTCAAGACAGCCGTCGTGGCAGCCATATTGGATATCTATTTTCATTTGGGACCAACGAGGAATCAAAAAAGTCTACTGGTGAAATCCCATGTTGATATAGTCATCCATTTGAGAAGAGCAGATATAACAATATTTTCAAGATGACCACTATGGTGGAAATATTGAGGGTTAATTTGCATCATTTTAATTTAGGATCAATTGGAGACCATAAAAAGTCCTGCGGCGAAAATTCCATGTCAAAATGACTTTTCATTTAAGAGTAGCGTCAGATCAGCACTATTTTAATTTTTAAGCAACAAGAGATTATAAGAAGTCTTCTGGTGAAACCACATGTTGATATGACTTCCCGTTTTGGAGGAGTAACAATGACAAGGTTTTCAAGATGGCTACCATGTTGGCTATATTGGATATCACTTTCACACCATTTCCATTTACTCAATCTTCACAATTCCATATTTCTCAAATCTAGTATACCTTCTGCTCTTGCATTTTCTCAATCAGATCTTGCTGAAGTCACCTTTTCTTCAAGGACGCGTTACGTTCTCTACCCTCTTCTATCATGATCTATCAGATATGTAATAAACATTCTACTATTAGTCAATATTGTGAATAAATACCTGAATTATTGTGACTTATTGGAGTCATTTGTAAATAATGCAATACCCCAATTTCCTCTGTAATTACCATACCTTTATGAGCACAGATGCCGACTCGCCCGTCATGACAGATTCTTCTCACCCCACCCTCCTGTTGGGATCCAAGATGCCATACTACACTGTAAATTTTCAGTATGATCACTCTTTCTTATAAAGTAACCGTATTAAAAATGTTACCGCGTCTATCTCTTGCTGCTGTTACCTTGATACTTGACCCCTGACCCACAAAAAGGGTTTGTCAATATATATGGCATTGCAACCCAGGTTTCAGCTTTTTCCATTTAAGGCCCTGGTACACATGTGGAATTTCCTATTTACAACTAACCTGACCCTTGTCATTAGTGATACAATCTCTTCATAGCCATCCAGGTATTAGAGCAAAAGTGACTCCTATATATCATACTGCCTCATAAATTAACAGCTCAAGCCACATCTACTGCGAGCGCACAACCTTTATTTGAATTAAAAACCTTGTAAGTGATTTGTCTGGATATGTATTTTGTTTCATTTTTGCTTGTTTCTTTGCTTGTTCTTTGAGGTTTATTTTTTATTTTATTTTTATTTATTTATTTTTTTTTTTTTGGGGGGGGGGTAAACTGGTTTTAATGATGTTATACTTACCTGTCGTTATTGCGAAGCTTACCTTTTCCGTGACGAAATTACCCTCATCCGTATAATAAAAATTCATCATCCCATTGCTGAACGTTCCAGAATACATTGGAAAGTTCTAGACTTGGAGAACACAGATCCAGTCTGCTACCCACAGCACAGGCCCATGTACAGGGGTCATCATATTTTTTAAGGACGCAGACTACTTGTGGGACATCACATCAGGGCGGGAGGAGGGAATCTAGCAATAGCAATAGATAAGTAATGAATCATTAAAATTAGTCCCCACCCACCCACCCCAAAAATTACAAAACACCCCCCCCCACCCCCCACCCCCCCAAAAAAACACAAACAATAACAAACAAACAAAAAACAAAAACAAAAAATTACATTTCAATATCAGTAATACGTTATTGATCGCTATTGCGTAGTTGAATTTGTCAGTTCGAAGGGAGGCTGATGGCCTCAAAAACTGGTATAACAAGGAAATACTCACCCTTTCGGTAGGATTGTGCACTACTGTAAGTTGGTATCCGCTTGGGCCACTCTTTGTACTGTGACTATGGGCCCTAGAGAAAATATGCCTTTGCTCTGGTGCGCCAAAAACGAAGGAATAAGGAGGAGAAGGTAATGTGTGACCACCAAAACGCAGCATTGATGGCATCCTAAAATGATAAATGAGTTAGATGGGCCCATAAGGTAGCAATGGTTCAAACTTCATGGGCTTTAATCTTCATTAATGAAAGGCCCCTCTCGGTAAGGGACTGATAAGCTCTCTTAATCGTTAGGACAATCCACAGAGAAATAGTGGATGCTGAAATATCAGCAGAACCACTTAAGGGAAGGAAAAGACGCTTCCTACCCTTTATTCTCCCATTAGAAGCGGCCAAAATTGGCTTAGTGTTGCTAAGAAACCCGGTTGGCAAAGACGATAAACCTACTTACAATTGCCACTTCAGGCTGAAAGCGTCCACTGTCCAGGCCCTCTGATCTGAGAGTGGAATAAGTGAAATATGAGCTTGTTGTTTAGCCTTGTCTCAACAAGTCCAACAAGGGTCTCACCCACAGTCTGAACATGGACTGTGCTACGGATTGGTGCGGAGACCATTTCGTGAGGACTACCTTGCCTCTTCTGGACAGACCTTCCGTCAAAATATTCTTCTTACCAGGAATGTGACGAACTCGGAGGATAATTCCTTCTGAGGTTGCCCAGCGAAAGAGGTTCCAAAACTCCACATAAAGAGAAAGGGCAGGTGTGCCTCCTTGTCGCCTGACGTACGCTACCACCGACGTATTGTCGGAGGCGACCATCATACAGCGACTCATTGCTTTGTCGACATGCCCCTGTAGGGATAAAAATACCGCCTTCATTTCCAAATTGTTTAAATATAGGGTAGATTCTTCCCGGGATCACAGACCATGAAGAACCTGTCTTTCCGGCTCCAAATGCTGAATCTGATGCGTCCGAGAACAGATAGAAGTGAGGTTCGGAGGCGTGCATGAGGATTGCGGTCAGAAATATATCCCGATTTGCCCACCAACTCCAGTGGTGGTAAATATCCGGCACTAGAGAAATCTGAGCTATCAGGAGATTCCAGTCCGCCAGAAAGAGAAACTGGAGGGGCATAAATGCAGCCTCCTAGGTGAACCAAGTCCACAGCAGACTTCAAGATACCAAGAAGGGATAGATATAGATGAGCCGACACCGAAATATTGGCTCTGAGCGTCTACAGCAAGACCAGGATTATGTCTACTCTGATCCGCAGGACACAGCCTAATCCCCTGTTTTTGAGGAAATTCATCCGCACATATGCGAAATCCTGAGTTGGAACTAGCTCCGATTTCTCTAGGTTGGGTAAAAGGCCCCGCTGGGAACTATGGACCAGCAACGAGAGAGATATTGTCGGAGGGACTCTAAGATGCCATTGTGGATCAACCAGTCGTTGAAATACTGAAGGATATGGATTCCCAGTAACTTTAGGTGGGCGGCGGCTACTCCGATTACTCTGGTGAAAGCTCTGGGTGCGGAGGCTAGGCCGAACGGCAGAGCGCGAATTTGGAAAACCTCCCTGTCTGGGCAAAACCGGAGGTACTTCCTGTGAGGAATGAAAATAGGAATGTGAAAGTACCTTTCCTAGAGGTCGATGGAGACCACCCTGTCGCCGGGTCTTATCGCGTCCTGACTGAAGCTGTGGTCTCCATCTTGAACGGTTCTTCCTGAATAAACTTGTTTAAAGCGGAAAGGTTGATAATTAGCCGAAGCTTCCCGCTTTTATTGAATTCTAGGAAAATCCGGGAGTAGGAGATCGGAGACTGGTTGTTTAACACCCTCTTTACTGCCCCCTCTGCAGAATGGAATGCACCTCTTCCTTTACCCGCACCAGATTCTACCTGTGGAACAGCATAGGGTCCTTGCCTGAGGAGGATATTCCCGGAACTTAAACCGGTTACCTTCGTTTATAATCGACGTCCGTTATTATCGACCAAACCTCTGAAAAGAGGATTAGTCGGGCACTTACAGGAATAGATGGAAGAGCGATGCACCGTACGAGGGAGAGCGAGTCCCTTGCCCCCCCCCCTCTCCCCAGGAAAGGAGAAGGACCTGCAAACTTCCTCCCTGGGCCTTTATGGTGATCCCGTCTAGGAACCGACGGCCGAGTGGGAGGTTCAAATTAGGTTTGCTTCTTGGACTTGGCCTGTATCTTTTTGAAGAACTTCGCTGACGACTCAATGGTCAATCAGGATGACCTTGCTTCCTGGCCGGTTTCAGTGGGTCAGGAGTAGATGTGAGGAACCGATGTTGATGGTCCATTAGGTGAATTAGCCCTCCCAGGTCACCGTGGAAATGCCCACTTGTGAGGCCCCATCGTCCGAGGGGTGCGTTGAAGGGGCCAGGCAGGGGAATATACCATGTAGCTAGCCGAAGAGACCAGAGGTCTCAGTGTAAAGGGGGAACTGACCACCCCTTACGCTGATTAGCAAACTCCTGGCCCTTACGGTACCTTAAGAAAGCTGCCCGACCATAGCCAAATGGGCGAGCAAAAAGGAGATGTGCCGTGATACAGTCCCGGAGAGTCTCTCCAAACTGGAGAGAATTTTCCTGCTGTTTGGGGTAAAAGACTGTAAACTTCGTCTGCCGCCTTATCAAAAGACCAGATCTGCTCTTGCCTAACCACCTGAGTAGACAGATGGGGAAGGCAGAGAACATGAAGGGAGGAGCAGGTGCAGTCTCAGTCTGTTCTGCATCGAATTTACTAGAGTCCATTAGAACTGACATAACGTTTTCGTTCTCTTTGAGGCAGGACTTTGCGACGCCGTTTCTCTCTAAAGCTAAGGGTAACGGGAGCCTCGTCCCGTAAATTCGTCACGCGGAGCGAGGGGTCTGTCCCTAGTGGCTAGTTCGACAAGGGGATGAAAACGTTTCTAGACCTTCCTGGAGTGTCTGGGTGAAGAAGACTCCACTTTATAAGCACATGGTGTCGGCCCGCGACCCGCAAAATCAACTCTGCTATGAGGCCAATGCCCTGAAGTCCATGGCGGCATAAATGGGAAGGACTATTCACTTTCCTAGAGTGGATGTTTCCACATCCCGTAGCGATTAAGAGGAATTATAAAAAGGGGGGGGGGGGGCCGATCCGATCTCCTTCCCTAGTCAGGTGCATGCATGCCAATTCTCTAGTTCCCAATGTGATTTATCGGTAGCCGGGCGAGAGGTGGGTTTGCAGGAGGACCCCTCCTCAGATCTTACAGAACTATCTCACCCCTTCCAGAGTGGCTCGATCCATCTGTCACCTTCATCGGGCTACAGGATCTGAGAGGGTGCTGCTGTTCCCTCACGGTGTGTGTGTGTGTGTGGGGGGGGATGGGCACGGCTCACTCGGAATATCTATAAGGCACCCCCACCTACGTGTCAGACACCACTATGTATAGACCCTTCATCATATTTGGGGCGCTGACATGCGGAAAACAGTACGTCGCATATTTCGCTCAGGATGAGGACGGATATACATAATATCGGTTTGTGTACTTCATGCTGGACAAATCGCAAGGTTTGTGGTACGTCTCAACAACAGCGTCCGTGCGTATGCGTGGGCAGTCCTAGGCGCAAAGGAAGGCCCTAACGCTTACCCCGACCATCGGAGTAGGTAAGGCATTCGATGTTCAAAATAAGTTTCTCGCGCTCTTAAAGCAGAAATCTCCAGCTCTAACGACGTCTCGAAGTCGATAGCTAATTACCAGAGCACAATTGCAAAACCAAAACTAAACCAGATTACGTCCTCGGGGTTGGCCTTGCCATGATTCCATCTGACATTGATCTTAAAGCTGGCACCTATGTGGGGTATAACAGCAACATTCAGGAGGCGACCGACGACATGGTCATCGGAAACAACGTTAACGTCAACACAGACAGGATAACAGGACAAAAGTCGCGAGCATATGCTCGCGAAGACACATCCCAACAGCCGCACCCAACGATATCTAAAGAGGTGGACTTCAACCTTTCTCGCTTCGCGATAAGCAGCAGGCTGACTAGTTCTTCTCAAGGATAGCGCTGCGGAAAACTCGCCCAAAGAAGTTGCGAAAGCTGAAAACGGCGGAGCCAATAAAACGGCGCTTGTTGTGGGACGCATCGCATTGGTGATTTTAGTCCTTGCGTTTGCGCTAGATGCTCCTAAGAACTGCAAAAAACGCGACAGCTGTCGCATTGACAAGCACAACAATGATTCCAGACAGCCAGACAGCCAGCCAATGGCATAGCTAGCGGTCCTCAGCAAGAACGACAAAATACACCCAATAATTCCAGGAAGCGTCGCCACCGCTTTTTCTAATAGCGTTTTCAGCATAAACGCCAGCTACAAGAAATTTTATTTAACGTCGATTTGGGTAAAATATATAAAACACTAGCTCTGGACGATCTATATTACCGACGTAACATAATAAAAGTCTTTCAAAATTCAACAGACAGGTACATAGTACATATTTACAATGAAACAACACACATCTAAACATTACATTGCCAACGGTAACATCAGCTTAAAAGACAGTACAACAGTATATAACATGCAAATATACTTTTTTATACGTATGACATATATAACACAATCGAGGTATATTTAACAATTTAGGTAAGAAATATGACAATTTTATTGTTAAAAGCATGCACAATGCCAACGATAACAGTTGATTAAAAGACAAAACAATAGTATATATCATGCACATATACATGTTCTTTTTAAATTCAGGCGTTAGAACATATATAACACATCACAGAAAATGACATCTGTAAGACATCGCAGAAAAGCCATCAACATATAAATCACATCACAGAAAGGCGTACATTGGATAAGAAATATGACATCAGGAGAATGAGGGTGCTAAAAGTTAAATCTACCCCATAAAATATATAAAATAAATAAATATGAAGGTGAGTAATTAAAATAGGCGTTATGGGCGCAGGATTTAAACTTGAGTATCTCAGTGAAGTTGGTAACTTTATAGTTAAATTGCCGTTGACCACTAAATAGAAACACATAAAGCACATTTATATTGAGGCCCGTACCATGTTTGAATCAGCCTGCTCAATTCTTTGAAATCAGGGATTGTTCTTAGTTCATTGGGCAGGCTGTTCCAGACTCTGGAGGCGTCAAATTTGAAAGGGAGCTTATCATACCTTGTGGTCTTTATCCTTGGTACTGTTGCCAGATTTTGGTGTCTAATATTATAGTTACAGTTTTTGAGTGTGACCAGATTATTCTAGTAATTAGGTATTTTTGTGAAGTATCTTATATACTTCAGTTACCATAAATCTTAATCTACTGATGTGTAGAATAGGAAGGTTTACTTTTCTTAGCAGAGAATCGGATGACCTATTAAAATCATCAAAAACCCATTTTAGTGCCTTATGCTGTATGTTTTTCCATTTTGTTAGATTTCGGTTTGCTATAGAAATGCCAAATAAGGGGGAAGTAGTTGAAGCTTGACCTAATAAAGCGTTAGTAGATAAATAGCTTAGTATTAGTGGAGAAATAGTGGTTGGAACGTTGCAAGATGTTTAATTGTCTTGCTGCTTTTTGACACATCTTATATATGTGGTTGATAAAATTTAGTTGAGAATCAATATCTACTCCAAAGAGTTTTACACCGTCTTCACAGTGTATTTCATTGTCTTCTATGGTGAAACTGGATACATTTTGCGCGTTTTTTGCCAAGAAATGATTGGAATTTCTGAGGGATTGCTTGCATACCATTGGCTGCAAGCCAGTCAATGAGTATCTTGCTCTCATTTTGTACAACAGATATTAAATCATTGGGACCTTTATGGATGTAATATATGGTGTTGTCATCGGCGTAATTATACAGTGTTGTTTGTTTTGTGAATTAGAACATGTAATTTATAAAGATATTAGATATGAAAGGTCCCAGTATTGAGCCTTATGGTGCTCCTTTGGAGGCTTCATCCCAGCTACTATAGGAGGATCGCAGTGTAACGCGTTGTATTGGGTTATACAAATAGTTTTCGATTTAGTTTGATCGAGTTCTAATCAATGTTATAGGCTTTCATTTCTTCGGGGCTATTCCGCAAGACTGTCGAAGGCTTTGGACGGGTCAATTAGTATTGCACCTACATTGGAGCCATCAGTAGTAGGGGTAAGAGCGGGTTTGAACACAATCGATCCTATCCTCGTTCAAACCATCAATCCCCTAGCGGGGATCGATGGTTTTTCACTCGTCTGGACCAATTGTGCTCAAACCACGCTCTAACCCCTACTACTGCGAAATTCATCATCGTGGACACTATTATTATTATGGGTTTAGATAAAATTCAATTAGAAATAAATGATATTCTATAATGATGTATGCTAATGCTCCTCCTCCTCGTATCGTTGTTGGTTTTAATCTTACAGAACGCTGGGCTAAGAGATTACCAACTTGTGCAGATGCCTCTAGATTTATCGGAGTCAGCAGGTCATGTGTTAATCAAAACTGTCGTGGAATATTAAGAGTAATTCACATAAAAAGTATAACACGAACTGGATTTTCTTTTATGACGAAGATCCTAGAATCGAAGGTTGGAACGTTGATGTCAAGTACTTTATTGTGGAACTTACCTATGATCTAAAAACTTCTTGTCGACTTCATGCATAAATACAAAAGAAATAACTTTATGTTGTTATTATTATAGTTTAGATAAAATTTACATCAGGTCCGATTATAATATTATCAGCAGTCGCGATCAAATAATTATTACCTTCATGTTCGTATAAAGATAAGCTTATTATTTTGTTAGGTATTAGTATTTATACTATGGTTTAGATATTATTTATTTAATTATATTTGAGATTATATTGCGCCTCATATTTTGATATTCTGTTCGGAACGATATCTATTAACATATCATCTTTGATTTGAAATTCATGTATTAGGTCGCTTATTTCATATTTGTTACCTCGGAGATACGCCTGCAATTGCGTTAAGATTTTTGAATAGGTTACTGCGGCTAACCTACACGAAGATTTTTTGGTCTCAAGTTTTGGTTCGAGACGTTTAAGTCCTGTGCTGATTATTATTCCAACCCCGGATATCACTAAAAGCAGTGGATTAAGTGTCCCACCTGCTAAAATAACTCCAATGGTTGTTAATAACAGAGGAGTATACAATATTAGTTTTAGTATTCGACTGTAATACCTGTAAGCTTTTTCAGCGCAGTAAGCTTTTTTGTGATATGTATTAAAGTACGATATCAGCTGCACTCGTTTATCTTCTGGTATTGTTTTTGAAATATGATTAAAATCAAGGACGATTTTTTTTTGCTTCATTATTATTATTTAGTTAATAACTTTTAGGTTGGCGGATGTGTTAACGATCAGCGATCGAAAGTCCACGTTTTGAGGATCATCAAGTACTGTTTTGTATTTATTAAATATTACAGATTTAGGATCACGAAGCTGTTGTTCTTGCTCGTCATCGTATTCTATTGCTGATGTATAATCAAGTGTATTTGATACTGTTCCAATATCGTTGATCTCGTCGATTGTATTTTCGTTGGCATCAATAAATTCGATTGCTGCGCTGATCAGGTCTATATTAATATTAGTGGAAATAAAGTGTTGGTATAGAATCACGTACGCTGTTGCAAATCTCTCTTTAGTATTTGATGGAGGCGCGTCTCCGGGTGATAGGGCTAATATATCAGGGCGGAAATGTCTCATAACATTAAAAGATGCCAATCCCGCAAAGGCACCTAACCGTATTACTGGATTATTTGGGTATCTTCCATATGGTATTATTATTTGATTAACTTGCGTTAATTCTTCTTCTGTAAAATTATCATCAATTATATTTGGGCTGTAATGAGAGAAAAGATTTTTTATTTGACTAATTGACGTTGCAGAAAATTTATCAAGTACTAATAAATTTAACTTATCTATTAAATTTTGATTAATAATGATATATTTTATAGCTGCAACTACACTTTTTTCAAAAAAGTCTTTTATAACTATATCCACATTATAATTGTACATATTACCTGTCTCCTGTACGGCTTTATAAAGATAATACGTATAAAATACCTCAGCAAGTTTGTAAAGATCATTGTATTCTTCAGACGCATCAAATTTTACTCTTGCAGCGATATCTTTAATCTTGTCCTTGAACGTTTGATTTCTTTCATCGTTGATAAAATTTCTGTATTTACTGAAAAATGATGTTTCCTTTTTATTTATCTGATTTAGCTCTTTATCATCATACAACTTTTTAGATCTAAACTCAAATTTTGTTGGTATGTTTACAATTTTACTTACATCGACGTATTTCTCATTTGCGTCTATAAACTCTACTGCTGATTTTACCAGTTCAACTGGAATATCATCTAGCAATAAATACTGGTATAC
This sequence comes from Margaritifera margaritifera, assembly GCA_029931535.1. Taxonomy (NCBI): domain Eukaryota; kingdom Metazoa; phylum Mollusca; class Bivalvia; order Unionida; family Margaritiferidae; genus Margaritifera; species Margaritifera margaritifera. The sequence goes on along the minus strand of JAQPZY010001135.1, from coordinate 416,037 downwards.
AATCGCATATGCTGCAACAAATTCGTCTAATATATCATCTTTTGATAAAAGTTCTTGAACGTTTAGTTTAGTTTTTATTTGGTGGTGTAATGGCTGATAATATGCCTCGTTTATTAATTTGTTTAGCATTTTAACATCTTCTTCTAATACTATTATGTTATTATATGATAATCCTTTATCATCTGATTCTCATCGCAGTTCATCAGATATATTATTAATTAAATTTACGTCTATAGTAAACGTAATTTTGTCCCTGTCATCATCTTTTAATTTTTCTATTTTACCTGTAATAAATTTAACAGCGTCGTATGCGGCTTCGATATGTTGGCTCTGGTATTTATTTTTTAACACCTTTAGTTTTTGATGATGCTAAAATTAAAAAGCTAGTAGCAAGCGTCTGAACATCATCAGGTTCGTTATAAACATTAGCAATTACCTCTGTGTCATTATAACTTAATCCGATATCTTTAAACAAGTTTCGTTTGGTAAAATGATTAAACAGATTTTTGTTTCTGTTAAGTCCGAATTTCTTTTTTATGGCAATATTATCAAAACGATCTGCTCGTCTTTTGTTGCTCTCAGCTTTTTCCTTGCTAAGGAATTTTCGTTTTTTTAGTAGGTCCGATCGTCTGATCCGACCCACATTATTGCTTGACAGTTCCAAAAGCGTCTTTTTAAACAGGTCCTTAATTTCGATTTCCAATTTTTCGACTTCATCTAACACGTGAAGGTTTACGAACATGTTATACCTGTCAAATAGTTCTCGCATCTGATCTTTACGCATTGCAATAACCGATTTAAGATTTATAGCGCTTTCGCTTTCATCGTATTCGTACATCATATTATCAAGTTCCCAAATCGCTTTGTGATTTTCGTTTTTAGTACTAAAATCAGGTTGTACTATTTGTGATCTATCAAACTCAAATATTTCTTTATAGAAGAAATGTTGGTTCGGCATTAACAACAAGCAGCCTAAACAACCAATATTTGTCTACTGTCTTTTCTGTTGGAATGACAAAACTTTGAACAGAATTCGATATATAATAATTTGTTGTCGAATACAACTCTTTCCAATTAACATCGTCTGTGGATCCTTGAAACATCCAGTTATAAATTCGTTCTTCACCAGTTGCTCTACCACGAAGTTGCAACTTCCACACCGCAACTGTTGCTGGACATTCAATCTTAATCCAAAAGTTTGATGACACGCCATATGTTGCCCATTCGTTTGTGTTTACCGCTGATTGTAAATGATATGCAAAAGCGTTAAGAGGATTATAGCCTGGATACGATGACGACGCTGTCACAATAAATCCAGTACGATTACCAGTATTACCTGACAGCGGTGGAATATACCCGACATTATTTTTGATACGACCGGAGAGAGTAACCTTATTATCAACATAAGCTTTGTTTACGAGGTCATCAGCTGCGGTTGGTGCTACGGGATCCTTAACCCTGCAACCTACCAACGTCAAATCGCCTGTCATTGAATCACCAACTTTTTTAACAACCGCGCCGCTTAAGTTAACCAATGACGAGTACGGTACAGCATCAGCGGTATTAACAGGAAGTGGTAAATTTGTTATTTCTAAGTTGTTCATGTTGATGTTGCCTGTCATTGTTCCCTCGGATTTTAATAGCGCATTATCGTTCAGGTACTGTACACTTACAGCGTTATCATTTGCTAGTGCTGCATATGTATTAATACCGTTTAAAACAAATCCACCAAGGTTTAACGATCCGAGCATTGTGCTTCCAGCTCACGCTACGTACTCCGCTGTCTTAGTATTAAGTTGTGCGTAAGAAATAGCATCAGTATTTGATGGTGGAAATATTGTTGGTAATCCTGTTATTTTTGCACCACCTGTCATCGTTAATGTACCAGATATCGTATCACCACCAGCTCGTTTAACAAATATCGTTGACGTATCAACATAAACTTTATTGACGAGATCTGTGGTAGCAACAGGAAGAAACGACGATGTTATTTTATTTGTTCCCATTGCAAGTGTAACTGTCATTGAATCCCCAACGCGTTTGACGAACACAGTCGAGCCATCGACGTACGTTTTATTGGTAAGATCTGTGGTAGCAACAGGAACATACGACGATGTAATTTTGTTTGTTCTCATTGCAAGTGTACCTGTCATTGAATCACCAACGCGTTTGACAAACACAGTCGATCCATCAACGTAAGTTTTGTTGGTTAAATCGACGTTATTAACAGGAACATACGACGACGTAATTTTGTTTGTGTTCATGTCTAACGCACCGCCCATTGTATCCCCGGATTTATTAACCGTTGTTGCTGATAATGTTGTTAATTGTGCCCAGCTTGCCGCTTGCGTATTATTAACATTAATTGGTGGATACTATGTTTCTAAATTAAGTACGCGATTACCTGACATATCAAGATTACCTAGCATCGTATCACCTGATTTTTTGACTAAACCTGACGTGTCAACAACACCTGTTGTTGGTGTTGTCTCCTCAGCTGCTTTTATTAACGTTCCAAATTTGGTATAATATGACATTATTATTTCGTAGTCGATTATTTTTATGTACTACAAAAAGTATAGCTACAATGTCAATAATAAATTTCGATGACCCATCGCGAAGTATTAAAACAAAACACAAATACGAATTACCTGATACCCACTACTTGATCGTCGGACGAACCGGATCAGGAAAAACTAATTTGCTGATGAACATGATAACACAAAAAATATTAGTTTACGATCAAGTGCATATTTACACTATTAATCCTCAACAGCAAAAATATGATTTATTGCAGCAGTTTAATGATCAGGTTTTAAAATGTGTGTCCGGCTATGATATAATTACATTTCCTTCACCGGACGATGTTATTCCTGTTGCAGAACTAGACGCTGATGAAAATAAAGTTGTTGTATTTGATGATATACCGCCCACAGCAAAAGATATTAAATCCGTCGAATCATATTTTGCACTGTCCAGAAACAAACGCTGTAATTCGATTTATCTGGCGCAGGGCTATTTTACTGTACCAAAACCAATAAGACGAAATACTGGTTGTTTTATTTTGTTTGGTGGGCTTGATAATAACGATGTCCAAAGAATCGCTAACGATTTTTGTGGTGGTGATGTTAGCAAAGATAAATTTATCAGGTTGTACAGAAATGCCACCCAGGGTCAATACGATTTCTTTTTATATGACAAATACACAACTAATCCGAATAAAATGTTTCGAAAAAATTTGATTGAGTTTATCAAGTAAAATCGTCTAGATGACTTTAAATACCATGGAACGAAATTATTTGGCGCAGGTGAATAATACTAACGAGCGAATAAGTTTGTTAAGACAACTTGCTGAAATTAAATATAATAATCATCGTCTGTTTCAATCAACGCGCCAGGGTGAAGCAGCACGCGAAGAATCACTTTTACGACTACTAAAACCTGTTCGTAAGTTTTTTATTGGTACGTTTAAAGATGATGCTGGTCAGGAACACGAGATGGATTTAGCAACAGCAATCTCTCGTGGATTTAAGCCGACTATGGAAACGCTTGCAGCTATGCGACGAGAACAGGGTCTGCACGCCGCAGCGCAACTTAAAGAATTAGGTAATATAAATTTAAACCTGGTTAAAGATGGCGAGCATGACCTCAGACAGTTGTTTGATGATGATCGTCAAACCCCAATGGGGGAATATTTTGAAGATGATTATATTATACAAAGATCACCAACACCATCACCATCACCACGACCATCACCATCACCAACACCGCCAGGTAGTTTTAAACAACTAATTGCTAATCCGGATCTCTACGACCAAAAGGTGTTAGACGGAATGGACGATAATAATCTTAAAAAAATAAGAAATGATACTGTAGCTCAGATAGAGGCTCTAAAATCTTATCCTAGCGAATCATTTGTTGCGAAGGCGGTACGTGAAAAATATCGCGAATTACTTAAAAGGATTGATAAAGTGATAAATAACAGACAATCATTAAGTTTACCTCCACCACTACAAACATCGCCACGATCACGATCCCCACCACATATTTCTGACCTAATAATCTTTGATCCAGATTACTATAATCAATCTAGGTTAGACGTAATGAGCGATGATGAGCTTAAAGAAATAAAAAGTGAGACTTTACAACAGATAAAGAATTTAAGCAAACATCCTGACACATCATATACTGCGAGGGCGATACGTAGTAGATCTGGAACGTTACTTAAAAAGATTAATAAAGCGATAAGCAGAAAACCGCTAAGTTTACCACCACCACCACAAACATCACCACGAACATCACCGCCACCACCACCACCACCACGAACATCACCGCCACCACCACCATCACCACGAACATCACCGCCACCACCACCACGAACATCACCGCCACCACCACCACCACAAACGCCGCAACAACTGTTGGAGAGACAATCTGAAGAAAAAGTAAAAGATTTATTTGCTAAGTATTATAATGTGCCAAAAAAAGATCTACCGTTGCTGATGCTGGATTATAATGAGCAAATAAAAAAATCACCAGAAGAAGCGCAGCAATATTTAGATGCTGAGGATGCTAAAATAACTGATCAAATAAAAGATTTTAAATATGAAGTAAAGAACACACCTCTGGACGAATTATATAATAAAATAAAACAATTAAAAAGTGAAAACCGAATAAGCGGTAAAAGACTATCAACAGATCCTACAACTCTTGGTTTAATAATATCGCATAAAATTAATTTAGTAAAAAGAAAAGCGTACGACGAAGTGTATAAAGCGCTTAAAGAACTGGCTGGCATTGCCTCACCAACAAAAGATATATCACCTCCTCCAATCAAAACGCCTCAACCCCCGAAAAAGAAAAAAGGTAAAGGACTATCACCGTTAAAAAAACTTGTAGAAATACGTAAAAGAATTAAAAGCGCAGAGCAAAAAAAACGAACACGCGAAGATTTACTTACCAAACAACTTAAACCTATCAGAGATTATTTTATTGGTAAGGATATGAACTTACAAGACGCATTTAAATTCAACAAAAATCGTAAATCTGGATCAGGTGTCAAGATCTTTAAAAAAAAAAGAGATGTGCTAGATAAATTATTATTACTCGTATCATCTAAACAAGCCGGCAACGCCGGAGCAGAACTTGATAATGAAATCGTGGAAATACTGGATTATTTCAGAAACAACGGTGACCTATCAGATAAGTACTACACTGCATTACATAAAAAACTAGTAGATCTTTGAATTTATCTAGTACTGTAATTATAAAATGTTAAACAGTGATGCCATATCAGACGTGTCAAGCGCAAGACGTCATGTAGCAGATGCGATAAATAAACTTAGTTCTAAATCACCTGCGCCGGCTGAAACAATCGAAATCGAGGACAGGCCGCAGATAACTACTGGAAGATCTAAATCTCTTAGTTTGGAACCTAGCCCTGTCGTAACGTCAGACGCTGATCCTCGAAAAAGACTAAAATCTAAAACACCACCATCTGCGGACGCTGATCCTCAAAAAAGACTCGCGATAACACTAAAATCTAAACCACCACCATCTGCAGACGATGATATCCAAAGAATTAACAAACAAATACGTCTGCTGGAAAGTATAGCAAAAGACCTTAGTCGAGATGTTGATAACCTGACCGTCGAATTTGATAAAATGCACCCAGTATTTAAGGAGTACGCAAACAAAATAGATCAACTAAACGATTTTTTAAGATTGCATTTGTCCCAAGGAACTAAAAAATCAACCAAGAAAAAATCAACTGGAAAGGTTGATATGACAGACCCTAGTGTGTACGATTTTATATAATCGAAATAAAATAAAATGATACCCCGGGGGAAAGTGCGCAGATTACAAAATCAGTTTCGACGAATACGTAGCAGCTTAAACAATTTAACTACTAAATTTAATGACACAGACAAAGAACTTGCGAATATATGAAAAAAATCGACGCTATGATTTATTTGGTGAACATAATCCTTTAATCGAAACTAATATTATAAAATGCTAAGCGCGGACGTTATATCAGATATATCAAGTGCTAGGCGTGACGTAGCAAATGCAATAAATAAACTTAGTTTAAAACAGCCTAAAAGCGTTTGACTCGACAACAACAACCTGCGCCTGTAGAAACTATCACAGTCGTAGCTAGACCAACTATCACCCTAAAACCCGGTCCGAAATTTCGTCGGGTTCGACGCCGACAACAACAGCCTGCGCCTGTAGAAACAATTGAAATCGTCGACAGACCGCGTTTAATCAAGCCGTCGAAAGATCTGGTAGTTGGCCCTGTTATAACACCTTATTTTGGAGAACCGCGTTACTGGAGCGATGACGACGATATAGACGATAAAAGATTACTTGGGATATATCTTACAAGCCAAAAGCAACGAGAAAGATATGCGACGCAAGGACTCTACGCGAGGCCGGATACTCAAAAAGAACTTAAGACAATAAAACGTCTCAAAGAAAGAATCGAAGATCGAAGAAGAGAAAAAGAAATAAATAAAAAAATTAAAGAAGAAACATGGCTTGAAAAACTCGAGCAATCCAAAAAAATATAAATTAATATTATAAGATAATCTCCGTCGTAACTTTACTGCTGGACTCGACTGCAACTTCACAGGACAGTGCAAATTTTAGGGTATCTTATTATCCCGCGATTGAACTCGAACCAAAAACTAATTACGAACTAGGTTTAATATCAGCAACTATGTGGAACTCATTTTTTAATGTTAAAAGTAACGTCAATAATAACTTTGGTTTTATTACCGGGGGTATCACTAAAACGATTACGGTATCACCCGGCGCGTATAGCATCTCGGACATCAACAAATTTATTAAAAACGCGATAACCAGACTCGGGGATAACTCCGGCGACTTTAATCTCGAGCCAAACTACAACACACTACGCTCGTCCTTACGCCTGAAAAATAACTTTCGAGTTGATTTTACTCCACCGGATACAATCGCTTCGCTGTTTGGATTTAATCGTCAGGTGTAAGGTTCTTTAACCAGCGCGGATGTAATAATAAGCGGTGAATCTCAGGTAAATATTACGGATGTTAGTACGATTCTGATCAATTGTTCGATTATTTACGGATCTCATACAGCTAAAGGAAGTCGAGGCCAAACAATTTATTCGTTTAGTCCGGATGTGCCTCCAGGTTCACTAATGCAAATATCTCCCAGGCAGGTTATTTACTACCCACTTAATGTCAATGATAGGATCGCAGATATTACCATGTCAATAGCAAACCAATCCGAGCAACAATTAAATTTTAATAACGAACAAGTTACATATTACTTACACCTAAGGAAAGTGTAGTCTTATGATAATAAAATGCGGCGACGAAAGATTATGAACCAAAAAATCGTAGGAGGATTTCTCGGAGGAATCTTTTCAAAGGTTGCTTATACACGACCAGGAATTGCTCGTAGAATTTCACCTATTGCGATCTATACGACAAAGAAAACCGGAAGAGGACTAATTGATTTCATTACCGAAGGGATATCAAAAGTAGCTGGTAAAGCCGCACCAATCGCATTTGACGCAGCTAAATCTTTTGCCACGGGTGCGTCGTCTGCGGCTGGAACTGCGGTCGGACAAAAGATCGCAGACAAGATTCGAGGAGTACCACAACAAGTTTCTGTTACTCAAAAACAGATTAATGAAACTATAAAGGATATTGCTCCGACTCCCGAAATAGCGCGGGCAATGATCAAAACAACTAAGGATTTGATAGCTGAGAAGAAATTCCCGATAATAACCAATCCGATTTTTTACTAAATTTGTATGTAAATTATATAAATAAAATGTCTTTACGATCTTATCTAAATATCCATGACACCTATGACGCAGATACCTCTGCGACAGAATTCGAGTACATCGAATACCAAGAAGATCAACCTAACGTAGTAGATAAGCGAGGAAATCTTATTTTGAGGAATCGCGATGAAGATCTTTATTTGCTACCTCACAAAGGTTATATAGAAGTCCGAGGACGTCTTAGAGATATTACTAATCCCGCAGTTCCTGTGGACTATGCGGCTGATGTTGTAGCATCGCTAGTTAATAACGGCTGGAGTTTATTCTCCGAGGCAAGGTATATTATTAACAATCAGGAGATTGAACACATCCGCCATCTTCCTGTCGCAAGTACAATAATGAACATAATAGGTTTTTCTGAAGATTACTCTAGATCCATCGCGACGAATATGTTCTGGATAAAAGATGGAGGAGCTGGTGGGAGTGTGCCATACGAATTTAGAACAGAAGCTGGTGCTTCTGCTAATAATGATAATAACCTTATAGCAAATTCTGGTTTGCCAGCTGATGGTGCGGCTACTGCAGTAGCTATTGGTGCTTCTGTTAGAGCAGCAGCAACAAATCTCAGACAAACTAATTACAACTAAGGTTATGCAACAAGACGAGCACTATGTGATACTAGTAGACAGGTTACGTTTTTTCTTCCTCTTAGTTCTATATTTGGATTTTGTAAAGATGTTACGTCGGTTGTAAGGAGTATGAGACACAGAATCGAATTAACAACTAATCGCGAAAATGATACAGTACACAGAAGAATCGTAGGTGTAAATCCTGGTAGGTTTATCATAAATTACTTGTCGCTGTGGATGCCAAAGATTACTCCGTCAAGGTTAATGTCATTAGAACTAGAACAATCGCTTACAGCGTACTCCCGAAGATTATACTTTGAGCAGTGGAGAACTTACGAGCATAATATGCCAGCGGGAGGAAAAAGCGGAAGGTGGAGAATAGATCCTGTACCATCAGAACGTCTACCAAGGCATATTTTTGTAGTTTTTCAACTAGCAGATAGATTAAATGATCAGGAACAAAATAATATGATTTTTGATCACATGTTTGTTTCTCGAATACCGGTCAGAATGGCTTCGAGACAGTACCCAGAACGAGCTCTCGAATGTAATTTCAGTCCGACCAGCAGAAACGTTTCTCGAGCGTATCTTATGCTGATGGAAACTATGCAGAAGTATCAGGTCACAGCTGATGGTTCACAAATATCTGTGGACGAATTTGCTAGACTTTATCCGATATTTCATTTCGACTTGACCGCGCATTCTGAAAGATTAATAGGAACACCAGCAGATATCGAAATCCAGTGGAACTTGGATAACGCGTTGTACAGAGCAGCAGCAACACCAGGAGCTAATCCTGGTAGTAGATTATTTGGTGGTGCTGCTACAACCGGGGATTATGGTTTAGCACCAGCGCCTTATAACATATACGCGCTAATTACATCTGATAGGTATGTAGTTCTTGATGCGGTTAACGGCAGAATGTCTATCAAAATATAATTTTATCAACGATGTTAATAATAATGACCCGCCAAAGAACACGACGTGGATCTTCCTTTGGAAGATCTGGTGGAAGATACGGTGGATCGTATGGTACTGCAATAGCTGCCATTGCAAAAACTTTACTACCAAAATTATTACCTGTGTTAGGAACATTAGGTATAGCCGCAGCATCAGGAGCGATATCCGGAGTAACAAATAAAGCTGTGCAAGGTTCTGGAATAAGGGGATCTTCCAAAGGAAGATCTAGACGAAAAAGATTCGGAGCTGGAATTAAACGAGCTACACTTGCTCGCAGAAGAATTTTTATCTAAACAAATAAAATAAAAAATAGCAGGTCTAGCAGGTGCACTTTTACCAGGTTTAATAGGACGAGGTGTTAAAAAAAGACCCCCTCGACTACAAAGAGGATATGGGCTAACACTACCAGGAACAAGACGAGCAGGATACGGACTAACACTACCAGGAACAAGACGAACAGGATACAGAGTAAGGCGAAGACGAGTCATGCGCTGAGCAACTTTGAAATTATGGACCGCCTAAAAAATATTAAAAACTTCAATGGTGTCTTTTCCAAAGATCAACTATCACCAATTACCAACAATATAAACTGCGTTATTAATATACAAGATTTTGCTGATGGTGTTGGAACGCATTGGGTCGCCTTATACAACAACAATTATTTTGATTTGTATGGTTTGCCTCCCAGCGACGTCATAAAAAGATACGTACAAAGTTTTCCTAAGTATAAAACTACACCTCTTAACTACTCGTCGAATCAGATTCAACCAACGGGAACAAACGCGTGTGGATATTATTGTGTATTTTTTATAACGCAGATGAGCAAAGGTAAATCGTTTCTGGACTTTATACTACAGTTCGAACCAAAGCCGAGTTTAACCAACGATGCGATATGTTTAGATCTGCTAAAGAAAATCAAATAATATCTAAACTTTAGTATAAATACTATGCGAACTTACTGCCTAAAGTGTAAAGCAAAAACAGAAGGTGATGACGAACAAACAGTAACAACTAAAAATAACAGATTAATGTTAAAAAGTGTATGCGAAATATGTGGACGAAGAAAGAGCACCTTTATTAAAGAACAAGTCGCACCTGTTACAAAACTAATAAAAATAGAAAACGAACTATCTGAATTTTTATCAGATGAGTAAAGAATACTAATGTACTGCAACTGCGACTCCCCAAAATGTATTTGTGTAGAAGGTAATGCGCTACACGTCTACTGTAAAAAATCTAAAGAAAGTAAAATAGTCGGCGGTGCGATTGATATACACAGCATCATTGGAAAATTACCAAGACCAAAAGGCGGTTGGACTTTACCAGGACATAAATACACTGGACCTTGGAACCCACTAGAAACTCAGCTCGACAGTAATGACCAACCTCTACCTGGACAGGAACCTTATAATCAGGTTGATGCGACCGCCATGCGACACGATATATGCTATCGCGATAATCCGACAAATAAACATATGTGTGATAATAAAATGTTAGACGAACTCGGAGAAATAAAACCAACAAATATCAGAGAAAGATTCGATCGACGACTCGTGCAAGGTATAATCGGAGCAAAATACAAACTTGGATTAGGGCAATCCCGTCTGAAACAACTCGCCGATGAACTTCACAGACCAAAAAAAAAAGTTTCCACGAAGACGTGTTGTTGTAAACGCTGCAGATGACACCTGGGCTGTTGATCTTGCTGATATGTCCTCGCTCGCAGGTGACAACGACGATAATAAGTTTTTATTAAACGTAGTCGACATACAAAGCCGATTCGCTTTTAGTGTGCCAATAAAAAATAAGATGGGTAGTACAATCACGGTAGCGTTTAGTAAAATTGTATCTGATAACGCGCGACAACCAAACAAAGTTTGGACAGATCACGGTGTAGAATTTTATAACAAGCAATTCGAAGACTGGCTGCGACAGCATAACATTACAAAATACGTTACCGGTAATGAAGGTAAAAGCGTAATTGTCGAACGATTTAATAGAACTATCAAAGAAAAATTGTATTGGTGGATGACAGCTAATAACACAAGCAGATATGTTGACCAATTACCTCAGATGATCGACGACTATAATAACACGAAACATAGATCTCTCGGAATGACATCTGCGGAGGCTATGGCGAATCCGTTACTAGCAAACGAAAATTTGTATCGGAAACATAAATTTAATATCGGAGATAAAGTTAGAATTTCACTCGTTAAAAAACCGTTTGAAAAAGGTTTCACGCGTAATTGGAGCGAAGAAGTATTTGTTGTTAGCGAGATACTGACAACAATTCCGGTAACATACAAATTAACAGATCTAAATAAGGAAACTATAACCGGAAGTTTTTAAGAACAAGAACTACAGCGAACAGATCAGGACGTGTTTGTAATCGAAAAAGTAATAGCAGCGCGAGGTAATAAATCTCTGGTTAAATGGAGAGGATACGGCGATGATTTTAATAGTTGGATCCCAACAAAACCTGTTGATGGATCCTAATATAATTATTTAAAATGTACTTGCATTTGACAGGATTACATAAGCTTATAAATTCGTGTCGTCGTTCAGGTGTAATATCAAGTAACTCGAAGATCTTAACAAAAATATAATCGAATTTAATATTTTTTTTACGATTCTTTTTTTTAATATTTAAAAAAAACTTTAGTTTGCTTTGAAATTGCTCTCGTTCTTTGAAAGTAAAATTAAACCTTGTTAATTTTTTTGCGACATGATATTTAGCGTTATAGCAACTTCGTTTTCTAAAGTTATTATAAGGTCGCTTATCAACAACCGTTGACGCAACATCGTCATCAACAACTTCACCGGGTTCTGGTTCGTATGACGCAGTATAATATATCTGATGATTAACAGACTTAGGTTCTAGTTTAACTCGCGGAGGATCATCAACATCAACTATCTCGTGAAGTAATTTTAATCGTGATAACATTATATTTTTAATAAACGTTTAAATAATAATGACAGCAAGATCAATGATGTTTGGTTATATTATAAGTCCGGCAGATTTTAATCAGATAATAATCAAATGTGTTAGGGATCAAACAAATATGATAGTCGAAGTATCAAAATTTCCTGTGAAAGATTCTGCGCATCATGCGAGTAAGGTGGTAATGACAGACGAAGAATTTAATGTTTATAACAACGCAGGTAAAGTTTACTTGGATTATAATCAGGACGCGTTACGAGATCATTGCAGATTATGTGCATCTCGTCAAAATATATAAACACTAAAAAATGACAGAGAAATGTTGTAAAACCACCGCGGTGATCGTAAACAAATTTACTCTTGAGGAAACTATGAAAAATATCCTAAAAAATAAACAAGGCGATGATATTATTTTTGTTGAAATAGATCTACCAGATCTTAGTACTATAATGTTAACAGCAAATGAGTTGACGATGTTACAACAAAATAAAAAGAGTTGGAGCAGATTTACTAAAGAAGATGTGGTAAACTATTATCACCACTGCGTCACAAATTTAGAGTACAAAAAATTATGTCAACACTAAAATATAATGACGATAAGATATCACGCAAAAGGATATATCGAAAATCTGCTGGATCTTGAAAGAGCAATAAAATACTGTTTTACTTATCCAAGTACTAAAGGTGTTGTAGCTCTCGGGATCAGTAAATCAAGTAGTGAAATCGGAGCAGAAAAAAATAATATTTTGTTAACACGTGAAGAACTAAAGACGTATAACGAACAAGGAAGAATAGTCGTGGAGTGGAACGTAGAAACAATAATGATGTACGTACATAATTGTATTTTAAAAGAATATTTAATAATACAAACATGTTAAACATATTCGAAGTTGATTTTACGCTGCAGTTTCTTTGAAAAAGCCGATCTTGTGATATTATCAGCAACAAATTTTACAGATCTTTGTATAATATATCAATGTATCTACCTGCGGCGGTTATAGAATTAAATCTCATTTGGATTCCGTTTGTAAGATTGGTTGACATTACAGGTCGAGCAGGTCCAAAATTAGCTGCTCCACCAACACCTCGTCTAGTATTTTCTCGTGAGGTAACAAGATCTCAATTTCCCGGCGATTATCCGTTTTAATGTTGTTAAGGTGATCAATGACGAGATTTGGTGGAATAACACCGCTGAAAACTTCGTAAATAAAGCGATGGGATTTTAAATTTTTATCACCAGCTTTAAATATCAAATAACCCATATTATTTATATAACCAACAACTTTCTTTGCTCGCATGTGTCTGATAAGGCCTTTATCGTTCGCCTCGTAGTTTGTGTAAACCAGGTGCAGTTGATACTCGTCCTGCAGTCCTAAATTTTCTACGTTGTTATCAAGAAAAGAACCGTTAACGTGATAGACTCGTTGCCCATCAGGGATCGGACAAATAGAGCAAGTGTAAATAAAATCTTTTACAAACATCTCCAACTCTTCGCATATGATTTTATAACCTGCTGGTGTTGTTGTAATTTCAAGATCAATATCATCATCACAAGAAACTATACCTGTCATCGTACCGTATAATCTATTGCACTCGGAATGAGAACAAGCCTTATTAAGTTCGCTGTATTCTGGGATCATCTCTGAAAGTTTCATCATTATATAATACGCTATTTGGTTTTATCACTAATATGAAACCTCTTAATTAAAGAAATAATATCTAATATTAAATATAATGACAACGCGGATTTCAGCACAAATAAAACAAATTGCGTCGGCGTTTGCAGGATTCGACACTTCTTGGGAAGCGGATTTACCTGATCAAGTAGTAAGATTATCTCCAGCAGATTTATACAAAATAATATCCCCAACAATAATCCGTGAGCGAAACAAACATCTCGGACTTAAAATCTTAGTACAATACAAAGTAATATTTGTAAAGATGCAAACGAAAAAAGAGCAGCAGGAGATTGAGTCTTATATATCATCTAAATCCAAGATCGTTCTTCTTGGTTCTGACCTAAATAAAATAATAACAAAGTTTATTTACAACGAGCTCGATCAAAGAATATCCGAGTATACGTCTTCTGGTTCGGCTTGGATTTTACAAAACATACAATCGATTATATTTCATACACATAAATTTACTCCGCTGCGAGGTAGCTTATATGCGGACCTGCCAGAACGAATTAATAACAGCAGATGCGTAATAAATGTTAAAAACAACGACGACATGTGTTTCAAGTGGGCGATATTATCAGCACTATATACACCAGATAAAAATCCCAACAGAGTATCGCAATATAAAAAGTACGAGAACAAATTAAATTTTACTGGTATCGAATTTCCTGTTGCAGAAACTCAAATATCAAAGTTCGAAAAACTAAATAATATCAGCGTGAACGTGTTTGGCGTCACAGAACAAGGTAAAAAAATAAATTATCACCCTCGGGTCTTAAGTAGCAGAGCATCGCAAATAACGATTAACCTGCTGTTTTACAATGACCATTATTGTTATATTGAGAACTTTAGCGGTCTCATATCATCACAACACAACAAACACAAAAGCAAGATGTTCTTTTGTTACCGATGCTTGCACGGCTGTCAAACACAAGAAGTTCTTGATAGACATTTCGATTACTGTGTCAATATACAAAAAGTAACACTACCAAAAAAAGGAAAAGAAACATTAAATTATGTTCACTACAACAACCAACTAAAAATACCCTTTGTAATTTATGTCGACTTCGAGTCGTTACTGGTGCCGGTTTCAACAGTATCTAATAATCCAAATAAATCGTCAACAACAGAAATACAGTATCATGTCCCTTGTGGCGTCGCGTATAAGGTAGTATGCGCTGTAAATCCAAGTTTATCAAAAGACATTAAGTTATATCGCGGAGAAGATCCAGCTAGTTGGTTATTAGAGAACCTTGTTATTGAAGCAGATGAAATAGAAAGAAGATATAAAAATCCTAAAAAGATAAACTTGTTAACCGAACAACAAAGGATCGAGTTCGAAACATCAAATGTATGTCACATCTGCGACGAAATAATATTATCAGATCCGGTAGAAGATCATTGCCATATTACTGGAGAATACAGAGGTCCAGCACATGATAAATGCAACTTACATTTCAAATGCCCAAAGTTTGTTCCTGTAATAATACACAACTTTCGAGGATATGATTCGCATATCATTGTTAAAGCTTTTGATAATCCTAATTTGCGTAACAGAAAAATAGAGTGTATAGCAAACACACCTGAGAAGTATATGTCCGTGACGTTAGGCAATCTCAGGTTTATTGATAGTCTACAGTTTAAACCAGCTGCACTCGAAACATTAGCTGCTGGTTGTGGTAAATTTCATTACCTGGAAGAACACTTTGGTGTAAACAGTAATATCCTAAAACAAAAAGGAATTTACCCTTACGAGTACGTAGATAGCTGGAGTAAATTTAATGATACATCTCTACCACCAAAAGAACAGTTTTATTCGAAACTAAAGCTAGAACATTTATCAGATAATGAACACATTAGACTGTAAAACACTTGGAGATTACCATGACCTGTATCTTACAACAGATGTTCTTTTATTAGCGGATATATTCGAGGAGTTCCGATCAATATGTTTAAACTATTACAAGCTCGACCCGTGCTGGTATTATTCGTCTCCGGGACTGTCATGGGACGCTGCCCTAAAATTAACACGAGTCAAACTAAAATTACTAACAGATCCGGATATGTTCTATTTCATAGAAAAGTCGATTCGAGATGGAATAAGTGTTATAACTAAAAAGCACACGGTTGCAAACAATAAATATTTGAGGTCGTATGACCCTAACAAACCATCAAGTTATATTATTTATCTTGACAAAATAATCTCTATGGCTGGGCTATGTCTCAACCACTACCTGTCGACGGATTTCATTGGATTACAGGAGACCAGTACCTAAAAGAGACAGGTAAAACTGTACCAGAAGATGTCGGATATTTTGTCGAAGTCGATTTAATTTATCCGAATCACCTACACAAAGAGCATAACGAATATCCTTTCTGTGCAGAACAACTATTAATTACCGACGATGTGCTTTCGCCAGAGCAACTTAATCTAAAACAACAATATCGCCTCGGTAAAAATATTATGAAAAAGCTTGTCCCGAATCTTATGAACAAAACGAGTGATGTAATGCATCACAGAGCGTTACAGCAAGCAGTAGAACACGGGGTTATAATATCTAATGTTTATCGCGTACTAAAATTTCGTCAAACGTGTTGGCTCAAGGATTATATAGACTTCAACACAAACAAACGAACAGAAGCAACAACAGATTCAGCAAAGGACTTTTTCAAGCTGATGAACAACGCGGTATTCGGTAAAACGATGGAGAACGTCCGCAAACGAAAAAATATAGAGCTTATTAATGATCCTGTTCGCCGAAATAAGGTTATTGCCGATGACACATTTTTATCTATGAACATCTTCACAGAAAACTTAGTCGCAGTACATAAGCGTGAAACAAACCTGAAACTAAACAAACCGATTTACGTTCGTTCTGCAATACTAGATATTTCAAAAATGTTAATATATCAGTTTCATTACGACGAATTTAAACCAGTATATCCAGACTCGGAGTTATTGTTCAGCGACACAGATTCTCTCTGCTATTATGTTCCAACAGAAGATTTATATCAGGATATCTATGACAAAAGAGAACTGTTCGACTTATCTGATTACCCGAAAGATAGTCCTTTCAAATGCGATGACAACAAAAAAGTCATTGGTAAGTTTAAAGACGAGACAAACTTTACTCCTATCAAGGAATTTGTTGGACTAAGAAGTAAAATGTATAGCATCAAATTAGATGATGATAAAACAAAGAAAAAGGCTAAAGGAATCGTTAAAACTGTTGTAAATAAACAAATATCGTTCGACGACTACCTTAACGCGTTACAAGGCGAGCATAAGCATATTACAATGACAACTATAGAATCCGACAAACATAATATCAAAACAAATACGATTAATAAATCGGGGTTGTGCAACTATGATGATAAACGTTATTGTGTTGACGGTATCAATACGACCGCGTTCGGATATAATTATGTTGCTGGTGAAGAAACATATGAGGATATTCTTGATATAAAATTTTTATCTAAAATAATAAAACAATAATAATAAATGAGTGAAATAAAAACACAACTAGACAAACAAGAAAAAAACTTGTTTATTCAGATGACGACAGTAGCTTTATGACAGACGATGACAGTAGCTTTATAACAGATGACGACAGTAGCTTTATGACAGATGAAGAAATATCAGATATTACAACAGACGAAGAATCTGATAATAATGTTAATATTGTTATTACTGTTAAGACGTCGAAGTAGTATCATTTATCTTTAAATTAATTTTATCTAAACTATAATAATAACAGTATCCGCAAGGATTAATTTCGCAGTAGTAGGGGTTAGAGCGTGGTTTGAGCACAATTGGTCCAGACGAGTGAAAAACCATCGATCCCCCCTAGGGGATTGATGGTTTGAACGAGGATAGGATCGATTGTGTTCAAACCCGCTCTTACCCCTACTACTCCATCCTCAAACGTTTTGAAAGTGCAAGATAAAATGCTGACTGGTCTGTATTTGCCCTTATCCATAGAATCAGATTTCTTTTTTCTTTTTTTTTGTTGTACATTTGGGTTACCTGTGCTTCTTAAAGATGATCTGGAAATTTCCTTATGTCAATACAAGTATTAAAAAGTATGCTAATTCCTGAGCATAAAACTGGTGCGCATAATTAATTTGAGAATTTTAAATTTAGATTTCTTTGTATCAAAGCCTTTCATAATTTTGAAAACTTGTTCTGGCAGTACAGGTTTCAGTTTGAGAATTGGGTATTTTTCAGGTGGTTGATTATCAGGAATAACTTGGGCATCACCCTCCATTAGAATGATGTTACAGTCTGAAATTTTACTTTTGGTTGATAAAAAAAAGTTTAATGGTAGGCCAAAAGTCCTTAAGTTACGGGTCGAGACTGTACCTTTCAAATAAATAAAATCTAATAGATTGTCTTCTGAACTTGGTGACAAAATGTATCTGTTTATTTGTAAGTTTCCCAGAATCGTTTAGTTACATATTTTATAGATTTCTCATCGGTCATACGCTCTTTATAAATGTCCTTTCTAAGTTCAATGTTGGAGGGGGGGGGGATTCTTTCGCTTTTTTGACCATGATTATTATAGACCTCCAATAGTAGCTTTACATATGCCCAATATTTATCATCAAACTTGACATGAAAAGATATTTTATTAACATCATCGAGGAAATGTTTCTCATAAAAATTGTTGTACCTGAACATGATTTTCTCACGTATGTTTGAAACATGCTATTCTTTAAGTGTTGTGGCTCTCATGTGATATCAGTCGCACACGCCACATTCGAAATGTATGCTATGAGAAAAGAATTGTGGATTCTTAGTAACAATACTATCTATTAGGGAAGGTGGCAGTCTTTAACATAGCAAATAGGGTTCCATGTCGCATTTGTTAAATCGAAAATACCAAAGATTGATCTAAGGGTTTGACTTTGTTCCGTATATTAGCGATCATAGTTGAGATCACCTACTAGACATGCATTTTCATACTTTGTAAATATAGTATTTAATTTGGTTTCTATATCAGCCAGTAGTGGTATACTGTATGTTTTTGATTTTTATTACTTGGATATGTCAGCCCTTCTATACCACATGACTTTAGTATTTTTATCTTAGTCGTTACATATTAATGCATACGATATGGGCGTACAAAAATATAATTTACAACGAACACACACGCGAGTTTGTATTCGTGAGCAGCGCGTTTCTCTTTACGGTTTCATTTCGCAGTTGCAGTTTCGCTTCGATTATGTTTTCATGTCGTTAAGTTTGAGGGTCCATTATAAATTCTTCTATTAATAATACAATTGCGTAGTACAATTGCTCAACAACCATGCCTTGTTCCGGTGCAACACGCACACGCACTTCTAACCAATTACTACTTTTCACTTGCACAACCGCCATGCAATTATAAAAATATCTTCCTATGGAATACTTAAAATCTCCAGCAATTGTGCATTCTGGGAGTACGGTACCACATTCATATAGAACCAAATTGATTACGCCCTTGGTTGGTATCTGAAACGATTGTACTCGTCTTCGCCCAAGAACTGCTACACAAACAAGTGCGTCCTTGTTAAATAACAGTCGAGCTCTTTCTCTCCTCGGTTTAACATATTCTCTGGAGAATGTAACCGGGGTGGATTCAGCTGTGAATCCCACTTCATCGTTGTAGAAATAATCCATGGATGTTTTACACCTGGTGGTGAGGTCAACGATTGGGCATTTTCACGGACTAATTCTATAACTCCAAGCTGGCCTCGATTTGGTAATAGTACATCAAGAGGGTCCCAACGGTTAATTTCTATCTTTCCCTCGCGCAAATTATATTTGAGTTTATACGAGGGTCTGGTAAC
Source organism: Margaritifera margaritifera (assembly GCA_029931535.1). NCBI lineage: Eukaryota > Metazoa > Mollusca > Bivalvia > Unionida > Margaritiferidae > Margaritifera > Margaritifera margaritifera. The sequence goes on along the minus strand of JAQPZY010001135.1, from coordinate 396,216 downwards.
ACCATTCTAAAGCAGACATTCGTTGACAAGTGGAACAAAATTACTCTCGATGTTAGCATTCTTTGTCATGTAATCAATCACCTTGTCGGTAAATTCAAGAACCTCATTCACCGCGGTCAGAATCGATCACTTATATGAAGAGTCTTTATTCATTCCAATTGCCCAAACGAACTGTGAGGATAAATTTTTTCAATGAATTGAATTGAATGGCAGATAGTGCAATAAACAACAATGTATCATCAGCTATAGTCTACAATATTCAAAAAAATCATAGTAAGAAACGAAATTACATATGCATGCAGATGCAAATCCATGCAAATGAAATAAGCAGATTATTTCACAAAACTTCTCCGTAGGGAGAAAGAGATATCTACATTATTAAAGGTAGTAAGTTAAAATCAGGGGTTATGTAATTCAAATTCATATTGAAACGGTGGTCAGTCAAAATATTACATGATCTATGCATATACGGCGGTATTTCTATGATTAAAAGCTTTATAAATGTAAATGGCCAAATTATTCAAAATTCTAGTATTCTGGATATTCATAAGTTCTATAAATTTAAACATATTTGGTCTTTTTCTGAAATATTTCTCTATATATTTGGCTCTTAGATCTTTATACAATACGCATTCAAGGACAAAATGATATTCATCTTCAATGAGGTTGCACATAGAACAAAGTCTATCATGAATTGGTTTATATGGTCTCGTCCATCTACCCGCTTCAACTTCGAGTCTGTGAGAGGATACTCTAAATTTAGCAATTGCATTTCTATATTTCAAAGAATGGATGCTATCAAGGTAAAGTTTTGATCCAAAATTTGCAATATTTATATAAAATAATGCTCGACTACTGTTTTTAAGATGATCCATCCAATTTTGCATACAATTGTCAGATAGCCTTAATTTAAATGACTGTAAAAATATGTCAGTGTTGCCGACCCCTTGGTTAACCAAAACTTCATAGAATCCTAATCTTGACAATAAATCTTTAACTAAATATGCCCAATTTACTTTATTGGGTAGAGCTTCTAAATCGTTCAACATCATTTGGTATATATATTTTATATATTTGTCGTCCTTTACCTCTAATATCTTAAATCAATGCTTCACAATGTAATAAAATATATTGACTATCATTGTCGTACGCCCTAACTCCCCATAAATAAAATCATTTTGTGTCGTCTTCTTCACTCCTAATATCTTTTTACAAAAATGTAATTGCACTCTTTCAATGCATTTAGCAGGAATAAATCCCCAAACTTGGCAACAATAATTTAAGATAGGTTTTATCAGTCTATCAAAAACATTCATGAAATGGCTTGTAATGATAAATCTAATCTTAAACACAAACGCCAAAGACGGTTAAGATCCGTCCGAATAAACGCCGAGACCCGATATTAGTTGTGCAAAATAAAGACCAAGATGCCGCTGATCATTTGTTAACACTGCCATGCTACCCCATTGTCGACCTTTATTTCCAGTCATGCTCCCCTGGGTCAACGTCAGCAACAACCCGGCTCGTAAACTCTGTATTGTATACTATTAAGTATACTTTAATGTAAAATCAACAAGTGCTTGCGGGGTCGGTGTTGAGAAAGCTTTGCATCCTGCGAATGCATGTGACGCTTCAACAAGATTGCCTCATATTGGCCTGTCCAGCCGAGTTTGCCATGGCAGCGTTGAATAAAACAGCGGTAGACGACTTTGTCCGCCTCGGGTTAAATAATCAACAACTTCAATCGGTGGTACAAGCCCGTACGAGTAAAAATACAAAGGATGTCGAGGTGTCAAATCCAGGTTAACAATCCCGGTTTTCATTGTGCGCGGAATTATTGATGCAAGTTCATTCCGCACAAAGACACCTCGAAAATGCTAGACTGATTTTAACATCGTGAGTAGATCAAAATTGGTCAACTGCCAGGCCTTCTGCGAATTGCACCAGGTAGTCGAAGACCTCTGTCTGAAGGTATTTTGCTAGTTGTTCTGGGTAATCGAAGACCTTTCCCTTTTCTCATTCGTTTACCGGACACTATGAGGCCTCGAGAAAAATCGTAGATTTTTCCACCAACTGCCTTTTTCAGCGACATTCCAGATGCAGTTCCGACAGCCCATAACGCACCCGCTTTTGCAACCGCGGGAGCCCCAGCTGCAAACAACTCTGGAATCGCTGCAAGTCATGGAAATATTCCACCGGTCTTTTGTATTTGTGTCAAAAGTGACTTCGATAACATTAAGGTCACCGAGGTGTTCCTTCGTTTGACCGCATTAAACTGATCTAGTTATGTTTAGGTCAAGCACACAGGGACAATTCCAATTAACCTTGCAGGCGAAAGTTTCAATGTGACTCCACAATCGTTTCGTAATGCGCTTTTGATTTTCGCAAGCTGGTTTTCGCTAAGGCCAATTTTAACTTCGTGGTAGGACATTATATTATATTATGCTGCTCAATTACAGCAACTACAATTGCAGGTTTTCCACAGGTGCTTCGATAACCCTTATTCGACCACCTGCGCCCTCCAACAACAGCAACTTATCAGAAAGTATTACAGCAATGCATCTGTATCCACCAGGGATGGGTGGAACGGCGTCAGAATCGGCCACGGAAACCTCAGTTACACGTGCATGAAAGTTTAAATCGACCACAGACTGTCTGTACAGGTCAAAGTGTTCCAACGAAAAGTAATAAATCAGGTACAACTTAGCAAAGTCATGATGGGAAATCTGTAGACCTGTGTCAACGTTTTGATCCCGGCCCATGAACGACCACAGTTTATGATAGGCACGTGCAATATGATTGTTTGTAAAGTCAAGCAAACTTTCTTTCTCGGGTTCTTGATAACCATTTAACCGCAAAGAAACTTCAGACACTCCTAGCCCGTCAAATATAATTTCCACCGCGCACACGAACTACAGTTTGAAACGCTATAAACATACATGTCTTGGTGCGCTGATACCTTGTTGGGTAGTTATTTGCCATGATAATTGTTGAATGTTACCTTCATACATGTCTGTGATAAGCGTGTGAAATGATAACGGTGATGTGCCTCCAGAATTCATAAACGACAACAAACGTGTTTCTGTAGCCACCGAAGGAAATATCACAGGCATCCACAATGCTAATTTTAACAACACAACTTTGCCAGCGGCAACACCAGCAGTACTCCAAATTGCATCACTATCGCTGTTTTTTCGTTATAATGTGACTGTGTGTTTTGCTCCAAGACAACGACGCTAGCACTTTTGATGCTTGTGTGAACAATCCCAGGACAACAATACCAAATCCATTTCCATAAGATACCGCGTAAACGGGTTTTCTGCATTAACAACACGCACTGGTATCTCACGTCTACGTACAATTGCCATTATATTACATGTCAGGTCGATCTCTAATGTACAGCTGTATTGTCAAGGTCTCCCCGCGCAGGTCCAACATGTGCCCGTCCTGGTCAACAAGGGTGAAACGGATATGTGTCAACCGAGGATTATAACATGGAAGATACGCCAGTGACGCGGGAATAATTGATATCAAATCACCCAGTTCCGCAGTTGGGGAAAAACCAAACAATGTGTAATCCTGGGAGGCTACACTTGAGCGAGCTCTACTTTCATAAGTGCCACTGATGGCATCACAGGGTAAATTAATTTGAATCGTTGAAGCAATATTGACAATGTCAGACGCGATATGGTACCCATGCGTAAAAATCGTTTGTCATCGTTAATGTCTTCAGGCCAATCTAAAATTGTTCTTATTGATGACCGTGCGATGTCAACCGCGTACGGTGCAGATTCGATCACGATGACAGAGCTGAGTGTGGGCTCGTGTTCACCTATAAAAATGTTAGAGCCTTTTCCGGTCACCAATGTAATTCTACGTCTAATCTCTTCATTGATCGATTCCATGTCGTATGCGCCCGCGGAAAGTTCAATATTATTCCAAGTGACGCCACTGTCCGGCGAAAACACAAATGAGTTATTCGCATCAGACCCCCACACGGACGTGATCGGATGTTGGGCCAGCTGTAATAAACTCGCAACGAGGCAAGTGCAATCTCGAGTGTGCGGGATTCTCCTGCGGCAATTGGTGTAGATAAAGTTACATAGAATTCTGGCTTCGTTGACGAGATCGTGATCATCGAGGTAACGCACGGGGTTGTATTTACAATAACGCGCTACATAGCGACATTGATTTCATGTAAAACACAAAGTGTTTCAACCGAAAGTACTTCAGGATTCATCATTATAACAGGACGATACACCGTATAGAAAGTGCTTCAAAACTCATCATTATAATATGGAAGATACATCATTATCACATGGAAGATGCACATTAATTTCACGTAAAACACGAAAAGTTTCAACGGAAAGTGCTTCAAAACTCATCATTATAACATGGAAGATACACCGGTAACGCAGGAATAATTGATATCAAATCACCCGATTCCGCCAGAGCGTTACCTCGATGACCACGATCTTGCATCGTTGTGAGTTTATTATAGTTATAACTGAGTTAGTTCGTCGTATAAATCATCGATGTCTTCAACAAGTTTATGCATCAGCGCGCGAAACGTCCCCGGATCCATAATGTCATTGATGAGCAACTGTTAACAAATCGATGAGGCCTCATTGATAACTTCTGGCGCGTTATTGCCCGCGCGAACTGACCATACTAATGTTTCCAACCGATCCACTAGTTCATTTAGCTGCTGTTGGTCGACATTCACGCATTCGGCTGCGGGTTTGAACCCTGCTGGTTTTGAACCTTTACGCCCGCGTTTCCGTGCACGACCACCGATACCTTTTCCATTTTTGGGTAATTCCTCCTCCGCTGGGGGAGAAATATGTTTTTCCTCGGGTGCTTTTTCGGGTAATTTTCACTATAAGCCTGCCAGTCTTGATCGACCTCTTCTTTACAATGGTTTCTATGTCTTTCAACAAGTTCAATAAATTCCGGCCACTCAGGCTTATTCCTGCTTAATTTATTACTGTCCACCCACACCTTAAATACCCATTTAGACAATTCATTACAAATGTAACTCGGGCGCATCATTTTAGGGAGAATTCTCTCTCGAACAAGCCTTGTATGTAGGCTTCAGCGTGGCAAAATCTAAAGTATCTGTGAAGATCTGATGGCGTGCCCACTCTTTAAATCGCTGGCAGATTTCGTCATTTAATATGTTCGGTATGGTTGTTAAATTGGTTTATCTAAACCCGCGCGATTTTTTCCGCCGCGGCTGGAGGCGAGACCGCTCTACGGTCCACTAGTCAAGTCAATAGTGAGAAAACTATACGGGTCCGAGGTGGCCTCCGCAAACATTTGCCGAAACTCATCCCACGTGTGGTCGGCAGCACACCAGGTCCGATGAATGTTTGCGAGACCATGCGCGTCAACGCCGCGAAAAATATCATTAACATGTTACAGTTGCGTCCGATTACTTTAGGCACGTGTTCGGGTATCGTTGTGTCAAATAGATCACGTCTATATTTTTATGTCGGCCTCGGGATAGATCGTGTCTGTGTTTTTATGTCGGCCTAGGGAAAATATTTACGCGGGATTGATTTGGTTTTCAAGCATTACGTCATCGTACACGACAAGATTATTTTCACTCAGATCAAGGTCATCAATCGTGGACGCTTCATCGATTGTGGAAAATAAATCAACCGTGGCTCTACCGCCCGACGACGCAAGGGCGCCCGAAAAATCTTTGAGTACGTCATAACAAGGTTGATCATTCGCCAATGGTGCATCCACGTACAACCGATCCCAGGTCAATCATTGCGAAATCATATTCCACAACAGTTGGGTTTTCCCTGAACCAGCCAGACCAATGATTAGCGCGCAAACCGAATTTGAAAACATATCGCCGTGCTTGGACGGTTTCGGTGCTGCGAGCGCGGAAAAGTCAAAGACGGAAAATTTTTCGATTTTTCTCGACGCAGAGCTTTTAAACTTTTTATTTTTTATTTTTCTCAGCGCGGAGCTTTTGAAATCTTTGGCATCTTTGGTGCTTTTCCTTTTTCGTGATGCAATATTAAATGTTAACAAAATTGTTTTATAATACAATCATGTCCTCATATTGTGTCCGATGCCGCACTCGAACACGTACTGCGAATCGAACTCGAGTTCAAACACATATTGGTAAATCCGCGATCACTGGAACTTGTGTTCCATGTGGAGTGAAGAAGTTTACGTATGTCAGCAGACGGCAAAGCCGTTTCACTTCCAGTCCCACTGGCGGACGCAAACGCGTCTCACGCGCGATATCCTCTGGGGTCCAGGTCTAAAAACAATTGTCGGCGGTGATGTCGCTGCCGCGTTAGCAAAGTTACCTGTGACACCATGGAGTAAATATCATGGTAAAAGCATATTCCTGGATACAATTACTCTGGGCCTGGTACATGACTGGATATACTACTTGATTGTAACAATCGACCAGCGCCAGAGAAGCACCCGTGAACTGCGTCGATGTCGATGCTGCATGTTACCGACATGATCTTGCTTACAAAGCATCAAAAAATATCCGTGCACGTCAATGTGCCGATGTAGATCTCATCTATGACTTGAACGCGCTCAATCCTACACTAGAAGAAAGAATTGCTGGATGGATCATCAAAGGGGGTATGAATGCCAAGATTGTTTTGGGTGGTGGACAAAGTCCATGCATTGGAGGTAAAACATATTGATATAATAAACAAACATGGTCTCCGAGCGGTCTTTAGTTAAAATATACTACAGTCCTCGCTGTTAATGGAAAGGTGAAGATGCTGTTGAAAAGTTAGCAAATGCAGCAGCGGTCACTCATGGGGTTGCTCGAGAATGGTTAGCTAAACAAGCGATGTGGAAAATTTCCCGTGGTTGGTTATATGTCCAAACACCTAACGAAGTTCACCAGGCTCATCTTTTATTTCTCCGCATGATCGGGTACGTGGGCGTACTTACAAATACGCGCTAACCGTCGTAGATATCGCTAGCAGATACAAGGAAGCGGAGCGGTTGAGGTCTAAAGATTCAGCTGGTGTCGAAGATGTGCTTAAACGTATTTACACACGCGGACCATTAACATGGCCACGGCTGTTAAAGTGGATCCAGGTAAAGACTTTCTCGGATCCGTTGCTGTGTTGTTGACAAAACACCGTGTGCGGGTTCGTGTTGGACATGTTAATATACATCAAGACCAAGCTATTGTAGCACGATTTAATCATACACTTGCGGAACGATTATTTGAACATCAGTACGAACAATAATTGTTAATGAGATCTCGGTCGCAGGGGGCTAGCCCCTGAGTGCTCGATCTCGGATTGTAGAACGATCTCACGAGTGATTAACACGGCTTCCTTCAGTCATCGCAGCGCTGAATAATGAACTCACACGCGCGATAGGATTAAAATCCGCTGATGCAATTCGGCGCAAAACTGTCAATGTTGTGAAATCAGTTTCACATCCACCACTGTTAGAATCACTCGGAAACAATTTTGTTCCGCATCTGTATGCAGCTTGTGGAGTTAGTAGGTGGGCAACGTCGTGCTACTGATCCGGTATGGTCCGTTGATGAATTTATTATAATTTATTATCTCAGCCCGGATTGGCTTTCCAAGGCAAACAACATGTTATTATTTGGCGCCTGTGGATGAGCAATCGGCAAAGCCTCCCGGTAGAACATTTGTGCGAGAGGAATTGCAAGTCGTTCCCTCCAGTACGGAACTGCCAACAAGATCAATTTTCAAATCGTAAGCAGATTTGTAATTGCATGATGCCCGTACACGTAGGTGGTAATTCCGTCGGGGAATATCCATCGTTTGGTGTCCACCATTGACAATCTCATCTTGGTGCATTGGTATACGCCCATGTGATGTTCTTTACTCATGGTCATGTTGGTTGTATGTGTGTATTCACATCGCTCGCAAAGACATTCCACATACATTTCGTGTGTGAGATCCTTTTTCACAATAACCTGGGTAACTCCTTTTGCCGTGTTTTTGTTTTTGGATCCGACCACAATCGAGAACATTTGGGGCTCAGTCCCACGTATTCTTCGATAAGATCACCCTTGCACTTATCTTTGAATTTTCCTACGACTTTTTGTTGATGTTCTTTCAAATACTCGCTGTTGTCAAATTCGTTTACAAGTGTGTCTGATGCGATATTCGCGTACACATTGGCGGTGGTTATATGCATCAGCAGCGAGTCTGTGTCGGTGTAAAGCATCTTGACACGATCGTGGTAAAATGGTTTTATTTTACCATTGTGAAACCCATACATTATCAGCTTTGAAAGATCAAGCACGGACGCGCCAACGTCGATAGACTTTATCAGCTTCAGTTTTTGATTTTTTACAATGCACAGCAACAAGCCCACTATCGAAGATCTTTCGGGATTCAAATGCTGGGTCCGCGATGAGCCTTAGAAGCTTGTCCGGTTCGGTATCACGGAAAAAGTCGACGCGGATTCACTTTCGCAGATTCTCCATCGTTTTCCCCTATACGGAATTGTTCGCTAGTTTAAAGAATTCTTTTTCTAATTCATTTTGAGCATTCGTTCGCAGAATCGTATTCATCTGGATACAAGAAGCCATCCAAGCGTGTTTGCGAAATCTAAGCACCCGATGAATTCTGCTTACACGCATTCCCAATCGCAAATACAACTGCAGGCTTCGTACGTGAACTACATATTTGGTTTTCCGCCGAAGACTTGGAACAAGTTTGTTGCATTCGGTAAACTTACGTCCGGATTCGTCCACGATCTCGCACTGATACAGGGACAGCCATTCGCTTCTGGTGCTAGATGGTATTCATTATGAGTGTAGTGAAGCTCATCCGGGTACTCCAAGTCAACTTCAAAGAAGTATCCGTGCTCGCTGTTGCTGTCGTGATCTTGTACATGTGTTTGTATGTCCACATCCGCATGATCTATCCACGAAAACCCACCAACGGGCAGCGGCTGCATAATTGCCCAACCATAAAGGTTGTTATGGTAAAGATACTGTAACTGTTTGGGAAAACGGGGTCACATTCGTCCACGTCTGGTTTATTCGCGCGGGCGCGACGATAACTCAACATTGAAATCCCGCATAGAATACCACGCTCGATAAACAGATGCATATCAGTATCAGTGAGCAGTACCAATTCTACTTTTGTTATTAACAGCAATCCATCCCAGGACATTCCCGGTGCCGTAAAGTAGTGTTCGGGGTCGAGATTGTATATTCTCATGGCGGTATCGCGAAATGATTCAAAGACATCCGCAAGCAGCAACACATCCGTACACAGATACAAATCATGTGCGTAGTGCGTAGTCGTCAGTGGAAATACTGTCGCGAGACAACAACGAATGGAATCCCTCGATCATGTCTTCAGGCGAGTAAAGCTGTTCGCGGATCCAGTTCCTGGTAACCTCGAGCGATTTAAGAAACACCTCAACCGAGTTCTGGCCACGATACAATATTGGTGGCTCACGTGCTTCATCACATCTTTCGACAATGTAGCAAAACCCGCATTGGATTTGTTCCGCAATTTGTGTTGTATTTGCGTTAATCAAAGCAGCGTTCACTGGAACATTCAAACATTCAAAGTCCGCATAAATTATACAAGGTACTTTCATCTTTCGTTTCACCCCACTGAATTTCAAAATGTTTTAGTCGGGTTCTGTCATAATCATACGTTGAGGTTTTCCACTAATTTCACTGGGGTAAAAGTCATGTTCTTCAAGCCCCTGTTGGGTGCTATATAAATGTAGGCAACGTTCACATGGAAACATTTTACCCGTGTGCTTGTCGGTTAAACAATCGGGAAAGATTCTGTATCCATACATAATGAGATAACGACTCTGAACCTTTCATGCCGCTTATCAACCGCATATTAATCTTGATCCGTCCATGCCAATTTCCGCTTTGTACACGTGGGGATAGTTCAAGCGGATAAAAGACTTTGTCCCAAGTGTACGCGTTAACGGCGATACCGGTGTTAAGTTCTTCAAACTTTTTGAGCATCGCCCTGATAACCTGCACCGGAAATTCAATGTCACCAAAATCAAGTTTACCCAAATATTGCTGGTATTTTCGCCGCTGATCTGTATTATCGCTCGTGGGATGTAACGCGGACACGGTCGCCCATTCAAAACATCGATTGTCTTCGTTTTTTACATTTATCACTGACCTCGGCAGAACATAATCTGTCGTTGGTATATAATTCGATTCGTGAAATGGCATGTTTGAGGAAATATGCAGTTGAACTTCCGTATATATGTCAAGAGTCCATCCTGAACCGGCTTTGGTGAATATTTCCAACGTGTTGAGAATCTTGTCAGTACCTTCATCGATTGCTTTATTGATATCCTTGGTGTCTTTGCGGTTCGTGATTATAAGTGGACAACCATGAAACCACCGGTCTAAGGTTTTAGATCCATCCTTGTCTCATGACTTGCGATTAAACGGCATAGTCAAATGCGCATGGACAACACTATTCGCTTTAACCCCGATGGTGCGATAGCAGCTGCTGTACGGCACCGGTCTAAGGTTTTAGATCCATCCTTGTCTCGTGACTTGCGATTAAAAGGCATAGTCAAATGTGCATGGACGACAATATTCGCTTTAACCCCGATGGTGCGATAGCAGCTGCTGTACGGCCGCGGTCGTTTTCACGTACATGCTCGACTGCCTCAGCGGCCATAGCGGCTGCGACACGTCGACGGTTTTGTTCGTCTTGGACTATATTTGTAATTTCCGCACGCTTGACTCGTGGAGGGATTTCGATATTAAATCATGCTGCTGTTTCACGAAGATGTCTCTCGGTCTGGCGCGATTTGGCTACGATTTCTAATAACACAAGTATGTTAGCTTTTCTTGCACCTCTTGGTATTGCTATGTTACGCTCACGCGCGAGTTGTCTCAGCTCTCGTACCGTTGCTGTTGCAGTAACTGTTTGTTGCGGTTGCACAACCAGTTGTGGTTCAGTTACGAGTCCTAATAGCGTTAAGTATGTCAGCTTTTCGCATACGGCTTGGTATTCCTATCCCACGCTGTTGTGCGAGTTGTTGTAGTTGAATCCCAGTCGGCATACTCTTATATAAGAGAAAATCTTTGTTTAATTATGAATTCCGTCAATAATTTTTTTTAGAATTTTTACATTAGCCGGCTTGGAAACGGCAATTGCCTCAATCCTGGCTATTATTTCATTTACTTCTGTAACGTTTTCATCAACGTCGTCGGGGGTGTTAACGTTGGGTATTTCCGCAAAAGGTTCCGTTGCTGTTGCGCAGGCGGATCTTTGACGGCGTGTGTGATAATACTCGCGAACAGATCCGCATGGTCGGCAAAGCTGATTACGAGACTTCACTCGTAAACCACATTTGGTACATGGTCGAGCACCCGGACCAGCAAATGTGATTTACAGTATTCGTAATGGCATGTTCTGCCGCATAGTTCACGTTTTCCAAGGCATTCACCTTTGCATTGATTTCGTCCGAATGCAATTTAAATTGTATTCTCTAATAGAGATAATCATCTGTATTTTCATAGATATAATCATTTTTGTTTTCGAATAATGGCGTCCATAACTTCGTGCGTATGTGCTCCTCATCCTCATCAAAGTCCATAAGTGGTTGCAAAGATGATCGCAATGGATAGTATTTGATTATACGACCATTCGCTGTAAAAGACTTTTCATCAGTCATTGTAATTTCCAAATTCTCGGCATCGGTTTTTAAGCAAAATTGGTCACCAGGCCGCATCGACTGAGGATCACCGGCAAATAGATTTGTGTGTTTCAATATAATTTTCTTCAATTCGGTATTTGACCAAATCGCCGCATACTCATAAGTACCCTTAAATCCTATACCAACTCGTAAATAACCGCCGCTTGTATAATGACATCCCATAACATAAAATGTCTTGCACTTTTTGTTGTATATTGACCCCATAGTTTCTGCGTCTTTGCATGAAAATCTCGTGCAAACAAACTTCATACATTGTGACGTCCGCTAAGAATTATGGCATCGCAACCGTCACTTAAAATCTTCCTTTTCTGCTTTCCTTTCAGCTAGAGTTTTCTGCTTCTCTCTAGCAATTATTCTATCACCAGCCTCTTTTTGCATTTGCGCCCACCATTTGCTTTTTTCTAAACATGCTTCCGGCAATTTTGTATTTCTGATAAATCTATTGCGGTTTATAAATTCTTGCAACTCATCGTCATCAAGTGTATCTAAATTCTTCATAATTAATTTTTGTGAACATTTTCCTATATTATAATACCAAAAGCATTTATCTAGTTAATTTCTTCGTGGTCTTCAAGACTACTACAATAATTGCCCGATGTTTCGATGTCGTTGTCGTCGTCATTGTCATCAGCATGATACTCTTCACTCGTGTTGCTATCTGTTCTGCAGCCAACGTTAGCGACTTTATTTTTCTTGCACAATTTCAAATAATGTTTTTTTTTCAGGTTGCTTGTTATATTTTTCTCCAAGTAGGCATTGCTGTTTTTCCAAGATAATTCCTAAATTGATTAATTTATCACGATGCTCTGGATACGTATTTCAAAAATCATACAGCAAGCGAAACAATGACTGATTAAGATTATTTCCTGCGATGTTTCGCACACTCCACTGGGTTGGTAGATTAATTCCAGACTAGGATATTTTCATATTTGTCGCCATTGTTATATATCCCGAGGTAAATGTCTAATATAATATTTTCGCATTAACTCTGCCCCAGTCAGGGTAAAACATAGCCATGGCAAACTATTTCTATACAGTATACTGCGATCAATAATCCTGCAGTGCCATAGTTGATAGAAAATACAGGCCATAGTCGGTATAAAATATAGCTATACAAAGAAAACAATACAAGCAAAATATTTTATACAGCATACCGCGATAAATAATCCTACTTTCCACAGGTAGTATTTTTAGTCTCACATTGTAGTAATGGCCACAATCAATAATATAGGTCTAACACACAGGCAACTAGCGAGCAAAAGATAAACAGTAGCGGATTTACAGGTATTGGTAAGTAACCCTCGATACACATCATTGCGCTAGCTGGGAAAGTCCCGTAGTGCGATCTAGATAGTATAAATAAATTGTGGTGATTGCTGCGCACGCTGGGAAAATTCCCGGAGAGACTTAATAATATAAATCGTAGCAAATACCAGCAACGGTTATATTTTTGTAAACCCACATCGTATGCATTAATATGTAACAACTAAGATAAGAAATACTAAAGTCGTGGGGTATAGAAGGGCTGCCTCATCCCAGTAATTAAAATCTAAAACATACAGTATACCACTACTCAGCCTCAAAGACAGCATTTCCTAAGCTTGGGGAGGTGGAGGAACATAGGGAACCTCAGACACATTTATTGAGGCGGAATTCCATGAATATTAAGTCAGTTTAATTACATTCCAAGCGTTCAAATTGCCAGAAAGGTAGGTCAGACCGATAGTAAATAAGCATACCTCCACCATTACAATTTCTAGTTTTCCTTTCAAGATTGTAATGTAACCTTTCACCTTAAATCAGGCCCGCTGAGGGGGCGGGGGGAAGAGGAATAGCCAAGGGGCCTGGCGATTTCTACGGACCGCCGTCAACTTAGCTATAATCTTTGCAGTAAATATTAAAATTGGTTCTTTGCAAGAGTCTAAATTATGGTAGATTACTAAATGTTTTATATGCAAAACTGTACACAGGTTTTTATATAAAAAAAATTAAACTAGTTTTGGGACCACTGAATGCTCTGCCCAGGGACCCGGACATTGTGTGGGCGGGCCTGCCTTAAATAAGTCTGAACTAATCGAAGTGTTTATTTTAGTCTTTGATCACACATACAACTGCCTCGGCTCTAAATGACCTACTTATGTTGCTATGTTGTACAACACCAAACCAAGCTTTTATGTTAGTTTAACAGTATTACAAATGAAAGGCAGGCGTAAGGCACTTTATTTAAACTCTGAACACTCCAAACTTGTTTGTATTATCATTAATTGATTACACTGAATCACATTGGTTTATTTTCCCTTCCACCCCCAATTGAATCAAACCATGCAACGCGCCTATAAGGTTTGTTTATACGCGTGAGGAATTCTATGGTTCATGGGTACGAGTGACGTCACATATGTTTAGTGAAACGGATGCTTTATTTGTTGTCAGGACGCCATGGTTTCAAAACAAAGTCTTATAATATTCAAGGTACTGAACTCCAGTTCATACACGTTAAAGATCGGTCAAAAAGGATTTTTGGTTCTTCGCTGGACTTTTACGCATGGCGCATCCAGGTAAAATTTAAACTATTACACTTTTTTTTTTAACAGGATCAAACACACCATGTCTTGATTTGTTTTTGTTGTTGTTTTTGGTTAAATCATAGCAAGGTATGTTTTCTACTGACGATATATTCAAGATATTCAGTTCGAACTAGTACAGTTTATTTAAACTGTATATAATACCGTTCGATGGAATTGTGTCAACATGTATATGTATAATACTCGAATACCCCACCCCACTACCTAGGAATGATCTTTTGGTGTAACCTGACACTACGCAGTCCCTTGCATACCTGGATTTTCAGTGTGTCTTATTAGTATTAAAAAAAAAAATCCATAGAAATGAAGTCAGGCATAGATAAATACTAAGCAGCTATTTATATGCCTTTGTTGTACTCATGAATTTCTTGACGAACGATAAAAATCGAGAGAAATTAAGTCAAAGCAATATAAACTTAACTGACGATTTAATAGTATTGAATTTCAATGTGAACAATAAAAATATGGAGAAATGAAGCCAAGCATCGATAAATATTAAAATGCGGTTGGTATTTTGGATCAATAGAGTTATATCATATTCTGTAACTTAAATCAACCAACATAACGAGAATAATCAGGGTGTAACACGAGTCGGCGTAAAAATTAGAGAGGAACTCGTTAGAAATTTAGACCAATAACAACACACTTGTACCGGATAAATGAAATAACAGCACACTTGTACCGGATAAATAGGAAGTACATGTTGCAGTCTCTCTCTCTCTCTCTCTCTCTCTCTCTCTCTCTCTCTCTCTCTCTCTCTCTCTCTACAAATTTATTTCATTAATAAAAATAATTTAAAAAAATAATTGTATTTGCCTCATTTGTACGAATTGCAAAACATCTTCACTGGACATCAAAATTATCACCGTCTTTGTTTCTCAGCTTGTTGTAAAATGCGTACGTCAACACTAAGTCATAATCAAATGATAGATTTTTCTGACATTTGAACAAACAAATTATTTTCATCTATACATATTCTAACTACCGTGTTCTTCCCACACATTTTCCATTTGTTTATCAAACACACTATTATTCATCAATTTTAAAATGTTTTTATCGTAATCATTGTCAACTTTTGTAAGGGAGATACATCATTTTTATCTAGAATTAGTTTCTTTGTAGCTAACATGTGGCTCTTTAAATGGTAATGCAAGCGTAATGGAATTTCCAAATCTAGCGTTTATACTCGCGTATAACGCGGGTCCCAAATGCAAACAACATAGATCCTGATTCAATGCAAACAACATAGACCATGATCTGCCTATGTTGTTTGTTCTACTGATTAGTCCTTACAAACTGCATAGACCCAGATCTGCCGGCGCATTATGCGACGGCAGATCTGGGTCTATGCAGTTTGCACTTGGTAACAGATTATACACGAGTATATACGGTACTTCTAAAAGAAAATCACTATTATAGTTGTCTGATATTTCACAATTTTCTTCTACTCATTTAATTTGTTCATCAGATTCTCGTCCATTTTTTTTTTTTTTTTGTGTGGGATCATGGACCAGTCTATAAAAATTGTTTTTTTAGTTGGCTTATTGACCAGTCTATAAAAGTTGGTATCTAGGTACATATTGAACAACCTTGACCTTAACCTTCCTGCTCACCATCATTGTATATTTACCATCTTAGTCCAAGTAGTATTCACAATTTGCTTCATCATGTCTATGTGTTATCATGCTAATGCCACCTCGTATTTCACTCCTATTCATTAGGAACATATCATAGTCTGTCAACAGTAGTCATGTAGATATCTAAGTGTTTAAAGGTTGAAATGTTCCATAACATCCTGAACCTACTTATAATCTCATTATTTGATACGTTTGAATCGTGTAAACTGAAATAAAGAATATTTGCTGTCCAACCGTTTTATTAAACACTCTAAGGCTATTCATGATTTATACAGGTAAATGTCTTTCCTCAGATATGTAGACTGCATAATTGTAAACTGTTTCAATTTTTTTTGTGAACTTATCATCACTTAATTTTTTAGCCAACTGTTCTACAGACCCCTCACGTGAATCTAAAACCTTCTTAAATCAGTACCTGATTGTCCGTCAACTGTTATTTTTCTTTTCTTTTTCTTTCATTAACCAAACAACTATGAAATCCTTGCTTTTTCTTTCATTAACCAAACAACTATGAAATCCTTGCTTTTTCTCGTCGTTGTTCGGTACGAGTTTACCACTTTATGTTCATCATTTTTTAATCAATGACTTGACGAGCCGATCGCGCGCTCACACAGAGAGAGAGAGAGAGAGAGAGAGAGGACAATCGGGTCTATTTGAATAGTTCTGACTATTCTAACACGGCAAGAACCAATTTGCCGGTTACATGTCACAAATGCTGCGCCCCCTGCGAGAAAATGGATTTCTCCTAAACTGGTGGGTTAACTGTGCTCAGATTTTACAGATATACTAAATAAAATAAACATAATGGATTTAATACATATTATAACTTATCCTGGATTCTCCCTTTATTACATCCTATATCACAAAAGTAATATCTATAGTATTACATGGAACGAATTCTGACTTGCGGTTCAATTCTTACACTTTTAAAGAACATGGACAGCTTAATGATAGGGGTGAAACGATACACCTCTGCCACGCATCGATACGATTCTCGATACACAGCCTACGATACGATACATTATCGATACACATATCAACTTGATGGTCTTTTCATCTTTAGAATGTCTGTCAAAGGTAGGGTGGTGCCATTTTTTATTTTATTTTTTATTTTTTGGTGTTGACATATTGGGTGTATTTCCAGTATGCAGATTACAAACAAACATAGACTTATCATCTGTTCATATGCCATTCTCATCCTTGACAAGATTTTTAAAAAAAAATACTTCTAAACAGACTAGCTGTTAATGATTGTTATTCACCCTTTTAGGCCATTTCAGGCTGCTCCATTCGATCTTATGCATGACTCATCCTGGTTACCACGCCCTTTGTTTTACATTGAATGAATGTTTTTAAAACATCTTATTACCAGTTTCATGTCTGCACATAAATTTTGAAGAGATTACGGTATTATCTTCAAAACAGAAGAAACAGTGCAATTTCCTTGTGCAAGGAAATTCTTATCTAGAACAAATCCTAGTGTGGGAGCGGAGATGACTAATAGCCAAATCCTTCATATTGTACTTCCTGCAGATGCAAATCAACTGCCGCGGTCACAGACATTTGTTTCTGTCAGTGAAAAGGAAATTTTTGACAACACCCACTCCCTTTCTACAAAGTGACGAGGTGGCTATAACTCGTGCGGTTTGGAATCTGCCCCCTTACCGATTCTGTGCCCGTTTTTTTTTTTTTTTTTTTTTTTATCCCATTGGCAGGTTCGGTCGCTGATTACATATATCAACGTAAAAGGAGATATATTAAACTTATTCCCCATGTACGATTTAAGTACTTTACACATATCATTTAATAGTCACTTTTGTGTGAAGTTTCTATGTTGCTTTGTATCTATTTGGATAGAGTTTGGATGCCAATATTTCCGGTATGTCACGCAGTGAACACGCTACAGTTAGTTATGATTGGTGGTTATTATTTTACCCTGGACTTGAACAAACAATAACCACTAATAAGAATTCCATGTAACACTGCGTGACACACCGGATGTGTAGCCTTCAATTCGATCCAAGTAGACAAGATGCGATGCAACAGATACATTTCGCGTAAAAGTGGTTATCAAATAATCAATAAAGTACTTAAATTATAAATAGGGAAGAAATCTGCAATGTCTTCTTTCCATTGATATATGTTATCAGTGGCTGAAGATGCAGACGAGATAAACTAATTACCATGGAATTGGGGTGGGAGAAGGGTGCAGATTTCGAACCACGTAAGTTAGTCACCTTGTGTTAATTTGTAGAAGGCGTGTGGGTGTTGTCAATTGCTTTTATTTTTTACTGACAGAAATGAGTGCATGTACTTGCTACGGCTGTCTCAGATGAATTCTCAATTTAAAGAATGAAAAGGCAAATGACTAATAATTATTCACGACTGCTGAAGATTAAAGTAACTTGCATAGAGTAAGTATCGTTTTGTATCGATTCTTCCCCTCTTGTATCGATATGGGTATCGATATAGAAAAAGTATCGATACATCGATATATCGATTTATCGTTTCACCCATAGTTAATGATAGTGTTATGTTACTGGCTTATTCCTGGTATTTTACTGAGCTTATACAAGCAAATTGAGTCATATATGGACTGATAACCAAAAATAAGTAGCCAAATTTTGACTTAAGTCTCGGAGCCAGAAGGCATCTGCAAATTTTAAAATGTCTGAAAGCTCGGAAGAGGGCTTGTGTAGATGACTAAAGATGGCGATTTGGCTAAAACGTCACGCTGGATTGGAACGATAGCTGTTTGAAAGTGTATATGGATGACCAGATTACCTACGCATTCAATATTTTGCTCTTGGAAACAGCCAAAACGCTGTCATTTTGTATATTTCTCCGCACATGAGTTATGTGCAGCATGCTCTCTCTTGCAACTGGACAGTAATAGTAAAGTAATAAAACAATTTCCTCGGTTTATTTTCTTATATGCAATAGGTACAACAGAACTAGATTTGAAAAAGAAAACTTAGAAAAAAGAATCTGATCTTTTTTGTCTGATGGTTAGCAAGTGATTACTCAAAAATGATAATTTTGAGAAATTAAAATCAATCAGAAACCCTAAACAAGGAAATGAAGTGAAATAAAAACTTAACCTCCCATCCAAAGCCCACACCCGTGGCTCTATTCTGCGTTGACTCTATCGACAAAACCATCGATAAACCCTCTGATCCGATGGGGCTTTCAAGATGTTGAACTCTGTACTTTACCGTTGTATTATCCCCAAGCTTTTACTGGGGATATTGTGTTACTCTCCTTCTGTGTATGTGTCTCTACTCAACGTTATCTCATCCTAAACCGATGGGTTGAAATTCTCCAAAGCTGGTAAATGGAATGCCCTATGTGGTAACAATCTGCTAGAGGGGGTATAGTGTTTTTCCCCTCTCCCGCATCACTGGAAGGGTGTCAGAGATCGAATATACACAAATTATAATGACATTTTTTAAATCAATTTTTACCAAACTTTTTTTCTTAAATCATAACAGGAGTTCACATACTATATGTCACAGGTTTAAGGTTACGACCTCTGGGTCATGTTCTGGGGGATGATGGGGGGGGGGGGAGTGGCATGGGGAATGGTCTGGGAACGAAGGAGGGGGGGGGGGAGAGGATATGAAAAAAAACGTGAAGCGTGTTGATTCGCCATGTCGAGGCATGGAAGTAGCTCTAGTTATATTTGAAGGCGGTGTTGTCTAATCAAATATTGAAAGTTTTGATTGCAAGTAGATTGCAATCTCCCATTGTAGCTGATTCTACAGTAATAGTATCAGGCCCAGTATTCACAAAACTCAACTTAAATAGTGTGTCTTCAGATAACATCATATTTGTTACATTAACATAATACACCTCTCCAGACTTAACACATTTTTAAACTTGATAAATTGCAACTTTTAAATCTCTCTATGTAAATAATTAATCATTTTTTTTACAAATAGATAAAATGGACAGTTTCGTAAATGCGGGCAAGTGCTTACAGTCGGTTATACCATAAGAACGCATTGTATGCAGTCTCTGTCGTTGAGGGAATTAGTGTATCGCCTTTCGTTTTAACTTGTCCATATGAGAAAAGATAATCGCGTTATATTCATGATCAAGGTTCTGTGTTCAGGGTGCTTTTACTTGACATCCACTATTCGCACCTAACGCGAACTTGTTGATATTGGAAGGTACCTTGTATGTAAACCACACAAATTTATAAAAAGCAAAATAAAACAAACAAAACTTAAACGAATTAAATATACGATTTTTAAAACTAATTTAACATTGCGACTTTAGTTGTGATGATAGCGAACACAGAGCAGTCTTTCTTTTTCTCATTTAGTCTTCATGCGTGTATGTAATTAGGTAGGTGATTAGATAGGTGTGTGGCCAAGTAGATAGATTGAAGCTCAGCTGGATGGTGTGCACGACTTTAGCATTAAAAATAATACTGCTCTATTGCGTATCACGTTACATTATAGATAATTCACACTTATTTCTTATTTCAGGAGCGTACGGCGGAGCTCCGCCACAGCGTAAGTAAATTTTAACGTTTATCTTCCTACTTCTGGAACATCCCACATTAACTGTGTTTTTAAAAAAAGTATACTTTCCAAAACATATGTACTACTGAATCTCTAATGTCCGTTTTGCGTACCACTCCATCTAAGATAAACCAACCATAGGGGCTCGGGTCATGGAGGTAAGTTTATTTTTTTTTTTATACTAGTAGTATTAATATGGGATTTATGTATACAGAGGATATTGCCTGGATTGAGTCAATAACGGGTATATTTCATTTAGTGGATGAACAACTTGTTATTTCCACGAGTGAAAAAGAGTTTTTCACCCACCAGTGGCGAAGCCACGAGTGAAATTCTTGAGTTTTTCACCCACGAGATGAAATATACCCGTTATTCACTCCGAACAAGCAAATTTTCTGTTTAGTTTATGTTCAAACGTATTGGCTAGCAATATGTATAACAGATTGAAGTGGCAGATTTCTTAGGGCATCCCGCGCGATAATGTCAGCTGTTTACCGTTTATGTTCTGCTGTGTTTTGTGTATATTCTCACGGAAAATACTAGTAGTAACATAATTCTCTTTCTTAATTCAATGCAATAAAGTACATAAACGAAAACCAAAAAAGATTGAAGAAAAAAAAGTATGATATGCATTTTGTGGGGTTTTAACCGGTCACTCGTCCTTGACAGGTGGCCGTACGTACCACTAGACCAAACAAGTGACAAAAAATGCTCGCCCATGTAATGAAGCAAAACATTATTATCGACTCTGCCCTTCACGTGTTTCTATGTCATTCCTGCTTTGACTAACACACATAGTATGTTAGTCCAGAAATTTGGGTTTTCTTGGGTTTGACATTACACCTGCGAGAATCCGAGTTATGTCCAAGTTATGTAAGAATTCAAGAGGGAACAGATATGGACAGGTCGAAATTCGTTACTGCTCCCTATTAAAATACAGTGCTCATTTAGCTGGACACTACCGGGAGTTGGGTGGGGGAGAGTGAGTAGACACAGCTGGGAAATGTATTAAAACGTTAGCCACATATTTCGACCCATTTCGTTTTAAAAAATCTAGCTGTATGATGTTTTCATTAATGTTTTAATTGACAATGTGGCTAGTTTGTTACAACTTTTTTTTTTGGTCATGTCTTTTCAATAGAAGTTAATTTTGTTATTCCTCTAAGCTGTACCGCTTTAAAAGTCCATTTTTCTTTAAAAATAAGTTACTTTTGATCTCAGGGGCTGCGGTGGGTCAGTGGATGGCGGCTTGACTCCCAATCAGCTGATTGCAGGTTTGAATTGTACCCATACCAGCCCAGGTCCAATGCGATAGCGTGTCTCCGGAAAGACATTTTACTACCTGGCATCGGCGCCATTTTCATGTACGAATGTGCTTTTAAAAACAAATCAGTCAGTTGTTTTCCTGTCAAAACCTCATGTAACTTTCAAAGGGAGTTCAGTTTATTAGAGTGATTTAAGTCAGTTTTGTTGTTATCAATTTGGTAATATGTTATCGCCAAATAATTCTTTTTTAAAGACTTTTTATTAATTTTAGCTACAATTTTAAATATGGATACATTATATTGCATTATCCCAGATATCTTACAGTTCGTGTGTTAATTTGGGAAGCTTAATTCTTGTCCTGATCATTTAGATTTTGACATACTCAAAAACATTATAATAGAGTTTCGAAAATTGAGATATGTTGTAATTAGTTATGAACAAATTTATACCATCGACATTTGTCTGCAGCATGTCCCTGTCTATAAGCTAGAACAAAGCAATTGACTGTGAGTTTGCTGATAGGCGTAATTAATTCCTATAAAATATCTTTTTTGGGGGGTGGGGGGTGGAGAGAGGCAATGACAGAAGCGTATTATTAACCTCTGCACACATATTAACGTAAATTATGCGCGAACCCACTCCTCGGTTCGAGTGTAAATATTCTTATGATCAATATTTCTGAACTTTTCCTCTTGTATTTTTTTTTTAAGTTTGATTAACGTACTATTCCTCTTCATGTAAAATGGTGACACGGTGCAATTAGACTTAAATAGAAACAGTCGTCCGACACTATTAATCAATACAGATAAAGGCAACACGGGTGACTACGTATTAGTCGCTAATCAATGGTATCATAGGGTTATGTGTATGTTTATACACTATACTAACATAGAGACCATTGTCAATTTTCACGAGTATAGTCAAGGGACGTATACATGTATACGTGTAAAGGGTTTAGCAGCATATCAGCTCAATCCTGGTTATATAGTGTCGAGTAAGTTTAGGAATCCCAACAAAAGACGTACAAAACAAAGCTAATGGTAATAAAGGGTCGAATAATTTATTTTCTATGTATTTTATATATATATATATATATATATATATATATATATATATATATATATATATATATATATATAAACCGCACTCTCTTAAAAAATCCACAACCTGTCGGGTAGAACATCATCACGTGACACATCCCAGGGCTAAAAAAGTTGCCTCCATTAATCGCCTCTTACGAAATGCAGGACGGTGCATCAGGTCTTTTTCTACGTCCCGATCCCACAGGACGGTGCATCAGGTCTTGTTCTACGCCCCGATCCCACAGGAGGGTACGGCGGGTCTGGTCGCACCCTAATAAATTTCGGCTAACCCCAGACATAAATAGATAGAAACGTCACATCTGTGCGAAGCAGTGAGTCCAGCATGTTTAATTTTATGTGATTTATCTTTTCGTAGATTATGATTCTTTTTAATAACCAAACAAATATTCCTTCGTGAGAACGGGACGCCTCAAGATATGACAAAATCACTTATCTAAGCTTATATGCATATTTAAAGAATCGCCACTCCCTTGCATCATCTTTTTGTTAAATGTACGTTTTGTGCATTGCTGGCTTATGCCACTGGCTTGGTCCATATGCTTATTTGATCCTGTCTGACCGTACTTGCATTTGTGCTCGTATCGCAAAACACCGTTTGATATATACAATATGCTTAACTTTTACATTTTTTGGTGTGTTTTGTATTCTGTATGACATGCTTTTGTAAACAGACATGAGCGGCAAGTATCTGAACTATGCACAGTATGGGAAATCTTAACTTCAATATGCAGCAATGCAGTAACGTTCCCGCTCTTTTCTCAGTTGATCTCCGTCCCACCAGTTGTGCAAATCTACAAGATGATCAAATCATATCCCCGATTCCCAAAATGCTTGAATTAAATGGATCTATAAAGAAAAAAAAACGAAATGATTATCTATGTTTGAACACAGGTGTACAATCATCTGGGTCAATTTGTTGCGTTGTTAAAGTACGACTGTATAGAACTCACGGTACTAATTCAACTCCCATAGTAAACCTATGGAAACATCATGATATCAAAAATTCAATAACTTTAAATTTCTAAATGCTCATGATCAAACCTATATTTATCAGTATAGACCCATCCTTGATGCAAGCTTCTGTGTTAAGATAACCACATAAACCGCGCCATATTTTGGATCTACATGTACATGAAACATGTGTTATCCATTCTGCACCTAATGAATCAGGTGCTACTGTTGTTATTGACTGTTCCTAAGTCAAGTCTATAAAAATACTAAAATTGCATCAATAGAATCTTGTCTCTATTTTTTTTTAGGTACAGATAAGATAAGCTCTCAAAATAATTTTTTACTAAAATTTTACTTTTCATTATTAATCAATTATGGACCACCAAACCTGTATATATCCTATTAAATTCTAGACTGGTTCACGGTTGTTCCATATAATTAGTACCGTGAGTCTATAGTATTGCTCTACTGATTCAACAAATGGCTTGCGAGACTTAGTGTTTTAAATTCGCAAACTAGACCACATATAACATTCACCTATCATCGACGGTGGATATAGCTATTAAACCAACCGCAGCATTAGAACTTAACACACTTATTTCGACACTTATAGAAACAGCTTACTGCCAGGGAATATTTGTGACTTGAATATCGTTCATCAGATGTTGCTGAAGCTTTAAATTATGTAGAGTTGTTAACTCCTTTGCATAACTTTGAAATGTATACCACAATTTTATTTATTTACCTTTATTCATGACCACAACATCTCGCGGTTTCCTTTGAAGCTTTTTAGTGGCTTTAATTTTGGGGTATTATTTTGTTTTGAATTTTGAAGAAAATAAAATTCATAGCTATTTCGCGAAAATTTATAGCGTGCGAATAAAAGCAGTGTTACAGTAACTATACATGTATTTAAACAACAGCATTTTATGCAGGGCCGGATCGAGGAATATCTTTTACTCATCAAGGCAGACAAAAAAGATAAAAATTATTAAACTCTTATTAAAAATTCTATTTGAAATTAGCACTTATGTAAGATCCCCTATATACTGAACTCAACAAAAAGCCATAATTGTGTAATAACATATTTGTTATGATGGAGCCAAACGAAATGAGAGAAAAAGCGCAAGCAAATAACTCCTCGTTGTAATTTAATTCTTAACACACAGGAATGAAAGTTATACAAATGTAAAAGTCTACCATTCTTCAGTTATACATTATTAAAAATACGATTCATGACCCTTTAAAATACGATTCATGTCCCTTTATTTGCAGTCTCGAAATGATAACCATAGAAAAATAAGAAAATTGTATGAAGATAGAATAAAAACTTGAATTTAAGTACTTATAACTAAAAGCTATAATTTTTATGTTCATCAAACTCATGTTATGTTACATTATGTCCATACAAGTTAATGTTACATTATGTCCATACAAGTTTATGTTACATTATGTCCATACAAGTTTATGTTACATTATGTCCATACAAGTTAATGTTACATTATGTCCATACAAGTTTATGTTACATTATGTCCATACAAGTTAATGTTACATTATGTCCATACAAGTTTATGTTACATTATGTCCATACAAGTTTATGTTACATTATGTCCATACAAGTTTATGTTACATTATGTCCATGCAAGTTAATGTTACATTATGTCCATACAAGTTTATGTTACATTATGTCCATTCAAGTTAATGTTACGTTATGTCCATACAAGTTAATGTTTTCTTCTTTATAAATAATATTACGTTGTCTTAACAAATATTCCTTAACTTTGCAGCATGGAATCCAGGAATGGGTGGTGCCATTCCTCAGGATATGAGACAAGGGCAAGGTCCCCCGAGAGCACCGACAGGGGGCGGTCCGCCCCCACCCCCGGCTCCCCCAATGCAAGGCATGCCACATTTCTCTGGATATGAACAAGTAGCAGGCTTCAATCAAAGTGAGTAATCTAAGGCTTGCTGTTGAATGCTAAATAATGCTTTTATAATTTTAGAAACGTATCGAATGATGTCAATCTTCATGTTTGTCTATCTGTCTGTGAGAACATCTGTCCATCTATTCTATATCCACCTCTCTGCCTCCTCCCTCCCTCTCTCTCTCTCTCTCTCTCTCTCTCTCTCTCTCTCTCTCTCTCTTAAACACACCATACGCACGCATAGACAAATGCGAAGCGAATGTTTCACCTTTCTTATCTTGTATCATAGAGATTGTAAAAAAATTTTTTTTAACGGAATTTCATAGAATAAGGTATCCATTCTATCTACTATTTTTGCAGTGGCCTTCATGCCACCACCTCCACCACCACCGCCACCCCAGGATCCACCTCCGATGGAATTTACCGAGTAAGTAGCTTTTGAGAGAGGACTATGGCATGTGTATTCTATCTTCCAGAGTACCTATCAGACAACTGAAGACAGTACTTCTAAAAACAATGAATCATTTCTGTGAACGTGAAGAAAGAAGAGTTTTCAGTTTTTGCCGATTCTATCGGAGTACCTTTACATTAGGCATACCCCCCCCCCCCCCCCCCCCCCCGCCATCTCCCTTATGTTAGTAAGTGCTTGTTTGCGTGACTCTGAAGATTCGTTCCAAGTTATTGCGGGAGCCTGGGTCCCTGCTCTACTATTAGCGTTTGTTTTTTATATCTCCTGTTTCCTATGATTTACCGCGAAGCTGTGTCCAGAGTTACTGCTGTTCAGTTTGAAAGTTTTTTACATATTTTTTTTAGAACCATTAAAATAATGCAGACCAATACATTTTGTGGGTCGGGGGGGGGGGGGGATCATCTGCCTGTAAGTTTTGCTCTCTTAAAGTTACTTGTATTTTTTTCAAAAATAAGTAGGTTATGATGGAGGATTCCACTATGATGCGGCTTACGGAGGAGATGTCTAATTAATTTTTTTTTTTTTTTTTTTTTTTTTTTTTTTTTTTTTAAATTGCCTGTGATTTGCTGCGAAGCTGTTTACATAGGTACTCAAAGACAGTTTGAACACTTGTTTGTAATTTTGAGACACCCCCAAAAAGGTCAGACCAATAACTATATTTGAAACAAAATTTAGGTAACTTTTCTTCTCAAAACAATTTGTACAAATTCTGAGTTGTGCATTTAATTAATTTTACAAAAAAGAATTCACTTATATGATAATACAGTTTTTTTGTTTTGTTTTGTTTGTTTTTTGGGGGTGGGGTGGGGTGGGGGTAATAAATATGACTTGCCTGAACAAAATTAGTTATACAATCTATGCAATATATAAGCAAAGTAATAACTTGGAGAAACGATACTTTGTTATGATTACGTTATTTTCCAATAATCTTCGAGAAAAAACAGCGATGACACATGGACGAATCTACAAGAAAGGGTGTGTTAAAGTTCCAATGCTCGTGCTATGAATTGTTCTTGGTCTCGCTGCCTACCAGGAGAAACCCATACAAAAGACTCCGAACTGGCCTCTATTATTGTGCAATGGAATACGCCACAGTCATTTCGCACAATTAAATTATTCTAAGTATGGATACGGTCTCTTATACCTACCATTATCTTGAGAAATACTAATATTGAAGGTTTGTACAAATCATGTTAGACTCTAATTCTCCGCCACAGACCAGTTACACGTATGTTCGAAAAAATGTTACAGATTTGATTATGAGTGACACATATAACTTTTGATTTCTTACAACCAACCAAAACCATATCCTATCAAGAGATTGTGAATATGTGGATGTCATATTTTTTCCATATTACTTTCCAAATTTGAGATTACCCGTTCTAAACGGGGTGTATGATGTCATCTGTCTGGGTGATTAGCCTATCAGAATTATCGAAGTTTCAAAAGAGGTGGATAAAATGATTTCTTCATTTTTGTGATCACAAAATTCATTTTAATAACGTCTCTTTTTCAAGATTATTGAAAAATGTGTTGGACATAACAATAATATTTTTACATGATTATTTATTTTCTATTTTCCCAGTATTGCCCAGCTTGATGCACAGGGCTGCAAGGCGGCCATGATGCAGCATGTGAATGAGAACTGCTGCTATGGCAGCAAGCCCGCCAAGGAAATGACCGTAACAAACCACAAGGGGATTACCGCGCTACATGTAAGTCGCGTTATAAATATCTAAAGCCCTTAAATGGTATGATTACATATCAGGGTTTTACATTTATTTAAATTATTAAGATGAAACTTTGAAGATTGTCTTGAAAGTAGTTTCCGAGTGTATAATAAATACTATTAATGTTCTGTGATTTCTTTTGGACAACCGCTAGTGTAGTTTTAGCTACTTACTTGTCGTACAAAGGTAACAAGATAATAGGATATCAACGAAAGCATATACTATCCTGACTTCTTCCAATTATGCTAACATATTATATTTAAGCATGAAACCTAAATGTAATGTAGTACGTAGGTGAGGCAAGAGATATAAGGTTAGTGTTTATGTCTTCGTCATTGTTTCTCTTTAAAGAATGAAATCAAAACCAATAATATTTAGGTTACCAGGACTACATATTTTATATCGCTATCATATTGCTATTCTTTCCCCCCCCCCCCCCCCCCCACACACACACAGAGTCGCATGATTACTGTAAGGTGTGCCATTAGCAAAAACACACGTTCAGTTTATGTTGCATTTTTTTCCCCAGTACATTTTGGAGACTTTTGGCGAGTCCCGTTCTACGGGCTACAAAACTGAGCCATACAAGGGAGGGTTTGTGGACGGTCCACAAAATGGTCCCCCTCCCCCTCCCTGGGCCATACCTTGTCAACCAGACTCAATGTTTAAGGATCAGACAAAGAAATTAGAAGTGCCGCATACAGCTTCAGTCATGGTAAGTATTACAAAGACTTAATGGATAGTTAAATGCGTCTGAATTGTTTTACAATGATCTAAGTTTACATTTAACGACATCTTCCTCTTTCACTCTGCTTTCCTCATATATACTTTACCAAAACTCTTTTGTCAACATTGACACGAGAAAATGTGTTTATTTATTTAGCAGAAAGAGAATCTTCATGGATGATGTAGAGCTTTTAATTCTTCGGTTTGAGCATGTTATTTTATTTTCAACAACTAAAACATGCAGCATGTTATTTTATTTTCAACAACTAAAACATGCAGCATGTTATTTTATTTTCAACAACTAAAACATGCAGCATGTTATTTTATTTTCAACAACTAAAACATGCAGCATGTTATTTTATTTTCAACAACTAAAACATGCAGCATGTTATTTTATTTTCAACAACTAAAACATACAGCATGTTATTTTATTTTCAACAACTAAAACATGCAGATCCTTTTAGTGCCTCAACAGAGCTGCCAATTGAGATGGATGTATGGCCCTGCGTCCAACGTCTGTCTTTTGACGCACTATTTATTTCTGAACAAATTTTGACGAAGCTTGGAAAACGTGCTAATATCACAAGTTAGACTATGTGTAACATGTACGTATTTTAATAATGCGATATAGCGTCTGAAGGTCTGATGTGTAACATGTACGTATTTTAATAATGCGATATAGCGTCAGAAGGTCTGAGCTTGTTATCACTCAGAGGCTACAATTCTGATTGTATTGGGATCAAACCTCGTATACAGGATGAGGCTAATTTCATCAAGACTTCTGACGAGTTCGATTAGGCACAATATCAACGCATTTTAATAAAGTAAACCGGAACATCACCACCACCATCATAATCATAATCATCATCAGCATCACAACAACAACAATACTACTACCAATAATAATAATAATAATAATAATAATAATAATAATAATAATAAACACTGCAGCCATGCCACGCCTGCCATGCCCGGGGTTGGGATCTGTGCTGGCGATGTCACGGCTGGGGTCAGGTGATATGCACCCAATGTGACGGGAGAGGATTCAAGCACATCACTGACCCCGAGGGTAACCCCACCACTGTGGTCTGCTCGTGCGGGGGAGACGGCAAAGAACGGTAAGACCCAGCGCATCAGCGTATTGGTCCATATTACATTATTTTATATTTTCTCAGAATTATATTCTAACTACTTTAAGTACATATTTATTTAAGCATGTCTTTTTATCTTTTCTTTGCATATTTTAAAAAACTATTTTTCTAATAACAAGACGCATTTTCTAATATTATATAAAATCAGCGCCACTTGTAGGTAAAAAAACACAGAGGTTAGCAAGGTATGAAAACGTGACCTGTATGCCATGTCTATCGCCTTATGATTTTCTCTGTATGTAAAGTGCTTTAGAAGTGATGTAAACTTTGATCTTATTCATCCGATGTTATAAAGAAAAAAGAAAACATGCAAGATTGTGGCTTTACTATATTACATGACACATATGGTAAATACTTATCAAGGACATATTTGACATTTATAAACGTAAACAAATAAAGTAATTTCATTCGTTTCGTCGTAAAATTATCTACTTTTGACACTAGTGCACCTGGAACTACTACTACTATTAATTCTATTGCTACTGCCATTGCTACTACTACTACTATTATGATTATTATTGTTATTATTATTATTATTATTATTATTATTATTATTATTAACATTACACCATTCCTGAAAACAGTTATTTTTGTTTTATCTTGATTGATGTTCATAACTAAATTTTGACAAAATTTATCTAAACTATATATTTGTTTCTGCAAGAAAATCACTTTTTTTCAGCACAATTAGCAACATCATTAGCATACAACAAAGCAAATATATCCACTATGTTTTTATTTATAAAGATACCATGAGGATATTTCACACGTAATTCTTCAATAAGATCAATAAAATGAAAAAGGATAATTAAATGGGCCTTAGTACACAACCCTGTCTCGTACATACTTGACAAGAGATATAATCCTTTAGACTTTTGGGAGTTTTAAACACATGATTTTAAACTAGCATTCATTGATTTAAGTAGTAGTGTTGGACAATAGGATACTTTCATTAGGGTCTTTATATAAGCAGGGGGGGGGGGGGGGAATATGTGATATCTTGATGACTCTTGTTTTACATGTTATTGGCACCAACTTTCCCCCAATAAGATATTTCAAACTGCTATTCTTTTTTAATTTTGGATCTAACTGATCACCTTCATCAATGCATGTTACACGTCACATGAACTGTGTTAACCCCTCCACCCAGGCCCTGTTAAAATGTACAGAAAATACATTTCTACATCAGTTGTAGTACGCTAGCAGCGGGGGTTGGGATGGGGATGGGGGTGGGGTGGGGTGGGGTGCAAGAGTACATGGTGGTTTTTGCTGCTAGACCTTTTTAAATAGAGAGAAGTTTGAGCCTTTTTTCAATCTTCAATATATCTAAATATTTGTAAACATTTTTTTAAGAAGTAGATAATATGCTGTGATTATGAATAAAATTAATGACCAATAATGTCCGTATCTATAATCTTTAAAGTTTCACTACTTGGAACCATAGCATCGAAACTAGGTGTAGCAGTGACTTCCAATATTGGGTACAAGGCTCGAGATGCGCTTTTTGAAATAAAGAAAGTTGTTTAAAAAGGTTCCCTGAACACAGTTTATGACAATATCGTTGCGTAGGAATATGTCCAAAGATACCGTTTATACCACCTTTTGCTCTTTTAACTGCATTATTTTTATAATTGCAGTTGTAATACATGCGGAGGGGATGGTCGGATTACATGTGACACATGTAAAGGATATGCGCAGATGAAGTGCTTTATTGAGCTCAAGGTCAAATAGTAAGTCTCAGATTACAGTAACTTTAATATCTCGAACTTTCTGAAGATATATATATATATATATATATATATATATATATATATATATATATATATATATATATATATATATGTGTGTGTGTGTGTGTATGTGTGTGTGTGTGTGTGTGTGTCTTTTCTAGGGTTTAGGACGAAAATATATTTTGTAAGTGTTGGACCAAGAAGGCGGAGAGTCTTCATTTTGCGAGTGTGGGAATGAGGTTGCTAGAGTATAACTAGTGTCGGTCAATACAATAAACTTCCCTCTACATAATCGCAAATACTGGTAGAGTTTCTTCTGCTAACTTGTTTAGACTAATTACATTTAAATGAAATGTCTATGTGAAATAATTTCTGAGGCAGAGAAATCCGATCAGTGAGATTGATAGATCTGGGATTTTAAAAAAAAAATTGCACGAAGTGATGTTGTTCAAAACATTCCGTCGTACAATAGAGCACGTGTTGATTTTTGTTGTTGTTGAATAACAAGGACCGTATTTGCTGAGTGAATAACATCATCAATACAAACCACTTTCCCTTAGAACGAACTGATTCAACATTTAGCGACCACATGTGTTGTGAAGTCGATTTGAGTAAGTTGAAGTTATTGATTAATTGGGCATTAATGTTTCTGTATAGACACAATCTCTAATGAATTGAAAGACCATTTCTTTTTTGCATATCCTTTTGGTAAAGTCGTTGGAAAATGTACCGTCTATACTCGCGTATACACTTATACCAATTGCAAACTGCACAGACCCATATCTGCCGTCGCATAATGCACCGGCAGATCTGGGTCTATGCTGTTTGTAAGGACTAATCAGTAGAACAATCAACATAGATCCTGATCTGCCGGCGCATTATGTGACGGCAGATCGGGGTCTATGTTGTTTCCATTTGGATTCGGGTTATACGCAAGTACGGAACTTTTTAATTCTGGCGCCAAATCGAGAATTTTGTTTACATAATTTCGCAAAAATGTTTTTGAATATGGGCCTGGGTCTCCAGGAAACAAAAATAGTTTTGTAATATTTTTTTCAAATAAGTTTAGATATGTAAAAATACATCTAACATGAATTCTTATAACGCAGCAGTGATTGAAAATTGCAAATATATAAAATTGTTGTACTGCAGCGATAACCACAAGGATGACCATATTCTGGAGAGATCTGATCTGCCAGACGAACTTGTCCGCCAAGTGGGCGGCAAAATCATCTTCGAGCAAGTTCTGCCATTGGTATGTCATTAATCTCTTACTTTCAATTGCATACAAGGGTGACGATGGTGATGCATAAAATGTTTCCCAAAATGAGATGAAATGTTGCAAAACATATTGTTATTGTCCTCCCTTGAGTTGTCGATAAGGCTTTACACTTATGAGCACTCTGAACCAATACTTCAGTCGGTATTTTTGTACCGCAATTAATAACATGTTAACTTCAACAGCTTTAAAGTATCTACTCTACCCTTTGATTTTTACATTGTTAGAAAATAAGAGGACTGATTTCTTGCTATTCTTGGTCATGGATGACTTGTCAGTTATCTTCAGTAAAATAATACACTAGCACAGAAATGCAGCAAAATCCATGCAACAGCACAAACATTTCGAGCGCTTTTCACAGAAATGGATTAAATAATATTTTTTCAGGTGCCCCCAATCGTGTCTTACCCAGTCAAAGAAATCAATGATAACTCCATCCGATTAGTCAACAAGCACCGTGGAGCATGGCCAAACGAGAGATATTTGAGTCAGGTCAGTGCTTGTATGTAATTATCAGTAATGCGATTCCTACACGAAAAATATAATGATTATCGGTGATTCAGTAACAACTGTACATTACAGGTTGGTAATCTTAATTTCTCAATTTGTACTATGGAAATTGTACGGTGAAAAAGCTAAGGAAATGATTTCACTAATTTAATAAAATGTTATTCAATTTTGGTCACATATCATATATTTTAAAAGATTATGACGGGTAAAGACAGACCAAAATGTATATGACTGACCCTAGTACGCCTATTTGAAAGAAGTTTGGGTGTACTTGCTTCTTACAGTCCTTCAATATAAATGGCTTCCAAGATGGCACGCTTGATTTGCCAATACACTGAACTCGAGACTTTCTTTGCAAGATTCCTGCAGAAGTCCTGATTTGTGCTTCTTTTTTTTTTCTTTTTTTTATTCAAGTCTTTCGTGATATATTGAAATATCACCGTGGAGAAACTCTGAATCTGTCGTTTTTGCCTGGTACTTCATTTGTCTAAACTGAGCACGCGAACAATAATGAAGTCTTTTAATATTCCAATAATGTCTGCAGGGTTGTTACTTGAGAAAACTATCCAGAAGCTGTTTTTGGTGACATTCATCATGAACTACAAGAAATAAACTTAGACAATAAGCTTACATGTGAAGTAAAACTTGATGTTCTCAATAGTAGTTTTTCGCACACGACATTTACTTCGATCTGTTAACGTGATTTTTTTTTCTTCAGCGTCAGATATTGCGAGGTGTACCTGTAACGGAAGTGAATTACACTTGGGAGGATGTCAACAGTCGGTTCTGGGTGTATGGATTTGAGCGGAAAGTGTATTGCCCTGACTATCCCCAGAAGTGCTGTTGTGCTATTCTGTAAAGCAACCGCTCTTAGGGAATTATATTGTGTACTCTTTTAAATAAAAATAATCTTAAACAGTTTTAACAGCACTATTCATGACAACAGAAATTGTTACTATTTTGGATACATTTATATTTCTAAAAAAAAAAAAAAAAGAAAAAAAATAAAAATAAAAATAAAATGAAACTGTCACTACTGTACTATGAATTTAGGCGTCTACGCGAGTGGTACATACGTAACATTAAATGCGAGTATTGAAAATATGTGCTCTTTTTTCATGATCCAGACGTTACCTCAAAAATAGGTAAAACAGTTGAAAACACATTAAATACTAATTTTCTTCTATGAATAAACACGCTTTAAATCATGGTACATTATCTGATTTATTAATCAAATAAGCTTACAGCTAAATTAAGAATTTTAACAAATTAAGACATTACCCCAGGTTGTAAAATCTTTGACGACTAAATAACAGAGAATAAGTGGAATTATTCTTCATTTACAGCATTTATTATCCGGACACCAATTATCAGGATTATTCGCTTGTCCCCCGAATTTTTTTACTTATTACAATGTTCGCTATCAATAAATTAAACTAATTTACCTCTCAGGACTCCGATATAGAAGGGAGTAACATTAATAAGAAACAAACGCGAATGAGTATAATCTCGTATACTTATATTTACAGTATTATTTTGAATAACTACATTATTATTATTATTATTTTTTTTTTTAAAGTAAAAGTAACTGCATTAAAGAGATAGTGAGTGAGTGAGTGAGATACAAACCGAACATATATTTTACGCCCGATTGTCGCTAAGTGAGCATGATTACAGACTAATAACTGTTCGATCAAAGGCATTCTGTTGTCCAAGCTTAGGTACCGTATATACTCGCGTATAAGCTTGTTCCAACTGCAAACTGCATAGACCCAGATTTGCCGGCGCATTATGCGACGGTAGATCTGGGTCTATTCAGTTTGTAAGAACTAATCAGTAGAACAAACAACATAGACCCCGATCGTAATTGATATACATGTACAGTCAAAGGATGATTGTCGGACCTATCTAATCTAAATACTTCCATTCACAGTTCTACATTTTGACCATATTTCAATCATTCGAATGGCCGATTATCCGGACGAAATCTGAGTTTTCCGATAGGTCCGAATAATCGACGTTTTACTGTAGAACAATAAAGTACGAACTGATGAAAATTTCACATATACAAATGTTTTCTTTACGATAATGGGTAGAAGAAAATCATTTTTTCTAGATGATGTTAGTCGGTTCAGGACAACTGGGAGAACCATTGCGTCTATTGTGTATCTATGTAACCGTTGTTCTGATTGGATGCATGCAAAAATGTTTTCATTTGTGATGTCATAATGTATACGCATATGTAATACAGCGTGATTTAAATACATATGTAAAAACCTTCCAACACACAACACCATAGCAACAGTGTTCCACTTTAAATATAACTTCAAAGGAAAAAAATTAAATCACTGTTCTCAAAGTTCAATAAAAATGAGAACAAGCTCCTTTCACAGCAATAAAACAAAAGCGTTGACAGCAATCCTGTTTTTGAATAAGAAAGTTATTCCTCGTTTATAACAGCAGTATTAAAAGGCAGACAATCTTGCTGGAATATATTTATAATCAATTCCTTATTAAAACCAGTGTGACTGAAGGGCCATAAGAGTCTCGTTCGTCTGCGAGAACGAGATATGAATAGTCGAAGATGATGTATGAAAATGCTGAATTTTTTAAGTTTTTATACAGTATTAGAAAATTTATATGATATCAAAGTACATGTATTGTAAATATGTTTTACAACAACTGTCAGTTATTACAATATATACTCAAATATTTTAGTCATTGTATTATTTGTTTTCACTTTATCGTCATAATCAAACTTTTATTTTATTTCAAGTAAGCCGATGATGCAATACAAATTACACGCCTATACTTTACACGTACACACAAAAGTAAATAGATATAGTATAGATAAGAGTAGATGGTGTTGTTATGGGTAAATTTATTTGCCATATATACTTACTAGGACCTCATAATGCATACATACATACATACATACATACATACGTGCTGTTACGACTCTAGGGGTAATGTAACAGAATAAAAGACACAAACAAGCTTTCAAGATTAAAATGCAAATCTTTAATTTCCTAAAATATTAAAAGAATTAAAATAGTTCAACAAACAATCAAAGTGAAAGAATTAAAATAACTTACAGTATAGAATATCCTAAAAAGTCCTAAATTGTTTTAAAGTTCACTTCCTGATGTTAATCCGAGTAATCCGGATGAAGTATTCCGAATGAAAATAACCTGTACTGTGTTGAAGTTGATTAGTTCTGATTAAATCCAAAATAATCCTTGCAAGTCTGGAATCTCACAAGTTTTAGAATAATATCCGATAATTCCACGGAGCTGTATAGTAATTCAGATGAATTACTAATTAAATAAATTCCACACTGAACTGAATAATTTCAATAACCTCTCTTCATTCAAGCAACTGTAAAAGAATGACTTATCACTGGACTATCTGCTATTTATACACCACTAGTGCGCAGAATCAAATAAATCCACAACGCAGTTCCTGTCAGCATTAGAAGCCTTTAGAATGTATTTACTTCAAGTAAACACAATTTAATTCTCAAGAATGCTATTTTAGACTGGAGTTAACAGTCAACAAGTTGTTATTCATAATGAAACAAAAGTACACTGAATCTAGGTTATCTGCGCGAGACAAAATCACGTGATATTTCCAGCGTGTGACCTTACAATGTTGATTTCTAAAAGTACAAAGCTAGGTCGACTTCATTTTCCCGCGCAATTGATCATGTGACCACTTATCGATCGAAAGGATGTCGTATATATACTCATATGACAACCCCAGTTCAGACTAAAAAAAACAGAGATCATAAATTAGTAAATTAAATTATTATAAAAAAAATAGAGGCATGATTCCGTAACAGTGCATACATAAATAAAAAACACTGAATAAAACATGCAAGCACAAAGATATATGTTCACCCCATAACAAATATAATAATCACATATGTTCACCCCATAACAAATATAATAATCACAGGACTAACTAACATATTTAGTATGTAATTCTATTTGTATGATGAAAATATGAACTAGAAGAGGTTAACTAGAAGACAGAAAATTATAAAGAGATCATATTTTAAGGAATATATATTTTGTATCAAATTAGAATTATCGAGTTCACTATATTCCTTATTGACTATATTTTGGGTTTTCTTTTTTCGATTAAATGGACTTTACAAAAAAAAAACAAAAAAAAAAAAAAACAACAAACAAACAACTAATTGACATCCATATAACATTTGATAATTATATATACTTTCTTCCAAAACAGTTACATTAAGGTCATTTTTGAAAGACTGGTAGAAAAAGAGTGAAAAGAAGTTTTTAAAATGTCGGCAAAACTATTGTTTCTCTAGTGTTAAGATGTTCAATGGTAGAAAAAAAAATCAGTTTATGTCGCGATATACATAGTACGATTCAACTTGATTCGTCAATAAAACCAAATGTACATGATACAGTTTCATTAAATTGTTGGGAGATAATAGGTTACAAAGTGTCTTAATTTTTGTAGGATGTCTGGAAATGTTCTGATTACACTAACTTTGTACACATTTTCTGAATTGAATAAAATAGACAACAAGTTCCGCTTTCAGTTGTTTTTTCTCAGACAAGCTGCACCAAGACCATTGCAAACCATGTAAGGGCAAAGAAGACAACGGATGGAACTTTAGAGCAAGCACTATTTCCCGTGCATTCTGAAAAAAAGAAAAAATATTTACGCATACTACAAGAAAAATATAACAGTCCACTGACTGCAAGAAAATAGAAGAATTGATTTATGTACTCCATATTTTAAAACTCTTTTTACAGGGCACGCACATGTGTAGTTTCAATTTAATATTGCCCAAAAGGACTTATTTGTAAGGCTTTTATAATCTTTGTGTAAGACTGCTGGTGAGATAAAATCCATGTAAGGACTTACTTCCGTGTTTTTAGCCTGAACTAGAATACAAAAATGAAGTACTATCGAGCACTTCTACCTGCGGTCATATTTCATTTTTTCATGGAAAGGTTTCAAACCTAACAAAGCAAAATATTACCTCCCCCTCCATTTTGACTTTTTAAATATCCACAGTTCCTTTTGTCAAGTCGTGGACTCGAGAGACTAGCTTAATTAAAAATAACGATAACAGTGATTCATACCAACAAGAAGTTCTATAAAACAGCAGAAATATTATTAATATAGGTTAAGAACTTCAGGGCCGTAAATAACTGTTATGAACTATCTTTCAAACTACTAACCCATACTCCACTTGAGCGACCAGTCATGTGGATTGACGACTGAAGCACAGTCCAGGCAGTTATCTGCGGGATTGTTCTCGCCATCAGCATAACAAACACCATTGATATAGCAATGACCAGGCTGAAATGACGAAAATGCATTCCTTTTCATCATAATAAAGTTAGCTACATTGTTTGACTGCGATTTGAAATATACGATAACTAAATATCTAAATAAACAAGAAATTGTGAGAAATACTGATATTTTAAGATCATAATTCGAACAGCCATTAATAAGATGTGACAGACACGATTTTTGAAATGTGTCAATCTGATTATTGGACCTTTTTAATATTGTTTTTGTCGATGATTTTAGTTGCCTTTCTTTTCTCTTCTTTTGTAATAATTCCCGGACTCAAATTTGCTTCCAATTACGTTGATACGCGACATTAGAACAGGCCTTCACTTGCTTTGAGCACATTCACCAAAGGCTTCTCTTCTTGAAGTATCAATATACAAAAAGTTAGAATACATAGTTTAATGGTCAGTATTATCACTGATATGTTGCAAAATATATTAAGGTTTCATTTGTCACAAAAAGATAATTTTTTCTCCACATGAAATAATGGTGTTTCTCATTATAAAATCCAATATTCGTCACCAACTTGGCCTTACTCGATTAGAGATTTTAAATTCGTTTGCCAGGGTTGATGCTTCAAGGTCATGGGCCATTTGTACTTCCGTGGGAAGTTAGAAAGTTGACAACATATATCATTTGAAAGTTTATTACATAAGGAATCTGAAAAAACAATGTTGTCTTGTTTTACCTCAACGGTCAAGGCCACATTTCAAGGTTAAACAAAACCCTCAAATAAATGTGCGAATATAATTTTAAAAAGTTGGTCCTTAGAGAAGAAGATTTAAGCATTGTTAAGGCAAATATATTAAGAAGTGGACTGAACATAATATCGTATAATTATCCCACATCCACAAGAAATATATTAGAAAGTAGGCAGATACGAAAATAATATGTTATTGTTCATTCAATGATGCTGCACGCATTCCTTGAATGGTTGAGACCTGTGCAGAAAATTAACATATGTACAAAAGTAACACGGAAGCCTACTGATTCAGTTGGTGAAAATTATGTAGAAAGCATGAATAGCTCGTGCAATTCAGCATCACATAATAAAGAATCTGAGAACATGACGTATAAGTTATATGGAAATGCAGATGGGATTATCTGTATAACATCAAGTTCCTCAATGATGATGGTCCTTTGCCATCTGCCAGATGGGATTATCTGTATAACATTAAGTTCCTCAATGATGATGGTCCTTTGCCATCTGCCAGATGGGATTATCTGTATAACATCAAGCTCCTCAATGATGATGGTCCTTTGCCATCTGCCAGATGAGATTATCTGTAAAACATCAAGCTCCTCAATGATGATGGTCCTTTGCTATCTGCCAGATGGGATTATCTGTATAATATCAAGCTTCTCAATGATGATGGTCCTTTGCCATCTGCCACCAGAGAAGGAGCATATAATTTTTATCATCCAAGCCTTAAAAATGTGTCTGTACAATTTTACTAACTTTAGGCTTCATTACTCGTGAATGTCCCATCCCCTATTATATATCAAGCCTTAAAAATGTGTCTGTACAATTTTACTAACTTCCAAGCCTTAAAAATGTGTCTGTACAATTTTACTAACTTCCAAGTCTTAAAAATGTGTCTGTACAATTTTACTAACTTCCAAGCCTTAAAAATGTGTCTGTACAATTTTACTAACTTCCAAACCTTAAAAATGTGTCTGTACAATTTTACTAACTTCCAAGCCTTAAAAATGTGTCTGTACAATTTTACTGACTTCCAAGCCTTAAAAATGTGTCTGTACAATTTTACTAACTTCCAAGCCTTAAAAATGTGTCTGTACAATTTTACTAACTTTAGGCTTCACTACTCGTGAATGTCCCATCCCTATTATATCTCAGAAATGAACACTACTCTTGAAAGGTCAGAACTCTACATAATCTAACACTTTAATTCTGTTGTTAATAGACTGGTCATAGCACAGAACAAATGACAAATTGGACATAGGTTATTGATGGCCTACGCTATACATAATCCAACACTTCAGTTTTGTTGCTAATAGACTGAGTATTTTAATCTTTACAAAAGAACAGATTATGACACAGAACACTTTAAAAAGTGGACAGAAGTTGTTGATGGTCTATCTGAAATCGGTGTTAAATTTCGAAG
Organism: Margaritifera margaritifera; assembly: GCA_029931535.1. Classification (NCBI taxonomy): domain Eukaryota; kingdom Metazoa; phylum Mollusca; class Bivalvia; order Unionida; family Margaritiferidae; genus Margaritifera; species Margaritifera margaritifera. The sequence continues at coordinate 355,450 of JAQPZY010001135.1, read as the reverse complement.
CATGTATCCGACTTTTCCCCGTATACCGTGGATCACGAGGCCATGTTCAGAACAATGACAGGAGTTGACTGGACGTTATTAGCAAGAAGAACTAAAGGATAATATAAAAAATATAATGAAAAGGCTCTAAAACAATCTAAAGAAATGAAAAATTGTAATATCGAACCCGGCATGCATGTAAAACCAGAGTGTAATCAGCGATTTCATAGCTCTTCGTTATGATGCAGGAAATAAACCAGATTAAAGTGAGCCCCTTTTCTAACTAAATTATTTTTTCAATTTTGTATCCTGACATTTTAACTTAAAATATTTTTTAAATTAAAATTTTAACTTATAATTTGCATTATAATCAGTGGCGTAAGAAGAGCCCAAGCAACTCCCGCTACTGCGAGGTGGTGGTGGTGGCCAGTCAGAGCGGGGGCCCAAAATTCCAATCAAACGTATGGGAGCGTGGTTATTGAGGATAGCATGAAAACAATGGTTTCGGATAGAAAAATAATAACCTGCATCTGTTTTATAAAAGGTTAATAAGCTAATATTTTTACAACTAAATCGATGACAACAGCCCATGAACTATCAGACAAAAAAGAGAGCATTTATTTGTCGATACGTAGGATTGATGTTTGCTTATTTAGTTGACTTTCAATATTTATAATGAAACGTTTTTTTGAAAGGATTCATGATCAACTGAATCATTTTTATGTGAACTAATGAAGTTATAGGAAATGAAATGGAAGTGGGAGAAACAGTGATTTTTCTCTGGTGAAGTGAAGTAAAACCATAAAATACCGTTTTAGTGTAAAAATAAAACTATTTATCCATAATGTAGTTGGTGGATAAAGCGCATCCGTTATTTTATAGATAAGAACAAAGCAAACTTGTATTTACCTTTAAGGAGAACGAAATATTAGGTTCCATTAAAGTGCAGCGTTGGTCACTGACAGCCAAGGCCTGCCTTTTACCGAAATTCTGTCCAAAGTTGCTTACGGAAAAATTGTAAACTGTTGCCAGTGGTAGCTTGGTTAATGTTGATGGCGAATTGCAGCTGACTGGGCATATCACCTCGAAAAGACTTACAAACTCCGCCTTTGCCACAATAAGATTCTTGGATATTATGGTGCCCATCGTATCGATCTGTAAAGAAAATGTATATTTTATAAGAATGCATATTGTTTTCACTTCCGTATACAAAAATTGAAATACAAATTGAAAAGAAATGTTAACATTTTGTCAAGCTGAAAAATCTAGACATAACTTGACTCGGCTCTGAGAGAGGTTTACTAATGCAGTTAGATATGGTAGATTATTTTGTAATACAGGTAGATATCGTAGATTATGTAAGGAGGGTCCTTATCTGCTGTGCACAGGTAGTGACTGACCAATCGAATGTAAACTCATGTCAATACACAAACTTATCAGTTTTAAAGGTCAGTTGGTGTAGTAATTGTCCGAAGCTGGCTCGAGTGTGTATTTCAGAGTCATGGAGTTACATGTGGTACTTTGTTAATCGTATATGCATTTAATCTCGTGCATTAATTATGCAACACAAGTATTAAAACCTATTCACTGCGTAACTGCATGAGAATTAAAAATGTCGGAGGCAGGCGACCACACAAAGAAAAGATGAGGAAAAGATACGACTTCAACGTTCGAAGCTGAAGGTAATGCGCATGTGCGTCCATTCGCGTTGCACGTAACGTAGACATGCTCTGTAGTCCCAAATACATTTGACTGGAAAGAAAACTTAGTAAAATGTATATCTTTTAAATAGTTAGATTAACGAGGGAATCATTATTTTTCATTTTCGTTTCGCTAGCTGACGACCAAATTCATAATTAAAGCCTACATGTAATTAGATAAAAGCTTTGCCAAGAGACTGCGGACTACCAAGAATCAACAGAAGACTCAATATTTTAATCAGGAATTCTACTGAAGAAGATTCACCGTAGCAAACAAACAAATCCATTGTAACGAGAGAGAGAGAGAACCTATGGCTTCAAGCGCCCGGGGGCAATGTTCTTTAGTGGTGCCCGGGGGCAAGGTTCCGCCCCCCCCCCCATCTACGCCTCTGTTATAGCAATAAAAAAAGCTCCTGACGACGCCCCACCCCTCGCCCGGCGCCCGGGGGCAATTGACCCCTCTGCCACCCCGAGTCGTCACTGATGACCATTTGATGTATATTTGCGTGTAGGACATACATTTGTCACACTGTGAGTTATTTTAAGTGCCAATATTTTCTTTTTGCTAAGTTTTACTTTATTTTTTAAATCGTCTTACCTCTGTCTTCTCAACTTCACATTCTAGAGATTCACTCCTGATAAAATCGTCTCCGTAGATAGAGAATCCGGAGCAACAGTGATCGATGGATTTATCACACCGTCCGTCATTATAGATGTCGCTCACAGGAGGGGGAACCGTCAAGTCAATGGAACAATCACTAGATCCAAATCCATGGTCACAGATACACGTACCTGCGCAGACATATATTCGCTTGATAAAACAACGTATTTTGCCTTCATGTACAGATTAATAATTTTAGATGACTTGGCTTCGTAAATGGTAACATAATGCAATATAATGTTTGCAGTTTTTGGACTTGAATTTAAACCCTTGTTAGCATGATTTTGCAGAAATCTTCTCAGGTCAACACAAATTTGTAAGCATGTTTTTAAGCATATGTAAATGACTTGATAAGATTTTGTGGCCATTTGAGCAATTCTTTCAATTTGTTTAGTTTTGGGCACTCTTTGAACTGAGACTTTTCAGTATAATCACTGTTAGCACCATTGTACAGGACCACTTGATCTTGGTAAATGACAAGTAGATGAAGGTAAGTATATATATATATATATATATATATATATATATATATATATATATATATATATATATATATATATATATATATATATATATATATATATATATATATATATATATAAGCTATCTTTAATTTCATGCTAGGTAAACTTTTTTTTTTCATTTTTAATTAATGTTTGGTAATTATTGGACATAGTTTAGTATAAACCTACTAGTTAGCATAATTACTCTAAACCTCAAGGTAAATGACAATTTGTAGGTCTGTTAAGAAGAACATGCAGATAACCTGGTCCCTACTTCATTAAAGTAAATCATAAAGTTAAGTCTAGAGTTAAGCCGATTGATTGGTCAATTATAAGTCAAGCTTAAATTTCAGCTAATCAGATTGCTGGATTCCAGACTTTCGTTTAAGTCCATATGTAAGTTCTTTTGGTGAAATGCAGGCAAATATTATGTTTCATCACTTTATTTGCACTTCTTTAGTGACAACATTGTCAGTACAATTACTTAAAAAACTTTTTAGTGAAAACCTTCTTGGCACAAAGACTCAGAAATTGTTTAACTTATGAAATTGAAATTTGTTTAAATGCATATGTAAATGATGTGGACGAACGTTTGTGCCATTTTGATGATTTTTACAGGTTGCATTTTTACTTTGACCTCTTGGCTGCAGGATGGTCATACATGAATTGCAAGCAAGTCTAGTTATTATTATTAGTATTGTTACTGCTGATGTTTGAATCTTGTTTTTTGTTTGTTGTTTTCACGTAATATTAATATTACAGTCTTTTACCCCACAATTAATGACTTCATACCGTTTGTACATCTTCCATGGCTATTACACTGATTAGGACAGGCGTTAGCCAGGAATGTCGCCGCCACGTCTGTATGATTTTCCTGGAACGACTTGTCCCTGGATATCTGTGTTTTGATGTTACTCGTCCATGACTGGAGATGTGGTACCGCCCAACTTATGTCTCCGTCAGACATCTGTAGGAAACGGAAATTTCTACAGTTCTTCTAAGTCAGAAGCCAAGCAACAGTATTTGTATCAAAATTCTGAATTCGATCTTTTCGCGTTGTTCTTGCATATATCAATCAAGTACCCTTATGACAACACAAACTGAACTACATGGATAGATACAAGAAAGAAATAAAATGGATTCTGCGCTTGACCTGCTGTACACGAAGCATACATTAAACAGCAAGACTGTGTTCGTCCATTAGTCAGACCTTGATTTGTGACAGCTTGATCTTGAATTTCAGCAAATTAAATAAATGTGGCCAAGAATAATACAAAGCAATACTTGCGTAAGTTCATTACCTGGTAGTCTAGGGCGCATTCGTATATGGTGTTGTTCAGTGTGCTGATCGGAAGATCATTTTGAAGTTTGTAGTTTGGAGACAGGGCAAAGAAGGAATCACAGGCGGCTATTGCCTTATCGAAGGATATGCTACTTTTACGTCGTCGTATGATTCCCTTTAATTAATTAAGAAGAAAAAAAAAAAAAAAAAAAACATGCTTCATTAGTTCGTGAGATAAAAAGCTATTTTCCCCCAACATTTTTCTTTTTCAATTATGAATTCTTCAAGGCGCGATGAAAGTCAAAATTAATGTATAGATTAATGAATGTTTATCCCACAGATTTCAGAGACTGATAGATTCTGGACACAATTCTATTTCGGATGATTTGTTGATAATATTTTCAGAAACATATCCTATGATGACTTAAGTATAGTTTTGATCTAAACAATAAGAAATTGAAAAACTCCTTTCTGCAAAGCATTGGTATATAGAATATGCAACTATGTTTAAACAAAGCGGAAGCTGAGAAATGAGCATGTTTTATTCACGTGAAAATATATTCATTATTTGTGGTGAATATGTAATTTCATGCATCCTAGCTTGCATTAATGCATGTTCAGATCTTTAATATGCATAATGTCTACTAAAATATAGTATGTTCTTACAGCTGGAGAGGATTGATTTGCAAATTTTTGTTGTTGTCTCAAGTCTCGCCGTGACCTAATGGATGTACTATTGTTATAGAAGGGACATTTGACAATATCATTGCCCCGGTTTGGTTTTCTGGTGCACAGGACTGATTCGTCTGGAGAACAGACACTGATGTTTCTGAGGTTTTGTGTTCTGGTGGTAGTAACATTCGAGCAGATGCATAAGCGCTTTACGTTGTCCCAAGACGATTGATTCTGATTTAACGGAGACAAGAAACTTTCGGAACTAGTAATTCTAAAAAATAGAGAAAAATATTAGCCCCTGAAAGTCATTGGCACATACATATATTCATTGTTTAAGTTCACCAGTTTCATACATATTTGAAGTTTGTCGAAGGTAAATTCAAAATTAAATGTGAAAGAAATGTTAAACTATCACCTGTAAAATTGTATCAAACAAATATTAACAACCGAAAAAAAAAGAAAGCAACAACCGGAAAAAAAGAAAAGCGTTTTATGACAATCGTAAGCTTATTTGAGAGAAAAGTAAGGTATCATACACGCTAAATATCTGAAGCAAGGCAAAATTTTTCTTGCACTTTTCTGATTTATGATTGCTTAAGTTTCAGGTCGGCATCTCTAGCGATGACTAAAGCGATAGAGCCATTTACCTATTATGCACGTGCCCGAACACGCAGGCAGATATAGGCAGAATCGCGTATTATTCATATTTTGTTCAAAAACACGAAATAAACGCTAGACAATATTTACATAGGATTGCGACTAAAGGCCACGTTCTAGTGGACTACCAAATGGTAAAAAAATATCACAACTCTTGCAATAATGTATGGATGCAATTCACATTACCTTTTCAAAAGCAATCGATGGATTTCATGAGGGCATTCCGTTCACCATCATATGTGATTGTACATTATTTTAATTTTTATGCATCCGAGACGGGAGCGTCTAGTGTTTGGCTGTCGGTTTGTTTGTGTGTATATCTATGGAAGCATTGTTTAAATCTTTTTTTTCCCCCATCACTTGTAGCTCAGTAACCATTTATCCGAGTCACTTTCGTATTTGGAATATAATATCATTAGACATTTCATATTTGGAATAATATCATTACATACTTCATATCTGGAATATAATATCTTTACATACTTCATATTTGGAATATAAGAAGACCTGGGCCTGTATGTCGAGTCCAGGATCAAAACATTGCTGTAAAACGCGTGACCTTGACATCAAAGTCAAAATGTTGATCGAGCATGTCGCAGAATGAATTGTCTTAGCTTCATAATGATTCATTCAAAGTATGAAAACAATCCACCCAGGGTTTTACGAAAACAACCTTACCAAAACCATAACGAAAATTTTTTTGACGGCGAGCTTGACCCCAAGGTCAAAAGGGCAAGAGGGCGGGTCACAGAATGAATTGTCTTAGCTTCATAATGGTTCATTCCACGAATGAAGAACCGTAGCGCAAGTTTTCTTTGATCGTGACATTGACTTCAAGGTCATAGAGGAAAGTGAGCGTGTCGTAGAATGTAATGCTTTAATTTCATGATGATCTATGACAAATATGACTGTAATCTATACGGGGTTTAGAAAATATAAAGAAATAAAAAAAAACTTTGACCAAACCTTTAATCAAATTTTATGACTGCGACCTTGAACTCAGGTAAAAGGTGTGAGCGAGAATATTGTATAATCAATTCATAATGATTCATGCCAAGTATGATGAGAATCTATCAAGTGGTTTTGGAAATATACGCAATTGATAAACTTTAACCAAAATCCTAACAAACTGTTGACGCCACCGCCTGAAAAGTGACTGCTGTGTCTCGCTTCCCACTAACATGGGCCCGACAATAATAATATCAAATTCTTCGCTTATATCAGTACCAATTATGTTCCTGGGTTGTGCTCTGGGTGGGACCGTGTAGTTAAGAATTCTAAAGGTACACATTTTGGTAAATGTTCTTATTTAAAGTTTGTTTCATCACTTATATTTCCGTAATCCTGTAACAATTCACGCCATGTTTGGAGCACAGCATCATTACATTCACCCATTCTCTCAATAGCACTAATATTATCCCAAATTCTACTTTCTCCCTATACTATGTTGTCCCCTGCGTTATGCCTCTGGACAGGGACATGGGGTCAACAAGTAAGAATCCTTTTGGTTTAATTTTGTATAATATTTACATAACCCTAACACAGTTCATTTCATATTTGGAATATAATATGATCGCATTCTTTCCTTACTCCCTATACAACTGTTGTCCAAGGGCTGCGTCCCTTAATGGTGACATGGGGTCATGAAGTAAGACCTTTTTGATGATGATGTTGTTGTTGATGATGATGAATATTATTATTATTATTATTATCAACATATCACATGCTTCTCTCCTACTCTTGGATTATAATAATAATCCAAATATTCTACACTAGACGGTTACTGTTTTAAATAGAAAAATAAAATAAAATCAAAATAATTCCATCATGTAACACCTTGGAAATGTTACATTTATTGAAAGAGGACAAGTACCCCTATCAGAAATGAAATATTTTCATTATTATACTGAATGTTTGTCAGTACACGCTTTGGTGACAGTGAAAGACTGTTGTATCAGTACAGAACCAACTACGCGCATCTGTACATTGCATACGCCCCCATTGGGTCAAAAAATAGGACACAATTTGGGTCATATTATTTAGGCATCTAACTTACAACCTGTTAGGTATATATAGGAACATCATGTACTTCGAGTACTTTCTTGTGGAGTTGCTGCCCTTGGGTTATGCCTCTGATTGGGATCATGAATTTATGCCATCTAATATGTCCATAGCTCGTCTCAGGGCATATCATATGATTCTTCAAACTTTGATTTGGTTCAAAAGAATTAAACTAACTTCATTGTTGCCTCATTTAAATACAATATCCACAGCAACGGGTAACACTACATATGTATCAACAGCAAAAAGTAACATTCCAATGAGGGCGTTTGCGCCGTAAAGATGAGCGTGCTTAGTTCTGCACGGATACACCAGTGATTCACAGTCATCAGAACGTGTGCTGAAAAACATCCGGTATAATAAAAGCAAATACTTAATTACTGAAAAGGGGTGCTTGTCACTCTCCAATAAATGGTAGCACATGGTGGAATTATTTTGAAAATCCTTTGTCTTTCTTTTATCACAGTTATGTTTAATCAATGTTGCATCACACACAATCTACATCTAAGAAATAAAAAAATAAAAACTGTGTACCACAGTCTTCAAGAAATCAAATAAATTGAATTTATATAAATCAGTATGCAAAAAGTTAAAGAAATACAAACATCCATTGACATAACTTTTGTCTTTTTTGCAACATATCATAGTAAACTTGCTTCTTACATCCAAGACAGAGAGAACTGGTTATTGTCCTGAATAACTGCTCCAGTGTGTCGCATGACAAAGTCATCATTCTGATTTCCATTGAATGATCCACACAAGCCTTCTATTCTATCATCATCCTTTTTAGATAGCTGTATTGCCACATTCATTGTGTTTTCGAAGGTGGATCCTCTATTAATGATTATGTCAACACGTGTCCCAGTTGGGAGAAAAACCTGAAATGAGCATTTCGTCAGATGAAATCCAATTAGATAATGATACAACGACAATAGCATATTTGTACATTGACAGTGGTGATATTGATTTCTTTGATTTGATAAAGTACTTTGTAAACTATCTTATATTAGATGCTGTTTCCGTTTCTTGTTAGGAATGATTATTATTCATTCTCGTATTGAAATTAGGAAATTTCAAAGGTAAGAGGTGCCAATTTCATCAGTATAAAGTATAACAAAAATGTTTATGTCATTTTGTGTTCTCACTTTAAGGAAATGAATTCACACCTCATTCGTAAAAAAACATAACATTAAATTATTTTGAACTATTAAAATGTCGAGTTGGTTATTATGCTTAAACTTTGATAATGAGAATTAACAAAGTATAATAATTGGAAATGTTTTCGCTTTGAGCAAAATACTGTACATATGTGCCAATACAAAGAAGGAAACTGTACAATTTGATAGAAGAAAAAGACATTGGATCTGAGGAAAAACTAACCTTATATTCATACTCTGTTTCCCGCACCACTGACATGATGCCATCTTTGCAGGAAAGATATTTGATTAAATATTTCCCATCGCAGAGAATGAAGCCGTACAGGTCTCCGCCTGCTCGAATAGTTACTGCGCATGCACATGTGGCACGGTCGTAGTTACAGGGCATCGTTTTCATTTGAACCTATGTTGCAAGAATCCAATAGCTAATTACACTTTCAACACATTCTTATAACTGAAAGGAATCATTTGTTAAAAATTCATCCAAATCTGTCTTGGTCCAAGTAAAACACCTGAAGGTGTTTTTTTAAAAATAATTTCTTAGCATATATATATTTAAAACTCCATTGAAATATGACAAGAGTTTTGGTTGGCAGTGTTTTGTGTGTTCCAAACCGAGTGATTATACTATGGATGTTTTCTTAAGATAGTACAAATGGTATGCCACGAACAAAATTGACCTATTTGTCGCAATTTACAATGAATGTCCATTTATATGTAATTGTCTATATATACTATTTATGACATCTTTCTTTTGATATTCTTCTTTCTCATTATTTCTAAATTATCATCTCAAGGTAACATCAGGTCGTTTCGAAACGTTTCAGAAGATACGAATGAATTTAGGAATCATAACCTTCCCTAGATTTAAGTTTTAAATATTTTATACTAGTTAAAGAAAATGATATATAATGACAAAGACATAGACAAACTATTACATTCAACAAGTCATTCATTTTAATTAATACAATATGTAAAATAAGTGGCCGCAAGATAACATTCTGCAAAAAGTATACAATATATTGTTTTGCCTCCAATGCATTATATTAATGTATGCTATGTATGATTGTAGTGTGGATGCAAGGCATTATATTAATGTATGCTATGCAAGATTGTAGTGTGGATGCACGGAATTATATTAATGTATGCTATGTAAGATTGTAGTGTGGATGAAAGGCATTATATTAAAGTATGCTATGTAAGATTGAAGTGTGGATGCACGGCATTATATTAATGTATGCTATGTAACATTGTAGTGTGGATGAAAGGCATTATATTAATGTATGCTATGTAAGATTGTAGTGTGGATGCAAGGCATTATATTAATGTATGCTATGTAAGATTGTAGTGTGGATGCGAGGCATCAGATTAATAAATAAATAAATAATAATCATCTCTTTTATTTATTTTACTTTAAAATTTTAGTCTTGATGAACTTTAAAAAAATACATTTACAATATTCTTTATATATTTAAAAGAGAATAAATGAGCAGGTACCCTGTAGGAAGAAAACTTATTGCCATATCACTGGATTATATGAAATTCTGTAAGTAAAATAATAAAATTAAACCTTTTTTCTTTTCGATTTCAAAATTGAAATTTTTAATTGGACCATATTGTGCTGCTTAGTCTTTCAGCTTTGTCTATATAAGGACCATACAAGGTGCATACAAGGACCATACAAGGAGCATACAAGGAGGATACAAGGACCATACAAGGACCATACAAGGAGCACACAAGGAGCATACAAGGACCATACAAGGAGCATACAAGGACCATACAAATAGCATACAAGGACCATACAAGGACCATATAAGGAGCATACAAGGACCATACAAGGACCTTACAATAAGTACGTTGCATTCTCAAATGAGGTTGCTGATGAAATTGTCCAAACGCCTGCACTAAAACAGACTTTTGCAAAGAAATCAAAATAAACAGTAAACATATTTGAACCTACATAAAAATTAAGAAGAGTGCATCTGGAATAAATCTTAGCTTGTGCATATAAATTGACACGATCGTAGATCTCACAAGATTAGCAAAACATGTGAGGCGTTTGCCAGATTGAAATATCACACTCAAACTATTTTGTACAATGGTAGCATGCAGGAAGAAAAAACTAAGTAGAAAATATATCCACCTCTTAAGCATGGAGATGTGCCGTTTCAAAGACTGATGTTACCTGCAGTCTCATTTGACGTAAATATAAAGTGAATTAAATGAAACATGATATAGAAACGATTTACTAACTTTATCACATATACATTTGACAAGATACCTCTAGTGGAAGACTTTTGTGCTTGTATAAGATGAATTCACCGTTATTCTGGTTTTCGTATAGTCTGCAATAAAATATCATGTATTAAATGAAATATGATATAACCGTATCAGTTTGGATTGAGAAATGGTTTTATATCAGCCATTGGCATTCATTTATATCAATGACGAATCTGCAGTAGAAGCTACCACGTACGTAACAAACTCTACTTCATTATTTCTGAATAATTAAACATGCTTAAGTTGTGATAAGTGTGGGCAGTGGGCAAAATAAAACTTGCAAGGGAAAATAAGACGCTCCCGCCTCCACTAGTCTTCCTACCTATGGGAGAAATAGGGTGGTGGTAACATGACATCACAGGGCGGAAGTCTTCCAAGTTGAAGTCAACGGCCAGGGCGGAAGGGTTCCAAGATGAACGTAACTTCCACATGTTCGAGACCAGGGCTAGTCATACAGTAACATGGAGAGGGATGGGCTCCACCAGGTTGCAACTGCTCATGATACGCCAGGGATGACAAAATGACAATACATAGAGTTCTCATACCGGAACTGTCGCAGCACGGGTTACCAATGACCGCGCCGTCTGCTGGACGCCAGGACGGAGGTGATAAGTATGTTACTGAATCACCTACCATCAGAGTACGGGCAAGAGATAACATCACCAATAGAACGTGGAATGTCAGGACATTAAGACCAGCAGAGAAACTCGAGGAGCTAACTCCTGAGTTGGGAAGATAACAATGGCATATCCTTGGACTCTACGAGATGCGCTGGAAGAATTTCGGAGACAGATCAACAGATGAAGGACAGATGATCTACTTCAGTGGACACGAGGACAACCATAAGCATGGAGTCGGATGTATGGTACATAAGGACATTGTTAGTGCAGTCATGGGTTGTCGACCAGTGTCTAACAGGCTGATTACCATCCGTTTGAGGGCATCTCCCTTCAGCATCACCATTATAGAGGTTTATGCACCAACATCTAATTTGATGGTGAGGAAATATATGCGTTCTACGACCAGCTTCAAATTCTTATTGACCAGACACCCAAGAAGGATATTCTAGTTATTCAAGGAGACTGGAATGCCAAGGTAGGCGTAGACGCACAGGCATACTGGCGAGAAATATGTGGTCCATACTGTAACAACAGACCAATGAGAGAGGACTCAAGCTCCTGGACTTCGCCACCTACAATAACCTAGTGCTAACAAACATCCTTGGCCCCCACAAATTATCTAGAAAATGGATTTGGCACAGTCCAGACGGAAAACATCACAACCAAATTGACCACATTATGTGAGGAAGCGCTTCCGGTATAGCGTTTACATTGCCAGAACACGTAGCTTCCCAGGAGTGGACATAGGAAGCGAACATGACTTGCTGATGATGACTATCAAATTTCGTCTGAGGAAGACCAAGAAGCCAAGACAGGTTAGGACCAGGTTTGAACTTGAAAACCCTAAAGATCTAAACGTGGTACAAGCATTTGAAGCATCAATAGGCGGCAAATTTGCACCACTCACAATTCTGGGTGCTGAAGAAATAAACATAGACTCTTTGATCACCACCTTCAACACGGCAATAATAGGCACAGCCAACGAGATCCTTGGCAAGCATCGTAGGATAAAGAAGCCCTGGGTCACATCAGATATCCTTGACCTCTGTGATGTGAGGAGAAAACTGAAAAGGAAGCGACGAGACCTTGAAGGAACAGAAAAATACATGGAGATTAAAAACAGGATTAAGAAGAGATTAAAGAGAGCGAAGGAGAGCTGGTTAGAGGACCAATGTAAGGAGGTCGAGAAAAGCCTGAACCAGAATAACAGTCAAAAGGCATACCAGTTGGTGAAAGACCTGACAACAGATACACAGGGGAGATCTCCCACGATCCAGGACAAGGCTGGTAAGAGACTCACAGAAGATCAAGAGATTCTTAACAGATGGACAAAATACTGTTCAGAGCTTTACAACCAGGAGACTCATGGAGACCAAGCTGTACTAAACCACTGACCACAACAGAGGTTGACCACCCGATCCTCAGGGAAGAAGTATAGGCTGCGGTAAAGGCACTAACGAAAGGGAAGTCAGCTGGGGTGGACAATATACCAGCAGAACTTGTTAAAGCAGGTGGAACCTCTATGATAGATGTCCTCACAACAATCTGCAACAAAATCTGGCAAACAGGAGAATGACCCACCCCATGGACCCAGTCTCTGATCATCACCCTTCCTAAGAAAGGAATCTGCAGCTGTGCCAGAACTTCTGAACAATCAGTCTCATCAGTCACCCAAGCAAGGTTATGCTTAAGATCATCCTTTACAGACTGAAACCTCAAGGAGAGCACATCATCGCTGAAGAACAGGCAGGTTTCAAAGCAGGACGTAACAGATCTTCAATCTTAGAATCCTCTGTGAAAAGTATCTGCAGCATCAACAGGACCTCTATCATGTCTTCATTGACTTCAAGAAGGCTTTCGACAAGGTGTGGCATGCAGCCTTGTGGGCCACCATGCGGAAATACAACATAAACGCAAAACTAATCAGCACCATCGAAAACCTGTATGACAAGGCCACCAGCGCAGTTCTCGTCAAATGGCAAAAGAGGAGATTGGTTCAGAACCACAGTCGGAGTCAGACAGGGATGCCGTCTCTTACCAACTCTCTTCAACATCTACAGCAAAAGGATCATGTCTGATGCCTTGGAAGACCATGAGGGCAGTGTCAGTGTTGGAGGCAGAACAATCACCAACCTGCGCTTCGCTGATGATATCGATGGCTTAGCAGGAGATGAACAAGAACTGGAAACCTTAGTGAACCGTCTCAACCAAGCATCACTATGGTATGGGATGGAGATCAGCGCTGAAAAGACAAAGCTAATGACAAACAACCCGAGTGGTATCCAAAAGGAAATAAGAGTGAATGGACAGAGCTGGTCACAGTGATAAGCTTCAAATACCTAGGTGCTATCGCTTCTGATGAAGGTTCAAAACCTGAGGTTCTTTCCAGGATCGCGCAGGCAACAACTGCACTGGCTAGGCTGAAGCCTATTTGGAAGGACAGCAACATCACGATTGGGTCCAAGATCAAGCTTACGCTCTCCCTTGTCATGTCCATATTCCTGTATGCATGTGAAACATGGACCCTGACTGCAGAGCTAGAGAGAAGAATCCATACCCTAGAGATGAGATGTTATCGAAGTATCCTGAAAATCTCATACTTAGACCACGTCTCAAATGAGGAGGTGTGCATTAGAATCCAATGTGCAATTGGACCATATGAAAATCTGCTCACCACCGTAAAGAAACGCAAACTAAGATGGTATGGTCACCTCTCATCTGGCCTGTCAAAGACAATCTTACAGGGCACAGTGGGAGGAAAGAGAAAACGAGGCAGACAGAAGAAGAGATGGGAAGTTAATGTCAAAGAGTGGACAGGCATGGACTTTGCAAAGTCCCAAAGAGCAGTGGAGAACAGGGCAATGGAGAGAGATTGTCACAAAGTCATCAGTGGCGCCCCTACGACCTGACAAGTTGCGGGAGAGATGAGATGAGAGAGAAGTCGCGATTACAGCTAAATTCATCAGTTTTTATCTGCAATCTTACACACGTGAATGGATTTGTTTCCTTCCAACCTGGATATAAAACACTATCAGCATCTATCATTTCCAGCATCTATTCATCATCCCAATGATCTGCGGACAGTGTTTTATTCATTTCCAGCATATATTTATCATCCAAATGATCTGTGGGCAGTGTTTTGTTCAATTCCAGCATCTATTAATCATCCCAACGGTCTGCGGACAGTGTTTTGTTCATTTTCAGAATCTATTCATCATCCCAACGATCTGCGGACAGTTTTTTGTTCATTTCCAGAATCTAATCATCATCCCAAAGGATCTGCGAACAATGTTTTGTTCATTTCCAGTCTCTATTCATCATCCAAATGATCTGCGAACAGTGTTTATGTTCACTTCCAGCATCTAATCATCATCCAAAAGGATCTGCGAACAGTGTTTTGTTCCTATGTCTACGCTTCAAATCATTAATAAGTTTTTGAAATATGAGAAGATAAATATTTTCAGAAGTCGCTTCTCACATTTAGAAATGTTAGACACTTTAAGAAAAAAAATGAACAGTGAAAGTCGACAGTTTGAACGACTTCCCAAAAGAGTTTGTGTCAATCATTAGATTGACTGTCCTGTACCATAACTCGGAACTCTGATGCGCGTGGAAACACTTCATCCACGATACGACACAAGTATAATTAATCAAATACACATAAGAATATTGTTTCCTCTAAAATGAATAAAATTACGATTGGCAAAAGAACTGAATGGATCGAAGACCGAATTAGATAACTGGGTACAAAGCAATCTCTTTTTCCGTTGATTTGGGAAGTTTTTTAATGTTTCTTTTCGGCAATATTAACGGATTTTCAACTATGTACGCGCTCCAAATCGCCGATAAATGCTGAATGCGGTCATGAAAATAAAGTGTAACTTCCTTAAAGTGGTCACTCTGCATCTCGAGTTTTTCTACGGATCGATCATATAGTTTGACTCTTATGAGGCCATACTAACATTGTACAAACCTCTTTATACTGGCCTCTACACAATGTGTCAACATATTTGGTCCTAACAGTGTCCTGTATAGGAAAGATTTACTGCCGAGTGCTCTCTCTCTCTCTCTCTCTCTCTCTCTCTCTCTCTCTCTCTCTCTCTCTCTTTGTGATTTATTTGAAAATGTCGTAATAACCTTGAAGGAAATAAACGAAAGAACAGCGAAAGTTGCTGCTTGTCATGTTTTATACCATTGTAGACCTTTTCCAAATATTTTATTAAGTCTCTCTCTCTCTCACTCTCTCTCTCTCTCTCTCTCTCTCTCTCTCTCTCTCTCTCTAATCATTTTCTATGTATTGTCATGTGACTTCAAATATTCAGATCAAGTGTCTCGAAAATACCACAAGCTATGATGCTGAAGGAAAAAAAAATCAAAGAGATATTTTTTTTTTCTCAATCAAACGTTATTAATAATTATATTTCGCAATGCATCTGTAAAAGTGTTTTCAGTAAAATTATTCCTATTTCTTGGTCTGAATTTTAGAGATAATCTATGATGACATTTCTTATGCTCGTTTAATTTCCAATATCGACAATATCCGATATATATTTCAGACTTTTCCTTACCGGCCATCTGCAGTTTGCATGTGTGGGTCAACATTTGCATAACACGTTTTATGCTTCCACGAAGAGGAATCCAGTACCTCAATCTGAGGAAGAGAATGAAAAAAGGAAATATGTTTCCATCTTGAAAGACTTTGATATCAATAGCAATATGAAATATATGAAATTATTATTCTAATCTGAAAAGAGATTATATGTCTTTTGAGTTTTACTTTTATCCATTTGATTGCTCTCCTTCCGTTCATTAAAGAATAGACATGTCTTTATTTCACACAGGTTGCGGTTCGCAACACAAGATAATAATAATAGTAGTAGCAGTAATAATAATAATAATAATTTTAATAATATCACAAAATAGCATGCGTGTATATTTGCCATGGACAATAAAATCTTTTGCTATGAAATTAATATAAATCAGAACCACAGGAATTTTGCAACAAAATTTCAAGTAAAGATGGGAACACGCAAGTAAAAGGATTTCGACGTAACAGTTCACAGCATTATTCTTGAACAAAATGGAAATTTACGTCAGTAGAATTCAAATTAATTTATGCTGTTATCATCAATTTACAACGATAACACAACAGAACATTGGATGAATCCCAAACCATGTTTCGTATCCTAGGGGTGAAATTATCGTTTAAAATGGCCATTTCATTATTATTGATTTTTTCATTTATTTATCATTGTGCCGTTCGAAATGCATGAAACACATTTATACATTTAAATATAATTTATTCATGAACTTATTTTGTTTTTAATGCAGAAGAGAAACGTCTATTTACTGTTTCGTCTTGACAGATTTAAAGCTTCTGTCTAACGGACTCTGATGATTACCTGTTTTTCAAACATACATTTTTCAGAAGTACAACCAATATTTAGTCAACAGTTGCATGAGAAAAAAAAGAAGAAAAAAATGGTTTGGAAGATGATGTACCTTTAACAAAGGTTATTGATTGCAGTAGCATCCAATTTTCAGAGTCTGACTTATAAGCAAGCACCTTGAAAATGTATGCATCAAAAAACAAAAGCTGCCTTACGGAAAGATGAGATAGTTGGTATAATGTTATTCATAATTAATTGCGTGTTATATTGCATTGTTATTTATAAGACTGGTTGCATCTGTACATAATGTTTATATAACACTATTTTAAGAGTGATATAAAGATACAGCACATTTAAAGAAGTATACAATGGCGTATTTTATTTGATGAATCCATTTTGGAATAATCCTAACTTCTGCAGGGACATCAGGTTGTCAAACATTAATTTAGAAATAACTTAATGTTCTAGCAGCATAACCCGATCATTTTATTTAACAAAATATTGTGGCAAATCAAGATACCTTTGTGCAAAAGAATCAATTGTGAACGTGTGTGCGTACATAAATGCATTTAAGTATTTATTATCGATATTTGACGAAAACAATATGTCATCGTGACAGACAACAGGCAGGCAAAATGTTTTCTCACGAGAACACAGTACAAATAACCAGACGTAATGAAATCCGTGTGTTAAAACAAAAGTTACTTTACCTGTACATCAGGTAAGCGATACGACTGCCATATTTTATGATCATTCGCATTGTCGTCAGTTATAAGAGCCATTTGGAAAACATTCCTGTTCATGTCATAATATTGGGTGTCTATGGTTGAGACTTTGAAGGTGAAGGTTCTGTTCCAGTTATTCTTCTGCTTCATCGCGTCCGTATAACTGTCACCTGCGATTTCAACACCACACAGATGACTTCCAGAAACCGCAACGTCAACATTGGAACAGTCGTAATTCGTATCGTGATCAATCATGGTCAAGCCAAGTATGCAGTCAGGGTCCCGAGAAACAGCCGTGGCGCATCCGATTGGGACGGTCGGGCGAACTGATATGACTCCCTCATTCCCTCTATTGATTTGAAGATTAGGTGTGAGTACCTGAATTTTAAAACAGTAATTGCCTGGTTGGTCAATATAATACATGTAATACTGGGTCAATGAGAGTAATAGACTAACTCAGATAATCTTGTTCGTCACACACACACACACACACACACACACACATACACACACTATATCTATATATATATGTATATATAATTTCCGCGGGGAGGGGGTACTATAGCGGCAAATGGACCACTATAACAGTTATGGGAAAATCCACTTTCCGTGGATCTTGGATTGCGATACTATGGTGGGAAAGGGAACTTTAATGTTAAAAATGTCCATAGGTTTAACATTGGAGGTTACTAAGGCAGCACATGGAAATTGAATGATGTGGGTCGTGTGACAATCCAACACACATTTTTCAAGATGGCGGCTGGCGTCCAGAGATGACTTGGGTGGCGCTATACAGTTTCGCATTTTGCATAGGGGTAAAAAAAATTTAAAGATAATGAATTTCCCAGGTTTTCCTCCTCATTGGTTATTCTAGCTATTTAGAAAAAGACCTTACATATCTTAGGTATTATCAAAAGAAATTTTAATTCTCTTTATTATGGTGTATGATTGATGGGTGCAATTTGGGTTATAGAGTATACAGCTTGGTCTTACTTCATATGTGCACCTATCAAAAAACTGCTAGCTCCGCTTGGTTATTTTCACTTCCTGGACTTCAAAGTTAAATTGTAAAAAAGAGCCGATAACTGTTTATACTTTTGATATATTTTGTAATTCATTCATTGTACTTTCAGAAGCTGGTATAGCCTACTCTGAAACAAAGCCGTTTTCCCTATTTAAATAACTGCTAAAAATAGTGTTATTTGAACTAATTCAGGCTGATTTTTGAGCACTTGGGAGAGGCCATTTTTTGTGTGCTTAAATCATGTACAATTTCCACAAGTACAATATGTAAAGAAATTTCAGCTACAGTACATTTTCTTCACTGTGCATGTTGCAAATTCAAACAACTTTACCTTACACCTGTCACTCTCTCAGACGTACATAATATCTGTAGAGCGCCTTCTTGGCAAAAATTAACTAATTTGCGCATGCACACTTAAAAATTCTTACTTTGCCCATGCGCACGTAATGATTTGAGAAAAGTTTGTGCATGCGTACTTAATCAAAGTTTGCGGATGCGTAATATTAAAATCTAAAAACATATAAAGAAAAAATGTTAAATACATTTAAATCACAACTGTTTACACGAAAATGAATTAAAAATAAAATGACAAAATAATTTATTAACAAAAATTTTTTTAAATTTTTTTAATAAATTGGAACATAAAAGTATTTTCATGTTAAAAATGTGAAACAATTTTCTTTAAACAAAGTTATACATACATATATACAATTAAACATACATAGAAACAAAGAAGCAAATACAAATAGACAGAAGTTAGCAATACTGAGTAGTAACTCAGTTTCTAGAGATCTGGGTGGCCCTGAAAAGGGCCGCTGGTTTAGTGGGTGTCTGTTCACGAAATTCCTTAACACATACCACACCTCTTGACTCTACGGCTGCGCAAGCTTCGTCTGACCAAGGGACCATGTTCAAGGACTCTTTTCGAGCACCCTTGCCTTTCCACATACATTCTAAGACCAAATACGGCTGATTCTGTCCTTTCGATGATCGTCCTCTTGGTCATGGCGTAGATAGCAATGCTGGAATCGAACAACATATTCGAGATGGCGGTCAAGCTCTCTACACTCAAACAACATCTTGATTCTTTGAGAACGGATGACACAAATGGCGAACTACCGATTTATATAGACTGGCAACGGACCGAAAATGAGTTTTGGATTCAGCCAATCAGAACGCGTGCAACATAATTCAGCCATCGCGTATTATGTATCCACCAGTCATAGCGCAGGAGAACGCTGACGTAACATTCAGAGGATATACAACAGAGTGTTTTCGACTATTCACTTGGTCATAGTCCGAGACAGTTCAAGGAAAGTACACGTGGTTGAGTTCAAAACAAATACTTTGTGTTGGGGTGCGCCTGCAGTGGATTCCTATACCCGGAGTGACATCACTACTACCAATGATGTTGCTACTATTACTCAATCGATGGCAATCGTTGTTGCAGAGAATTAATTAGATTTAGATTTGACTTTCTGCAACTTTTTCGGGCACCTCCTACGTCACTACCATTGCCGGAATACGATGATTTAAAAAAAAAACAATAAGATCAGTTTTAAAGATTTTTCCAAAGTCAGAAGAATGAAGAAGCGACTTTTCTACATCAGCAAGAAGAGAAGAGGAAACGAAACATGAAAACAATGACTGTCATCGGTCAGCAGAGTAAGAACAGTGACACCGTATGTGTATTGCAACCGATCCTTAAAGAGCCGAGAAAGATGAGAACATTGAATCTAATCTCTTTGGCCAAGCCTAAGAGGAAACGACCTATGCTTCCAATGTATTTCAAAACCTTTGATGACAACAACTACCTCTACAACCACTTCTACTAAGACGGCAGCAGCTACAGCAAGAACAGCAGTAACGAGACTCGGACGCGGAAAGGAAAAAGTTTAAGACTTTTGCAACTGATTATAGAAAGTCTGTGATTTTTTGTGTGGACTTCTTCACAATACAACGGACCTTTTCAGAGCCACTCATATCTCTCAGAAAAGAGACACTTCTCAATCATTGCTAATTCAACCTCCCCTTCTTCCCCCCACAAAAAAATTAAAAAGTGTGTGTCTATGTCTTAATAATAATAATAATAATAATAATGAGAGAAGAAGAAGAAGAAAATAATAAATAAATAAATCAAGACAGTTTTGATTGTCACTCACGTTTGATTTATTCTCGTGAATAAGAATGACAATGAAATTTCAATCATCACATACAAAGTCAGTTTTGTTCTTCGTAGAGTCTTGCTTTGAATTTCTTAGAGAGGGTAAGTGTTTCTTCTTTTGCTTCTGACATCTCTTATTTCTCTTCTTTTATCTCTTCCTTCACTTTCCATTGACATTATGGGCACTCTGAAGACTAATGTTCTTTCTCTTGACATATATAACAAGTATCTTAGCTTATGCCTGGGGATCTGGTTTCTCCTTTCTTAGCATATGTAGTTCTTTTTCTTTGGCATTGTGGACATTCTGTATCCCAGTGACCTTTCTTTTGGCCAACATCACAGGTATCTTCACTTTTATCTCGGGAGTAGTAGTGTTGAGTTTCCCAATAGGTCTTGCTGGACATCGTGTATTTTCAAATTACTCTGTAAATCTGTGACCAGAAGTGTGATCCTTTTGTTGAAAGTCTAAGTGGAACTGAACTGCATCATCATCTTACGTAGGCTATATATAGTGTGAGAGAGGACCATAGTCAAAAAAAGCGTGAATAGTCCACCGTCATGAACGATCACATCACTCTCACCCAACTCCATCAGAGATGTTTTGTCAGAAGTTCACCCTATCGATTTTGAAAATATGATGATCGATCCTTATCCATTACCATCGCCAGAGTCAAGTCTTCCAAGAGAGAAAGTCGTTTGGTAGCCCCTGATGATTATTTTCAATTCAACTTGCCAACAAAGTGACTTCCCGATAATTTTGAACCACCGTCTACACTTACACGGTAAAATTTAAAGAGTTCAAGTCCCAAGACCTCGCAGAGAAAGCAGCTGCGTTTATTACTGACTTATTGGAATCTATGTCGGATGAGTTGCGACTTTCTATTACTCCCGACAGTTTGAAACCTCCTGTCTGGATCGAATTTATTAAACCTGATTTGACGCCTTTTAAAATCATCCACGATATTCAACACGTACAACAATCGAGAGACAAATCTGACAGTACTGATGCAAAGGCCCAGCCCATATGCCTCACGGTTCACCTCCATCAGGCCTCGGACGACGCAAGTTTAATATGTGGATCAAATCCCCACTACCAAACGAATTATCATAAAGACTGACAACGACCAAGATCGCGTGTGTTTATACTGCGCTATCGTGGTGACTAGAACTCATACAGGGAAAACAGATCCAACAGAATTGAAGTGATTACATATGAATGTTAAAAAATGACGCAACCAGAAACAACGCAGAGAAGCCGATTCCCTTTCGAAGCAAGCTGGGATTTCAAAAGAGATCGCACGAGGACCCCATGAGATGCAGAAAATTCATGAAGTGTTAGTCCCTCGCTATACGTTGAAAGTTTACCCTCAAGTGATCCGTGATCTTCCGTAGGACCCAATTTTCCAGACGGAAAATATATACACGTCTATCATCACCAAAGTCATTTTGATGCTATTACCAATATCACAGGATTTCTTGGATACAGTTACTACTGTGATAAATGTGACAAAGGATTCAACAATCTGGAGCAACATGTTGATTGTGAAGAGAAATATCATTGCTGTTTAGCGCCGAGACCTTGTATTCCTGAGGAAAGAAATGATTCAGTGCTTCACTGCAGACGAAAAATTTTAAGCTAAGCGTGTTACAACCTAATAAACACGCTTGGCTCAAGAAGAAAGAAGTGTTATAAACAGGAGATTGGGTTCGCATTTGAAAAACAAATAGCACAATTTTCACAAAGAATATTGACCTAACTGGAAAACCGAATTGTTTCGTGTGACGGGACACGTTCGGGGATGACACTCGCCTGTCTATAAACTGGAAAATATTAACGGAGAGAATTGAAAAGGATCGTTTTACTTGCCCGAGTTACAACGAGTGATCAAGAAAGACGACGACGACTGATATAGCGAAAGCGTCCTCGATCAAAGAACACGCAAAGTGGGAAAACGTTGTATTGAAGAAGTGAAAGTCACTTGGAAAGGATATTCACCCAAATTTGATTCTTAGATTGGAACTTCGCAACTGATTGGCTATAGAAGCAGAAATCACAAACATGCCGTTCCTCAAACTCATATTCTTCAGAAGTCACAGAAACAAAAACAACAACAGTTGATGTGGTGTGGAGAACGTGTCCCTAAAATTCTTTTTTTCGTCTGATCTTCGTGGTGTATTGTGTGATTGGAGCGCTTATTAAAAATTTGGGTTTGCAACAAGGCGATAAGCGACTATGGACTATTTGACTTAGCACCTGCATTGGCTTTCTTCTTTCCAATCCATCCTATCGATATACCGACAACATGACAAATGTTTGATACATAGTCAAGAAGAAAAGTTCGGAAGATTATCTGGATGAAGAATGGATTTCATAGAAGAAGAGAACATTTTGAATGAGTGGTATAAAAACTTGAAAGACCATTCTAAACCGCCAATGACTAACTTGGAGACCAAACGCATCAAAGCTATCTTACAGCAGAGTACCGATACTTTCCGCTCTTCTACTTACCTGACAGACCATTTTAAAGAAAAAGTAAAGTGTGAAATCATTGCCTATCATTACCTGTGAAGTATGAGGCAAAAAATAAATGAATACCTGGGAACTTCATTACCTCCTGACACACAGCTCGTACACAGTTCCATTGTATCCAGTGGTCTGTGTAAAAGATACACTTTCTCGTTGAAAACCTAAAGACTTTCGAGCTTATGTCATCAACACTGACTACATTCATTGACCAGGAACCCACTAGGTGGTTGTCTACTTTTCCAACTACAACATATTGATTACCTGCTATCAAAGACAATATCACTGCATTATGAGAAGAAATGCCGTGTAGATCCAAATAAATACTGTGAGATTACAAGGATCTGATTCTATGGTGTGTGGACAATACTGTGTGTAATTTTTTCATTAACGAAACCGTGGATTCCTTTTAAAACATTTACTGCCTTGGTTTGGATCCCATTTCCCTAGAAACGATGAAAAAATAGAAATGTGGTTTGGTGGCCATTATTGATGTCTCTTTTCTTTAGCTCAGAAATGTGATGTCCATCGATGGCAAAATGAAACCTTCCTAGATCAGTCTCAGTTAGCAACATTGCCAACCATTAAATACGTTCATGTTTAACTTTTTGCATTTGTATTTGTAATAATTTGAAAATGAAAGTATTGTACATGATGAGGACTGCCCTAATCCCCTATCTTCACTCTTTGTTCATGATAGATTCAGCGGGGCATATAAACAAATGCTGATTTACAAAAAAGTTTGATTTAGAGAAAAAAAAATAGTGTTTGTGGTTATTTTATTAATCATTTTTTTAAATTCTTGGATGCTCTTTTATTCTTTTTATCTCTATCTTTTTTTGATCTTCTAAGTGGAATGTTTTCTTTCACGTCCTCGATTCTCTTTAAAAATTGTTTCCGTGTCTTGTCAAGGATGATAGTCTTCAGCGAACAGCGCAACGAGTAACACGTGTTAAGAAATAGTGCTAGAGATGGAAGTATTGATACCAGACCAGGCCCTGAATGCAATCAAAGGCTTAGGCCTTAGCACTGCTTCAGGGTGGAGACTACGGGCTCAGTCTAGGAAAACAACTCTTCTACTGATTTGGGAGGAGGATTTCAACGACAATAGGAAAATTATAAGTTGCCCCCCAAGAAGACCTGGACAGGGAGGAAGACCGCAGGATCAGCAGCAGCCGCGTACGACGCAGGCGTAGCCGATATCGAGCGCCCCCTCCCCCCGCTAGTTGAATCAAGGCCAGTCTACCTCCACCTCCAAGAACAACGCTACTTCCAGCTTCAAAAATGCCTGAAGCTAGGAAAAAAACTTCGATGCCACCACCAGCAGTGATACCAGTACAGCATGGGGCAAGGCAGGGAAGGGAGGATGAGAGAAAGGAAGAAAAAATAATACAAGAGCCCCAAGAGGTAACCAGGAAATAAGAGGCCGAGAGGGGAAAACCCCACCCACTAACAGCGCTGCAGCCGGCGATAAAGTAGCAAGATACACCAACAACGCAGCCGGAAACGAGAGCGAAGGCAAAGAAACCTCAGCAGAAGCGGCCGCAGGCGCCGTCGCTTTCGCCCAGACAACTAGTGTCGTTATACATTAACGAACATGTAGTGGACATAGGACTGGGTGAGATTTTGGAAGATAGGGAAGCAACAAAACAGCACATAGAAGACTTCCGAATGGTCTCTGCATGCTCCAAGAGAATAAAGTGTGACGGGTTTCTACATACGACGAAGAAATCCAGTTTCACCAAGGCAGCCGAAAACATCATTGGGGAGGCGTATAGCAGGTGTCCAATCCCGCTAGCTGTATTGATCCTAAATGAATAAATGCAGTCACGGAAGATGTCGTCCCGGCCCATCACAGTATGGCCGCCGATGAAAGATCTAGTGGTTGCTGACTTGATCGACCCAGACAGCTCTTAGGGCCGCTACAGACGCAAGTTCAAGCCGCCCGAATTCCTAAGGCTCCACATGAATCCACCAACAGAGATTACACCTCAACCCTTCTAAGGGCTAAAAGAATTGCCTTTATTGCCAAAGGGTTTTCTTTTCGGCTCTGAAAACCCAATTTGATAATAGCTCTTTGAATATGCAGATACGATCCATTCGCACACCGTTCCAAAATGACCACTCGATATTACCTAATTAAGATCACAAAAACAAAATTAATGGGTTCCATTAACCAGGTGTTGGTCTGCTTTTCGGAAAATGTAATGTACACCAAATTCTAAAAGTGGTAGAACTTAGGAAAATTACTAAAACTGTTTAGATTGATTTCAATTACTATATGTGGCTTACACAGAACTGGATAACAAACCGCGATAGCCCGATTTAGCTAACTGGGCAGAATTTATTTTTGATTATCTACGTTCATGGCGTTTCAGCTTACTCCTGTTCCGCTTCTAGTCTCACTTGCCGAGTTCGTGCAGGCTTCATCTCCAGATATATAATTAATAAGCAAGCGAGTGTGGCCAGTAAAAGAGAGACCTTCTCAGGGCTAACAAACGACCCTTTTCAGAACCACCCTGGTCTCTAAAAACATAAATACTACTTAATATTGCCATCATATCTCTTTTTGTATTTGCTTGTTTGTTTTTATGTATGTATGTTTGTATGTATAACTGTTAAAATTATTATTATAATATTTTAAAATTTAAATTATTGTTTTTGGCTAGAATTTTGTTTTTAATTTTTCTTACAAGTTTTTGGTAAAATATCTTTAAAAATTTTCGTAAACAATTTGTAAAAATTTGATTCTACTTTTTAAATTGTTTTAATTTTTATTTTCATTTTATGTCAATTTTTAAAAACTGTAGAGTGTGCGTGCGCTAATTTTTAAGTACGCATTCGCAAACTTGTTTATATTTCCCAAGTCATCTCTAGACGTCAGCAGCCATTTTGAAGGATGTGTTGGATTATCATACGACCCACCATGTTAAATTCCCATATCCGCCATAGTAACCCCATAGTGACCCAATCCAAGATGGCCAGAGAGTGGATTTTCCCAAATCCGCCATAGTAGCCCATTTATCTCTATTGTGTCCCCTCCGATTTTCCCTCCTCCCGCTTCCCCGCACCCCATCCTAATTACAGCTCTCGTTCTATCCTTTT
This sequence comes from Margaritifera margaritifera, assembly GCA_029931535.1. Classification (NCBI taxonomy): domain Eukaryota; kingdom Metazoa; phylum Mollusca; class Bivalvia; order Unionida; family Margaritiferidae; genus Margaritifera; species Margaritifera margaritifera. The sequence goes on along the minus strand of JAQPZY010001135.1, from coordinate 328,943 downwards.
TATCTTAGGTATTGTTAAAAGAAGTTTTAATTCCCTTTATTGTTGTGTATTATTGATAGGTTTAAGTTGGGTTAGAGAGTATATAGCTTGGCCTTATTTCAGATGTGCATCTGTCAAAGACTGCTAGCTCTGCTTGATCATTTTCACTTCCTGGACTTCAGAGGTAAAGTCTAAAACAATAGCCGATAACTTTGTTTTTTTTTTATTATTTTTTAAATATTTTTTAAAATTCATTTTTACATTTTTAGAAGCTAGTATTGTCTACTCTATGAAAACAATTTCTTCCTATTTTAATAACTGCTAAAGTTAGCGCACATTGGATTAGTTTAAGTTCATTTCTCGAGCACATTATAACAACAAATTCAGTCAGCTGTCTGCTTTTGGCAGGTGTTGTTTTCATAATACCACCTATAAAGAAATTTCAGTCACAGTACATGAAAGTATCTTAGTGGTATGCCAACATTCTATCCATTGTGCTTGTTACAAATGCACATAACTTCACCTTATACCTGTCCCTCTTTCAGAAATACGTATTAACTGTAAAGCAGAACTAAATTGTTGTTTTAACGAGCCATTATAATCTAAGAACCGAAACTCACTATCTTTAATTTTGAAGACAAGGTCAAGTAAAGCTTATCATTAAACTAACCCGAGACGAGGTTAAGACGTACATGTACGCGCTTACTAAGTTTGGTTAAGATTCAGTTGTATTTCTTAAAGTAACCGTGTTCAGAGGTCAATTAAGCATACAAATCTAAATAGTGACTCTTGACCTTGAATTTAAAATCACGAAGAATTAGTTATTAAACTCGTTTGATGTTTGGCTGAGATATACTAAGATACCAAGTTGGTTCAAAATAGATTTATATTTATTTTAAAGTTATAGTATTTATAAGCGGTTACAGTGTGAACCTAAATTATCGTCATTGACCCTGAACCTAAATTACCGTCACTGACCCTGAACGGAAGGTAATACAGTGCTAAATGTACGTCATTGACCCTGAACAGAAGGTCATACAAAGCAAATTATTGAACTCGTCTGAGACGTGGTTAAAATAAACTTGAGTACCACGCTTGCTGAAGATTTACGGTTATTGTGCTCACAAGCTTACTTTAGTCCAAAAAGCGAAACAGTGACTTTTGATCTTGACCCCAAGGTCATGGATGACTCGATAGCACACGTGTCTAATATGTGCTGAGGTAACCAATGCCTATATGTTCAATTCAATGACTTAATATGCAATTACGGTGCCAGCACCTAAAATCACAATCTTTGACTTTGAATCCAGAGTCATATTCCGCTGATTTTCTGATCGGTTGGTATTTATTCCAATAGTTTTAGTTCACAAGGTAACAGCAGTGCAAAACTCTAAAGTGTAATGTTTGTTCTTGAACTTAAAAGCCGGAATTCGAACAAGGGTACAATTGCTCCCGAACCTCAAAGTATGTGTCGGGGACAGAAGCAATACTGACATTAAAGGGATAGTGTGTGCTTTTATGAGAAAACGTACTTGATAAAGCTCTTTGCTCGAATGCTCATAAGATGATGCGTGTATCAGGTATTTATAACTCTGCTAGATGAGCACGTGATCACCCGTGAACCTGTTATAAAGCTACACATATTGTATTATCAGAAGGAAATGCAAAAATGCTGCCATATTGCAACTATACTTTTCTGCATTTTTTCAAGCTATAACAAGCATTGTACAGAAAAACCATAAACGATTTTTTTATCTACAAAACGAGTATAGCTACTCAAATTAATTCTGACAGGTTAAGAAGGCGGTGATAGAGAAAAATAATGTCTTACAGAGGATTCAAGCTCGAGACTTTTGGCATACGCTTCGAGCACTCTACCAAATGAGCTAAACCGATTACACAGTTATTCTCGGTGACTTTTTTTATGACCTTAAGCATTATAAGTATGAAAATTGCATTTTAAAGTACGTTAAATAATATACCTTTCGAATAGAGCGCAGTCGACTACCTTCGTTATTCATTATTAAAATGAGTGTTTTGTTGAAAGATTCTTTCGAGTAAATTTTTTACGGAGGTAGTCCATTGCGCTTTGGGGTAAATATTTTTTTTTAAGTCGGGAAAACCTCATACAAAATTACAAAAATTACACAAAATGTATTTTGCAATTCTTTATCTAAGTTGAAAATAAATCAGTAATTCCATTTTTTGGGTGGAATCAAGCAATTTGGAGTTGATTTGTGCAAAATATATAAAATATTTTTTTCCTCTTGAAATTTAATTTTTGGGTTTGGGGAACAGATTTATAGAAATCGGCCTTGTCTTTTATATAGACATATGGGCTATTGAAGTAATGTTACGACTCTATGGTCTAAGAAAAATGTAACAGAAAGAAAGTGAAACCAACAAATCAAGTAAAAATCAACAAGCAATTTATTACTAGATAATTAAAATGAAAAATCAAAAAGTCACTTACAGTAATGTGTTTATGTATCCTAATAATCCAATAAGAATGATTGTTCTAATCACAAGTCCTAAATATAGAATGTGTCCTTGAATGTTATTATGTGCTAATGGTCTCCAAAGTCCTGATGTACTAGAAATCTTGATGTGCTGAAGTCAAAATGAAGTAATCCAAAATCTCTGAATAAGTTCACATAAATTCCAAAATTGTCAATCAAAATCCAAAATCCAAAAGTTTATGAGCACTGTTAATAATCCAATGAATAATTAAAATAATTCCTCTCTTAGAATTTGGAACGAATTTTCACAACTGTAATAGCTCTTTACAAGACTGATGGTAATGTCGAACTGAATAAATGTCCACCAAACATGGTATATATAAAGATTGGTCACATGACAGAATGTTCTAGAACATGAGTCATCTTAATGGAATTTTAACTGTAAACAAAATCAACCTTGACCTTCAAATTGAGAAAACATATTGATCAAAACAACCTAATTCAAGGACACTAGTTATACATGTTTTTCCTAACAAACATAAAGATTTAAGCAAATATTAAAGTGAAGAAACATTTATAATTTCCTAAACTATTTATAATATTATATAAACATCATACATAACACCTCCCCTCATAAAGAAAAAGAAAGATTTATATAATAAAGCTTTCTTTTGAATATACATCTAATACTAGTATAACCAAAATTACATAAGAACATGTTTTACGATACTGGACTTAATTACATCAAGCAATATTACATTTCTAGGCACGTGAGAGTGCATCTGCAATCACATTGTCTTTTCCCCTGATGTGTCTAATGTCAATGTTATATTCCTGCAATATCAAACTCCATCTCAACAATCTCCGATTTTTATCTTTCATTTTGTTGATGAAAGTAAGGGGATTGTGATCACTGTACACAATAATTGGAGAAAGAGCTGAGGTAACATACACTTCAAAATGCTGTAAAGCCAATATCAAAGCCAAACATTCCTTCTCAATTGTGGAATAATTTTTCTGGTGCTTGTTTAGTTTTTTAGAAAAATAACACACAGGGTGATCTACACCACTTTTGTCTTCCTGAATCAATACTCCACCAACTCCTACATCACTTGCATCAACAGATAATTTAAATGATTGGCTAAAATTTGGTGCAGAAAGAACTGGTGCATTCTTAAGCATGGCCTTTAACTTGTCAAAAGATTCCTGACACTTGTCAGACCAATGAAATTTGGTTTTCTTACTCAATAAACTTGTCAAAGGTTCAGCAATTTTGGAAAAATTGAAACAAAATTTCCGATAATATCCAGCCATACCTAGAAATCGCATCAGTTGCTTTTTACAAATTGGAACTTGAAATTCAGAGATAGCTTTGACCTTAGCTTCTATAGGTTTAACTTGACCTTGTCCCACAATATGTCCTAAAAATGTGACACAAGCATGGCAAAACTCACTTTCTTTTGCTCAAATTAATAGTCAGATTCGCATCGCTGAGTCGATCGAAGAATTTTCGAATGGTTTCCAAATGATCTTCCCAGGTGTTGTTGTAGATAATGACGTCATCGATATAAGCGTCACAATTATCAAGACCAAATGTTATCATGTTCATCAGACGTTGAAACGTTGCAGGCGAATTTTTCATTCCAAACGGCATGACTTTATATTGATAAAGTCCATCTGGAGTTACAAATGCTGAAATTTCTTTTGCCCTTTCCGTCAGTGGAATTTGCCAGAATCCTTTTAAAAGGTCAAACTTGGTGACATATTTAGCATTTCCAATTTTATCAATGCAATCGTCCATTCTTGGGATTGGAAATGAATCAGTTTTGGTGACACTGTTGACTTTTCTATAGTCAGTACACATACGGAATGTATTATCTGGCTTGGGAACAAGAACACATGGTGAACTCCAGTTACTTTTACTTGGTTCTATGAAATCATTCTCCAGTAAAGACTGAATTTCTTTCTTCAGATAGTTCTGTTTGAGAGGATTCATCCTATAAGGATGCTGTTTCACAGGCGCAGAATCTACAATGTCAACGTCATGATAAATTTTACTTGTTCGTGTTGGAACATCAGGAAACAAGTGCTCATAGTCATGTAATAGCTGTTTTAGTTCATTTCTTTCCTGTTGTTGTAGATGTGAAAGTTTCTGGTCTAGGTTGTTCAATATTTCTGAATTCCGAAGATTGGTTATACCAGAGTCACTATAGACTGATTGTATTCCATCGTTGATATCTTCACTGTGTGGGACAGGTACAACCAAATTAAAAGAATAATTAGCTGAGCTATCTCTGTCAAAATATTCCTTTAACATATTTATATGACAAAGTTGTTTCTGTTTCCGTCTCCCAGGAGTGTTAATGATATAATTTAAGTCATTTACTTTCTTTTCAACGGTATAAGGACCATACAATTTAGCCTGAAGAGGATTTTGAGGTATGGGCAAGAGAGCCAGAACTTTGTCACCAGGTTTAAAACTCCTTTCCTGTGAATTTCTGTCATACCTTAATTTCATATTTGACTGAGTAGTGTGAAGATTAGTTCTTGCTACTTCACAGGCCTTTGACAACTTGTATTTGAAATCAGAAACATAATCAAGAAGATTAATCTTTGAGTCTTCATTTGAAAGAAGTCTCTCTTTCAATAATTTCAATGGTCCACGGACAGTATGACCAAAAACTAGTTCAAAGGGACTAAAACCCAACGACTCTTGAACTGATTCCCTAACAGCAAACAACAACAAATGAACACCCTCATCCCAATCCTTTTCTGTATCAAAGCAATATGATCGAATCATATTCTTCAAAGTTTGATGAAATCTTTCCAAAGCACCTTGACTTTCAGGGTGATAGGCAGAAGATTTAAACTGTTGGATGCCTAATTCATGCATAACTTGTTGGAAAATTCCAGACATAAAATTTGACCCTTGATCTGACTGGACAGATTTGGGAAGGCCAACAAGTGTAAAAAACTTCACCAAAGCTTTCACAATAGTTTTACTTTTTATATTTCTCAGAGGAATTGCCTCTGGAAATCTTGTAGATGCACACATGATGGTCAACAAGTATTGGTTGCCTGACTTGGTTTTAGGTAAAGGACCAACACAGTCTACAATTATTCTACTAAATGGTTCATCAAATGCAGGAATAGGTTGCAGATGAGCCTTAGGTATCTTCTGATTGGGTTTTCCTACCATTTGACAAGTGTGACAAGATCTGCAGTATTTAGAAACATCACTTTTGAGTTTCGGCCAATAAAAATGATTCAAGATCTTGTGATAAGTCTTACGGACTCCTAAATGACCAGCCAAAGGAGTTTCATGGGCTAAATTAAGAATTTCCTGTCGATATGACTTAGGAACAACAATTTGATAGCTCACTGACCACTCGTCACCAGCGGGTACATCAGGTGGTCTCCATTTCCTCATAAGGACCCCATTTTTCACAAAGTAACACACTGGAACTTGTGTGGCTTCAGTTTCACTAATAGCCCTCTGAAACAAACAAGATATCTCAGGATCTTGCTCCTGTTCAACGACAAGAGATTGTCGTTTGTCATCCTGAGTAGGACAAAGAGAATGAGTTGCCAAAAGAGGATCACTGTGATCAATACCATTTGATTGATCAATACCTGAGGAAAAGGTGACCTCATCAAAAAAATGACCAATACGTGTGTCAGCTAAAGGAATAATATCCTGATCAACATCAATCTCAAGAGCTCTTTTTGCCATAGCTCTAGTAACTGCACAAGCAGGGTACAAATCAGGGATTTCAGTTTCGACAGGATCAACTTTCTGATCCAAACAAGGCTTGTCAGTTACAAGTGGATTAACCACAACCTTATCTCCAGCTAGGTCATTGCCTAGTAATAAATGAACACCCTCTATGGGTAAAGAAGTCACTGCCCCAACAGTCACAGGTCCAGAAACTAAGTCTGATGCCAAATTTACACAATGAAGAGGAACATTTACAAAGCCGCACTCTACTCCCTGAACAAGAACACTTTCACTTGAAGAAGACTCCACAGACAAAGGCAAAGTACCTGATAATAAAAGACTCTGAGAAGCTCCAGTGTCCCTTAATATTTTAATTGGGAAAGTTTGGCAGAATCACCAATAAGTGATATAGAACCTTCTGACATGAATGGTTCATAAGCCTCCAAAATAGAATCAGACTGGGGTTTGTTTGACCCAACAAATGTATTGCTTTCAATACAAGACCGTGACCTTGACCTCGTAGAAATAAGAGCATTTGGAAAAGCTCTGTCTTTTCTCTGTTGCTTATTTTTCAACTTGAAGCAATCAGAAATAACGTGCCCTTTCGTTTTACAATAAGTGCACGTAGGAAGAGATAAGGATTTCTGATCAGTCTTATCAGATGTTTGATTCCTAACAGTTGTGCTGTTGTGAAATTTGGAAGTACTCGAATGAGATTGAAATGGTTTTTTACCAGAAAACTGCTGAGAGGACGACTTATTGCCAAATGAAATTTTGTGAGTCAAGGAATAGTCATCAGCCATACGAGCAGCATTTTCCAAAGTTTCCACTTTCTGCTCGTCAAGATAGGTTTTAACATCACTATGGATGCACCTCTTGAACTCTTCAATTAATACGAGCTGTCTGAGGTTATCATAAGCTTGATCAACTTTCTTGGCTGAGCACCACCTATCAAATAGTTGTTCTTTATCCCTTGCAAATTCGACATGAGTTTGTCCAGTTTCTTTTCTACAATTCCTAAACCTTTGTCGATATGCCTCTGGTACCAACTCATAAGCTTTCAAGATGTACTCCTTAACCACATCATATTCAGTGCTTTGTTGTACTGACAGTGAAATGTAGACTTCACGAGCTTTGCCAATAAGTACACTTTGTAATAACAAAGTCCAATGCTCTCTGGGCCATTTCAAGTTTTCAGCTATTTTCTCGAAATGAAGAAAGTATTTATCTACTTCTTTTTCCTGAAAAGGGGGTACTAACCTAATATATCTAGTAACATCAAAACCTGGACTTGTGTTTAAAGGAGTGGAGTGTGCTCTGTTTGCCAGTTCTAATTCTCTTAATTTAAATTGCATTTCCCTTTCTTCTCTTTGCATCTGCATTTGTATTTGTCTATCTTCTTTCTCTCTCTCTCCATCTGCATTTGCCTCTCTTCTTTCTCTCTCTCCATCTGTATCTGCATTTGTCTTTCTTCTTTCTCTCTCTCCAACTGCCTCTCTTCTTTTTCTCTCTCCATCTGCCTCTCTTCTTTCTGCATTTGGATCTGCCTCTCTTCTTTCTGCATTTGGATCTGCCTCTCTTCCTTCTCTCTCTCTCTCTGAATCTGAAGCTTTGCCAATTCTAAATCAATCTGGTTCTTTAACTCTAATTCCCTTAATTTCCTGTCAGAACCAGATACAGGCTTTCTTTTCAAACTTAAAGCACTATTTTCAAAAATTCCCTTTCCTACTAAATACTGAATTAAAATAATCTTTATCTCCTGTTTTGTCAATGATACTTTTGCCTCAGATAGACTGTATTTTCTGGCAAGCTCGAGCAACTCATCCTTTCTCATGCACTCTAACCCCTCCTGGGTAGGTTTTGAAATGAAATTCTGAACATTAGATGCCATTGTAAATGCTTGTTGGTTTCACACAAAGAAAATTTCTCTATTAAAAATCTTTGCCAAAGACAAAAAAAAATTCCAAGACAAAATCAATATGAATTTCAAAGATAAATTTAATATCTCTAATATGCTTTAAAGAAATTCAGATCCCAGAAGACGAGCCCCCAATTTCTGTTACGACTCTATGGTCTAAGAAAAATGTAACAGAAAGAAAGTGAAACCAACAAATCAAGTAAAAATCAACAAGCAATTTATTACTAGATAATTAAAATGAAAAATCAAAAAGTCACTTACAGTAATGTGTTTATGTATCCTAATAATCCAATAAGAATGATTGTTCTAATCACAAGTCCTAAATATAGAATGTGTCCTTGAATGTTATTATGTGCTAATGGTCTCCAAAGTCCTGATGTACTAGAAATCTTGATGTGCTGAAGTCAAAATGAAGTAATCCAAAATCTCTGAATAAGTTCACATAAATTCCAAAATTGTCAATCAAAATCCAAAATCCAAAAGTTTATGAGCACTGTTAATAATCCAATGAATAATTAAAATAATTCCTCTCTTAGAATTTGGAATGAATTTTCACAACTGTAATAGCTCTTTACAAGACTGATGGTAATGTCGAACTGAATAAATGTCCACCAAACATGGTATATATAAAGATTGGTCACATGACAGAATGTTCTAGAACATGAGTCATCTTAATGGAATTTTAACTGTAAACAAAATCAACCTTGACCTTCAAATTGAGAAAACATATTGATCAAAACAACCTAATTCAAGGACACTAGTTATACATGTTTTTCCTAACAAACATAAAGATTTAAGCAAATATTAAAGTGAAGAAACATTTATAATTTCCTAAAATATTTATAATATTATATAAACATCATACATAACAAGTAAGTACCCTCGGTCGATGTTTGATGTTACTGGTGACCATATCAACTAAGGTGTCCATATACATATAATCAGTGGCGTAAGTTCAAATTTTGGGTCCCCTCCCCCCCCCCCGGAAAGCAATTCAAAAATGCCCCCCCCCCCCCCCGTAATATCTTGGGATTTTGGACACCCTTCATGAATCCCCCTCCCCTCCCTGCATTGCAGGGATGGTACTGCATGTAATGTAAATTATGCAGCTTAGCCACTGGATAGAACAGTAAATATTACGTTCATGACATTTGACCCAACCGCTACTCCATCCATCTATATGTCACGCTTAGAAACTGACCAATCATATGTGTGCAATGATTGCTGATAAAATCAAACTAACTACACACACCTTAGACTTTTATTATAGCTGACTTATATTGTAATTTTGAACATTAGTATCTAAAATATTAAATGCGGAATCTGATGCAATTTAGAGGTTAAACTCATTGTCACAATATCATACTTCAAAACTTCATCAACAAATTTGTAAAAATGTAAAGATGAATATGCTAATGAAGTAGGAGGAGCTAAAACTAGTATGCGTTAGGGTCAATTCCATGTCATCCCATATATTTACTTACGATATCAAGAACAATTGGATGAAAGGGCTCGGTTAGATAACCACTGTGTTATTCCTTTAGAACTTTCGCCTTCTTGAATTTATTTTAATCATACCTTGATTCCAGCGAAAAGTGCAGAACTGTGCGTTATGTTCCCCATTATTCCATTTTCTCCTTCCCTAACACGTACACCGCATTTCAACTGAAAACAATTAACACACTGAAACAATAATGCATTAAATTATGACATGTTACTATAAGACTTTTAATAACTTACTTTGTGTTTAACAAATTATTGCTATTTTTATAACTATTTCACACTAATATCAATGTCATTGAAACACAATCTACATCTTTTCACTCCACCCGCACTCCCCCCCCCCGCACCCCCATCCCAGAAGAATAACATTGAGATTTACTAATATGGATATCATTTTTATTCGAATATACTTAATTTCTTTACAATACTTATCACATTTAATTTCTAACAACTCCCATATGAATATACTTAATTTCTTTACAATACTTATCACAATTTAATTTCTAACAACTCCCATATGAATATACTTAATTTCTTTACAATACTTATCACAATTTAATTTCTAACAACTCCCATATGAATATACTTAATTTCTTTACAATACTTATCACAATTTAATTTCTAACAACTCCCATATGAATATACTTAATTTCTTTACAATACTTATCACAATTAATTTCTAACAACTCCCATATGAATATACTTAATTTCTTTACAATACTTATCACAATTTAATTTCTAACAACTCCCATATGTCTCTACCTACATAAAACACCAAGAGTTGTCACAATTCAATTTCTAGCAACTTGCATATCTCTACACGTACATAAGACACCAAGAGTTGTCACATTTCAATTTCTAACAACACCCTTATCTATACACGTACATAAACCACCAAGAGTTGTCAGAATTCAGTTTCTAACAACACCCTTATCTCCACAAACGTACATAATACATCATGAGCTTTCACAATTTAATTTCTGAAAACTCCCATATCTCTTCACGTACATAAAACACCAAGACTTGTCACAATTCAGTTTCGAACAACACCCTTATCTCAACACGTACATAAAAGACCAAGAGTTGTCACAGTTCAATTTCTAACAACACACTTATCTCTTCACGTACATAAAATACTAAGATTTGTCACAATACAATTTATAACAACTCCCATATCTCTACACGTACATAAAACACCAAGAGTTGTGACAGTTCAATTCTAACAACATCATTATTTCTACACGTACATAAAACACCAAGAGTTGTCACAATTCAATTTCTAACAACTCCCTAATTTATAAACGTACATAAAACACCAAGAGTTGTTAAAGCTGATGGTATGAGAAGTTTTCTTTATATTTCTTAATAGATATTCAAGAAACTTTATTATATAAAGGAGCAGAATATTTGTCGATTCAAGTTGCGTTAGATAAATAAGAATATTTAATGCTAAGGCTTATCTTTGAAACGAATGCTATTTATTTTACTGGACTATTAATAGCGCAATCAGTACCGTTATCCCAAGTGTTTTTATTCCGTTCTTGATAAGGTGTTCCTCTGTCAGCGCAGTCTCTTGTATATTACTTCCTGTTTTAGGTCCTATGGTCAGGAAGAAGTTATCATCTATATACCTACAAAAAATAGGAAATATGTTCAAACTGTGTAGAAAAGTGTATTGAACATTTATATCACCGTGCGCGTTTAATGCGAGAAGAACTTAGGGACAGTGAGTAGTGGGTGTGATTTTTTTAATCAGAAAAGTTAGTGATGAGGAAGGGATGTGAGTGTCAGTCGTAGCAGTGAGCTAATATTAATATTTTCATACTCATATTTAATTCATAAGACAGAACAAAAATAAATAGTTTTATGAAAATTTTCCAAATAGGAACATACATAGGATGAATGCATCAATTAACACGTGTATTTCTAGTAATACGTCATGCTGTTATATGCTTGATGCAATATTATCCTACATTATGTTATGCTATAAATATGTATGTATGTATGTATGTATGTATGTATGTATGTATGTATGTATGTATGTATGTATGTATGTATGTATGTATGTATGTATTTCGATTACGCGTATGTACATTTTTTATATGATAAGTAATTTATGGAAATAACTTTACAAAATACAACCGACGTCACATACACCGTTTTGATAATAAAAAGAGGTATTATAACATTATAAACTTTAAAATTTCTTAAGAAGAAAACTGCAATCAATCTCTCTCTCTCTCTCTCTCTCTCTCTCTATATATATATATATATATATATATATATATATATATATGTATATATATATACATATATATATATATATATATATATATATATATATATATATATATATATATATATATATATATATATATATATAACTCACCAGATGACGGAATACCAATAATCTTTGTTAGAACTCGTGTCAAAGTTACATGAAAAAATCAAATAGGGCAGCTTCGCTCTCCCTGATGGGTGGTCTTTCCACTTGAGATCACTCTCAACAGATACAGAACGAGGAAGGAACTGAGGCGGTTGAGCGATTTCTAAAAAATAAATAAATGGACAAATTGCATTCAAGTCAAGGTAATGAAATTACAGGTACTGGATAAATGTTTCGGCACTCACGGAAAAACAGAAAGATCTATCCGATATTGTTCATATAAGCCTTCATGAAAGCGTTTCTACATTTTGGCCCCCCCCCCCCTCCAACCCCCAACCCCCCGCAAAAAAAAACCACCAAAAAAAAAAAAAAAAAAAAAAAAAAAAAAACATAAAAAGGAAAAACAAATAATAAAAAAGGACATGATCTCAGTTTCTTCACCTAAAGGCCCATCGAGTTATCGTAATATTTCGTATAGATGATTATCTACATTTATTCTTCATGGTCTATAGAGTTTTTTTGGTACTACTTCAAAATAAACGTATTATCTCGATTCATACACTTAAGGATATATGGAGTTAAGGTACTAATTCAAAATAAATGACTATTGCAAGGTGCAAAGCTAGAAGTCCATCGAGTTGAGGCACTACTTCAAACATATGATTATTTTAGCTTATATACCTAAAGATTACTAAAAAAAATTGGGAATTAAAGGAATATTACCAATTATGGAATATTCTGACGTAACACTTCTTCACAGATTATTTTATATCTAAGTAAGCCATCTACACAGATAGTGTAGGAAGTTTGGCTGTCACTTTTGTCATATATTCATATAATGAGAGAGAGAGAGAGAGAGAGAGAGAGAGAGAGAGAGAGAGAGAGAGAGAGAGAGAAACTCACGGATGCCAGGTATCTGCAAATTTTGGGGATCTATAGGAAAAGAAGAAAGTTAATAAATCAGACTCACATTTTCCTATATTCAGACATAGGTAAATGTATCGCCTGATCAAATATATGTTCAATGGATTCAGAGTGATTCCAGCATCATTTAAAAGACAAGGGGATAATGTTAATTTGGTTTAACGAAAATTGATTTGCTCACGTTTTCACTCCATACTTTTATTGTAGAAAGAAGAAAGAGATTCGTGAGATATTTTTACCCTTTCACAGAGTGAGTCCTTGTTACAGTTGCGTCTTTAGCGGTAAAAAAGAGGCACAGTAATTCCTCGATTCTCCATTAATATACATTTTTCAGTCTAACTGTAGAAGATTAAACAATGTGTTTAAACTGTTTGATTTTGATCAAAGACACCTTTGTTCAGCCGCAGTAAGCATGTTTATTTGGAGTATATACATATTCAGGCTAACAGAAATGACAAAATGTGTGACTTCTTTCCATACTTTTCTTACTTTTCACAAAAACAAGGTTTTGATATAAACACACTGTTGGTATTGAAATAATGACTTATATTTACTGCTTAAAATAACAAATAAAAGGTACCGATCCAAATTTGTTAAAGGATTGTATTACGGTGTTTATCTTTGCTGCATTTGTTTTAACAATATACCAGAGAAGTTCGTATGAAGTGAAAAATACGCCATATTTTTTTTTGTTCCTCAGAACATTTGATTTTTTTAGAGCTGTATGATCGGTTTAAATGTCTTCAGGTACTAGCCATCGCCTCTCTATTCCAAAAGGTTTTTCTCACCAAAGCAGTAAGCGGTATTAAGTGCAGTTGGTTTCAGATAGTAGAGCAAGGATCCATTGCACTTAATGACTTTTATGTCCACTCTTTTGCTACAATTGCTAAAGAAACCCATGGTGCAAGCAGATCGGTCAACTTCGCCATCAGCCTCGCTGGGGTTCGTGCCTGACAAAGTTTTAAAACAAATGCATGTTAAAGATAACAAATCATGACCAACTTGATTCTGTTTACTTAATATGCACCTATAAAGTTCTCTGGCATCTTTTATTTTTTGTGCATAAAAGCCGATTGGAATGTTAGCCATGTTAATAAAAATGATATGGTCGGATATATTCAGGCGAGTCATGCGATATTGACATGAATGACTTTTAGTTTTGTACAAATTATGCCAATCAGCTTTCCAATATGGCCGCCGTTACTAAAAATTGGCAAAAACTTTAAATGTCTTCTTCTCTAAACCACTCAACATGAGTTTAGTAAATTTAACGAAAAGCATCCTAGCATTGAAGGTCTTTCAAACTGCACTACCTATAATGAACTACTATCCAATATGGCCACAATTGCTAACAAATAAAGCAGCTTCCGTTGACTTTTTTGAAACAACTGCTCAACAGAAGTTGAAAAAAAAATTGGCAAAAAGCATCCTTGCTTGAAATGCTTGAAATGCTTTCAAGTTTATACCAAAGATGTTGATCGAAAATTCAATATGTCTAGTGTTCCTAAAAATAGAAGATCTTACACAGACTTCTCAAAAACTTCTAAACGATATTTAATCACAGTCGACAGAAAGCATCCTGGTATGAATGCTCTGTAATTTAGACAAAAAATGCTGATCCGCCACCCAATTGGACTTTTGTTACTAAAATGAGAAAAACCGTTAAACGAATTTTTTATAAAACATGTTCAACAGAATATAATAGGAAACACACTGATATGAAGGCCTTGCAAATTTATATGAATGCTGCTGATCCTCCAAAAAAAAGTGGCTAAGATGCAAGAAAACAAGAACTGTGTTTCAAGAAACTCATGATACGCCCCGGAAACGAACTGTTGTTATATCAAGGGTCATAACCCCATGATACCATGGCCCGAACTAGGAGCATGACAAAAGGGCAGGAATGTTATAGGAAGTAAGGGACGTATGATCTTGATATATATTTCAAATCGGGCGCCAGAATCTATGCCTATCTCCCCACACGCACACATACACACACACAAGCACGGGTATCTTACTTATTGACCCAGTTGTCCCATCCTAGGACATAGTCCAAGAGTGGTAAGAATGTGATCATGTTATACTTAAAATATGCAGTTACTATTAACAATAAAGAGACCTTCTTCTTTACACCATGTCCCACTAAGTATCATAACCCTAGGGTAACATTGTTATTGGGAAAAAGAGAAGTACGGAATCATATATTATTCCAACTATTAAATGAATTGAGTGAGGAGTTATGTTAATATTAGTACAAACAAAAATTAACCAAAAGGGGTCCTGCTTATTGACCCCATGTCCCATCCATGGAAGTAACCCAATAGACAACATCAGTATAGTGAAAACGAGTAGTTTGGAATCGTACGATTTCCAGATTTATAATGAACTGGATGAAATGTTCATAAGAACTGGAAACAAAACTGTAAACAAAATGTGTCCTACATAGTAACTCCATGGCCTTTAACCCAGGGGTAGGAGTAGTAAAAGTCATAAGTCCAGTGTGTAATGACGTGAATTGGTTATGGAAATATAATTGAAGAAATATGAACCAAAAACTTTAATCGAAAGTGTCCCATTATAATTTCTGACCCCGCAGCCCCACACAGGGGCAGACCCCAGGAGCAGGAGTAGTGCTGAGAGAAGGGAGTAGATGATGATATTATATTTTAAAATATGAAGTGAATCGGGTAACGGGTGACGGAAACATAAGTGATGGAAAAACTATAACAGAAATATATCCACAATATAATTCTTGACCTCATGGTTCCACCCCAGAACAGACCACAGGAGTAAGAGTGATGCTGAGAGAAGGAGAGTATGTCATGATTTTATATTCAAACATGTGGTGAATTGGTGTAGGGGTGATGTAAATATATGTGATGAAAAATATTTAAACCCAAAACTTTAACCAAAATGTGTTCCCATTATAACCTCTGACTCATGGCCCCAACAGGGGCAGAACGCAGATACAAAAGAGGTACTGAGAGAAGGGGAATATGTGATGATATTGTATTTCAAACAGGAAGTGAATCAAAAAAGGTGCTATGGAAATATCAGTGATGAGAAAACTTTAAACAAAACTGTTAACCAACACGTGTCACCATTATAATTCTTGACCCCATATGGACTCCTTCTTATCTCAGCTGGATCCTGAGTTTTTTCTATCAGGACCCTCGATTCTTGGAGACTGTGGGTCAAAGACTTTCAGAGAGCTCTGGAAATGCTAGAATATATTTAAACAAATCTGTCCACATACACACACATACACATACACAAACTAAACGTTCGGTGCTATCATATCTAGGGCATAAAAACACTTTACAGAACTTCTTTCTTATAATCAATCAATTGTATCACACACTGTGTTTGCATCGAGTTGGCGTAGTCCTAAAATCCTGAAATTTCCGAATTTGTAATCGTGCTCTTCAAAGATTAAGAAATAAATAATACCTGCTCTTATATATCTTATATATATTATATCTACAGGAATCAGTAATATATTTATACTTTAGATAACATCATGGAAACAAACAAACAAACAAACAAACAAACAAACAACAACAAAAAAAAAAAAAAACAACAAAAAAACGCAGAATTTGCAATTTCAAAAGAAGCTCCAGATCCAACTCTAGCAGCCAACAGTAATCTGTTTTCAAAGTCTTGGTGAACCAGACGTTTAATGTTTAATTGGATTTAAGTGCCAATGCGGTAATATTGTGGGACTTCTAATCTGGTTTGAACTTTTCAATCGTGTTTCTTGTCCCTAGCGATAAACGGAATGTTCCGCAAATATTTAACTGTAAATGCATAAGTGGAATGTTCCTTTGCGTGGATTATGTGGAATGCAATCGTTTCCGAGCCACTAGAATATGGAAGAAACGAACTTCATTGCGATTATTTTATATCTGCTAAAGAAATATCGTGATATATAAATCAACAGATTGATCTTTCCAGTCCAGGATTAAACGAAAAAAATGTTGTTGTACAAGGAGAAACATAGCGACGAAAAACACATTCTACATGCAATATACACAAAAGAAAGGCATAAAATAAATGTTATCAAAGACCGCGTTGATACTAAGCTATTTAATAACCTGACATAACGACCTATGTTTTCGTTATTACCTGCCATCCAGATAGGATAGTACGTTCCGCATGTTGCAATATCCGGCAATGTCTGATTGGTAGGCATGGCCCAATCCCCTACGCTGTACCAGTTTTGTAGAAGACTATTATCCTGGACCAAAGGCTCGCCGCTGGCCGCAATATAGTTTCTTGCCCTTCTCTCCAGATCAGGCAAGGGAGTAGGGTTTGTGATTTTGCATGTAGATGCTGCAAGTAGAAACGTGTACAGTATTTTTTAGTAATTGAGCAGATACATTACTGCATTCATCACTCAATTAGAAAGAAAGGAAAAGGTAGTATACTTTTATTTTTTGCACACGTAAACATAGCTTATGGTATGCTCCTGCGTCTGTCGTGTGTCTTTCGTTGTTCTGTTGTGTATCCATCACAATTTGAAACCGTCTTTAAGACTGCTTAGCTGATATTGACCAAACTTTATAAAAAAATTCCCAAAGACATGTTCTATTCAAGTTGTGTTTGAGGCCTCTCATAGCAACCGTGTGGTTTCCATAGTAACCAGGTGGAAAATTTATATATGATATATGCTCCAAACCTATTGAGCAATTAGGACCAAATATTAGTAACATTTTCAGAAAATGTTCTACCAACGATCCATTTTTTGTGACTTTACTAGAAACAACGTAACTTCCATAATAATCACGTCTAAAATCCATTTTTGAAGTCTACTTCATATGCACTATGTCAGTTGTATTTTAACTTTAACATTATGTTTCGTAAGTCTGAATCTATCAAAGTTATGTTTCTTTTGGTATCCCTAGCAATAGTGTTGTTTCTGTAACAACCAGTTGGAAATATATGTTTTGATATCTCCAAAAAACCTGCTCAGCTAATTCTGATCAAACTTTGTAGGAATGCTTTTCTGTCCATATTTTACAGAAGTTTTCGTGTTTGTTGTCTTCCAAAGCAGCCGCATGGATTCCACAGCAATCAAGTGGATTATGAAATATTGACATAGCTTCCAAACTAAAAGCAAGTGTTTAGGAAACTTTAAAGGAATATTCCTAAAAACAAGTGTTACCAAAGTTGTGTAATTTGTTTGTGTGGCTCTCCATAGTAATTAATAGTTCTGTTGCCTGGCGTAACGGATTTTAAAGTAATACATAATATATGTAGACATGTGGAGCGAATTTGGCAACGTCCTACAAATTAGATTGAAATGTAGAGACGTTATAGGAACTTGGAGCTTTTGTAACTCTAAAACAATTAATTGGATTTCAGCTCAAACTACATTTAATTAAAATAAATAAGTTTAATATTTAAACAATTTTATGTAGGGATGGCTTATGGCTAATAGTGGAACTATTTAGAGACGTGGACATGTATTTTTGACATTTACTATACAAATCCTGAGTCAGATTTAATAAACCTTTACAGGGAAGTTCCTTTGGACAGGTTCCTCAAAAACTGTGCTTTTAATCGGTTTCCTAGCAACATTATAGCTTGAAAAGCAACTAGGTGAAATGTATTGCTGACATCTTCAAAACTACTGAGCCAATTATGACCAAACTTTGTACGAATATTTCTTTGGGCAAGTTTCTCCACAGCTGTCATTTAGTGCTTTTAAAGCATCAGTGTAACTTCGTAGCAGCCAGATGAAAAATATTTTTTGACATCTCCAAATAATACCAACTTAGTATAAACGTTCCTCGTGAGTTATTCTACCAACATTTATTTTGTATTGGCTTTCCTAGCAACAGTGTGGCTTGTACAGCAACCAGATGGAAATTGTATGTTTGATATGTGTTTCATAAGTATACAGCCAATTTCGATGAAACTTTGACTGGTTGTTTTCTATGACATATTCTGTCAATTTTATTTTGGTGGATTCTCCAATAACCATATGGATTTTCTGGCAACCAGACGAAACATGTATTTCTGACATGTCATAAAAATACTTTGCTAACTTTGACCAAATTTTGTACGAGTGTTTCTCAGGAAATATTATACCAAAATTTTGATTTGGTGATTTCCCTGCAAATCTTGTCGCTTCCCTACCATCCAGGTAAAAATTACATGTTGACATCTTTTTCATAAGTCCAGGACCAATTGAGATCACACTTTTTATGTGCGTTTCTACTAAAGCTATTTTTGTGGCTTCGAGAGCAACCGCGTGGCTTCAATAGAAACCGCAAATAAAACATATTACAGACATCTGTTCCAGAAGTACGGGACCAATTTTCATCTAAATGTTTTTGAAGTTTCGAAGTTGTGCATTGGGTGGCTTCAGTTGCATCGTTGTGGCTTCCATGCCAATTGGGCGAAAATATTCCATTGATATCTGCAAAACTACACATTATGATCGAACATTTTAGGAAGTTGTCTCAGGACGACTTGTTTTCCAAATGTATGGGTTTTTTGTGGTTTCCAGAGCATCCGTGTGGCTGTCATAGCAACCAGGTAGTAAATTTATTTCTGACAATTCATTCTAATTTACTGGTCCAGTTTAGAACGCCATTTATTGAAATGTTTTTCATGACGTTTTTAGCTTTTTCCTATAAACCGCCTCACTTCCATAGTAAACCTGATATCTCCTTCAAAGGTAATAGGATTTTTGTCATCAATTGTCATTTCTAAGGACATATTCTACTAAAATTATATTTTTTGAGGCTTCATGTGCTTTACATAGCTACCAGGTAGAAAAGGTATTTTTAAAATCTCTTCCAAAACTTTGGAACCAATTTTGACCAAACATGTTCGAGCTGTTTCTCAGTAAGAGATTCACGAGTTGTACGAAATTTGTGTTTTGGTGGCTTTTTGTTAATAGCAATTATGTACCTTTCATTTCAACCAGGTGGAAAGATCTTGGTTTACGTTTCTTAAGAAACTGCTGAGCCAGGTATAAATCTTGATAGCGATGTCCGTTTGGGCATATTCTATTGTTATGTATGATGTTTATATACTATTATTAATATTTTAGGAAATTATAAATTTTTCTTGACTTCAATATTTGCTTAAATCATAATGTTGTTTATCAGAAAAACATGTTTCACTAGTGTCACTGAATTATGTTGTTTACTTCAGATTTGAGCTAAAGGATATTTTGATAAACAAAATGTTTTCTCAATTTAAGGTCAAGGTTGATTTTGTTTACAGATAAAACTGGAAAATCCTTTGAGTTATGTGTGAAAAGTCATGTCCATACAAGTAAAATTCCATTAAGATGACACATATTCTAGAACATTCTGTCATGTGACCAATCTTTATATATACTATGTTTAGTGGACAGTTTTTCAGTTTCGACATTACTATCAGTCTTGTAAAGAGCTATTACAGTTGTGGAAAGTCATTCCAAATTCTAAGAGAGGAATTATTTAAAATATTCATTGAATTATAACAGTGCTCATAGACTTTTGGATTTTGGATTTTTAATTGATGATTTTGGAATTTATGTGAACTTATTCAGAGATATTTTGGAGTACTTCATTTTGACATCAGCACATTAAAGACTACTAGTACATCAGGATTTTAAAGACCATTGGCATATCACAACATTCAAGAATACAGCTGTGAATTCGGAACATTCTATATTTAGGACTTGTGATTAGGACACTAATTCTTATTGGATTATTTGGATATTAATACACATTACTGTAAGTGTCTTTTTGATTTTTCATTTTAATTATCTAGAAATAAATTGCTTGTGGATTTTTACTTGATTTGTTAGTTTCACTTTCTTTCTGTTACATTTTTCCAGACCATGGATTCGTAACACTATCAAGGTTGTGTTTTAGAGTCTACAATAGGATCTGTGTGACTTTTGCAGCAACAAGATGAAAATGTACTGATAACATCTGCTTTAAAACTACCGACTCAACTCTGACCAAACAATGGAGGAATGTGTTTCATGCATGTTCTAACACAGTTGTAGTTGTGTTGACTTAAACTAGAAATATCAACTATATGGTCTCTATAACAAATAGCTATAACATGTATTTGTATATCTCCACCAAAGCTGTTAAACCAGTTTTTTTTACCAATCTGTGTAGAAGTGTTTAAATCTGCCCTGGCCAAAAAGGGCAGGTAAGCTTAAGGTATGTTTCTCCGTCCATTGTGTATCTTGCTTGGTACTTCAACCATCATGTCTCTTTCAGGTTTTGATATTTTCTTCAGAAGTGCTGAGACAATATTAATAAAGCTTAATAGTGATGTTCGTTAGGACAGGTTATATTAAAATTGTGTTTTTGGTTCCGTGCCTAGAGACCACGTGGTTCCTGAATCAACCAGATGGAAATAGTACTGTAACGACTACAAAGACCCTCCAAAAATTACTGAGCCAATTCTGACCAAACTTTGTAGGAGTGTTTCT
Source organism: Margaritifera margaritifera (assembly GCA_029931535.1). Taxonomy (NCBI): domain Eukaryota; kingdom Metazoa; phylum Mollusca; class Bivalvia; order Unionida; family Margaritiferidae; genus Margaritifera; species Margaritifera margaritifera. Next base: position 307,604 of record JAQPZY010001135.1, on the reverse strand, counting down.
AATAACATATTCTACCAAAGTTGCGTTCCTAATGGCTTCTCTGGTAACCGTGTGATTTTTATACCACCAGAAAGGAAAGTGTACCTTTTGTCATATCTTTTAAAACTCCTTAGCAAATGTTAACCAAACTCTATAGGAATGTTTTTGACATGTTTTACTCAAGTTGTGTTTTTATTGGCTTCACTAGCAACCATGCGGCTTCCGTTGCAACAGGTAGAACATGTTTTAATTTTTTCTTCTCCAGTACTAATTTGTAAATACATTTTTTCAGGACAAGTTCTATTGAAGTTGTATTTTTGGTGACTTCCCTGACAACTTTCTGGTTTCCATATTAACCAGATAGAAAATGTATTTTAACGTCTAACAATAAACTCTCCAAAATACTACTGTGTCAATTATGACCAAACTTTGAAGGAATATTTCCTATGAGATCCTACCAAAGGTGTGCTCCTAATGGCTTCCTTGGCAAACCGTGTTGCTTGTATAACAACCATATGCAAAATATACGTTTGACATATCCTTAAAAACTACTAAGCAATTTTAAGCCAAACCATGGAGGGATTATTATTATTTATTTATTTATTTATTTTTTTGATGTTTCTCCCAAGTTGTGTTTCATTGGCTTCACTAGCAATCCTGCGGTTTCCATAGCAACGGGTGGAAAATGTTTTCGATTATTATCCTTCTGCAAAACAACAAAGCCATTTTGGATTCAATTTTGAAATAATTTTGATTTCTATAGCAGCAGGGTATATATCAATTATTGATATATCCTCTAAACTTGTGGAGCCCGTTGTGATAAACCTTCATAGGAATGTCCCTTAGTAGCTTCAATGTGTTTTTCGTTGCTTCCGTAGCAACTGTGTGATTTCCAGTGCAACGAGCTGGCAATATATTTTTTACTTGTTCTCAAAAAAAAAAAAAAAAATTCTAAGCCAATTTTGGCTAAGCTTTGTAGAAATGTTTCTCAGTATATGTTGTCCAGCTTGTTTTATTTTTGTGTCTCGTACCTTGCAACTATGGCTTCTATATCAAAAGAATGTTGTTTGAATTTTACTTTTCCTCATTTGTTCTATTAAAGTTGTAACTTGGGTGGCTTCCCAATAAACCGTGTGATTTTCATAGCAAAATATATTTTTATATTTCCTTCAAAGCTATGGAGTTCATTCTAATCAAAAGTGGTAGAAACGTTCGTCAGAGCATGTTTTAGTTAAAAAGTATTTTAGTGGCATTCCTAGCATCTGTGTGGCTTTCATAGCAGCCAGGTGGAAGATGTATTTTGACCTTTACGCAAACATTTCATGACCCAGTTTTGAAATAATCCTCAGTATATATTTTCATTAATTGTTTCGGCGACTTTCCTATCATAGCAACCTGGTGGTCTGTTTTGCTTATTGACATTTCCTCCATGACTGCAAGGGCAATTTTCATCAAACGATAAAGTATTGTTCTTCAGAATGTTTTACCAAAGTTAAATTTTGTGTGGCTTCATTAGCAGCCAATTGATGTTCATACAAGCAGCTGGAACACGGTTTTGTGATGATTCATCATAAACCACTAGTCCAGTTTTTACCACACTTTGCTGGAATGTTTCTATGAATATATGTTACTAAAATAGTATTTTTGATGGACCCACTGGTGATTCTTTAGCTGGAAAATTATTTTTGACATTTACTATAATACTTGTAGGCAGATGATAAGAAAATTTTGTAGGGATATTTACTATGATATATTTTCAAACACTTTCTACTAAGGTTGGGTTTACTATGATATATGTTCACCAATTTTCTACTAAGGTTGGGTTTACTGTCATATATTTTCACCAATTTTCTACTAAGGTTGATATTTTAGAGTTTCAGTCATCTTACGCACGTTTGGCTTCCGTGGTAATCGGATAAAACATGCCCTACAGCCAAAATTACCTGACTAGTTGGTGTTATATTGGATTTTAGACTAGTGTGAGCAATCTCATGCCCTCTTCGGACTCTTGCTATTTTCAACGAGATTAGACTTTCGAAGACATTTATTGTTCCTACACTTTTCAAAGAAAAGCAAAATTACTAATCTATTATTGTATAATCAACGCCATCCACAATAATAGCAAACTAGAAGCTGTGTTTATTCTATCGAAGAGGTGATTTACTTCGTGTTTTGCATCAATGATAACTGCAATATTAAACAACGTTGAATGTACTATTACTACAAAAGTTAAAATTTCGGAGAACAACTTATCTTGTATGAAATTCATGTAATATGTGTCTTATTACTTAAAATCTACTGACCATGCACTTGAATGGTGTTATAACTCTAGGTTTAAAAAAAAATATGTAACAGAAAGAAAGTGAAAGCAACAATGTAAGTAATATCAACAAAAAATTTATTTTCCTATAATACAAAGTGAAATTCAAGAGATACTTACAATATTGTGAATCAAATTCCAAATAATCCCAAATGTCCTAATCACCAGTCCAAAAATATAGAATGTTCCGAATGAGTTCCAATAGTCTTGAATGTCCTGATATAACACAATGTCTTTGAATGGGTTCAAAAAAGTCCATAGTAATGTATTACTTCAAAAGTCATGGAGCACTTTAGTAATTCCAATGAATATATTAGGCAAATAATTCCACTCGAATTATATCTAATTTCAACGGCACAAACTATAATATCTGATCTCAAATGGATTCCCACAGACTGATCTAAAACAGGAATTAATTATTTGTTTACCAAATCCCTATTTATACATATTTTTACCATGACTTATATCAACAGGATGTGAAGCAATAAAATGGGGAAGAAAAAAAAAAACAGTCTAACTGTCAACAAGACTGGCCTTGAACTCAAATGCTAGTAAACATTCTGTTTACTAGTGACCAGAATCTAAAGTAATACTTACCTTCATGGACAAGATTGAAACACACATTATACAGTAAATATACATACCGTATCGTGCCACAGTTTCTGTCTCAAGAACGAGATATACGATGAGTTTGATCAGGCATTAAGAATAAGATTGCATTATGATTTTCTCCAGTCCTTTGAAGTTAAATTAGGCATTATTATAACAGCAAAATATACTGGAAGATCCAGAAGATGTAAATGATTTACATCTCTTCGTTTTTATATCATTTTCATTTTCTTTCTTTTCATTTCTTACCGTAAAGAAGTAAGTCTTAATTAGTTTATATATTTGTAATTCTATGCAATAAGTTGATTTATTATTTTTTATGGCCATTGCTTATTATATAAATACGATTTTAAATCATGTGCATTTGGGGGTATTTATAACCAGTGCACGTTGCCCGATCCTGATGAAAATATGCAATAAATAGCTATGGGAGGGATTTTAGTCATAAAAGCCGTGGACATATTCGTTCTCCTGAGTTTCTTGCCTACATAATCAAGATCAAAAAAACAATGTTTTCAAATACTAGAAAGAAGCAAATCACCTGTTCTCATCTATTTGTTCAAAGTTATGGCTAGGGCATTATAAGTCCGTGGATCAGTAGCTGCGCGCATGATTAATGTCTCGGAATGTCTGTACATATTTTAAAACTTAAAATCTCTGAGTATTACTTTGTTGTTGTTGTTGTTGTTGTTATGTAGGTTTGCACAGAACTTTTATGATTATGATTATGATTCAACTACCAGTGGCAACAGAGGAAGAATCAAGACGGTAGAACGACAACAGTGTCTGCTTTCCAGTCAAATCTGATGCACTAACTGTTCTTTTGGTAGGCTCACAATATTGTAAACGAATCTGAAGAAAAAAAAAATGTATCGTAGATTCAAGATACTAGAATGAGATTGCCCTTACCTGCCACGACACAACTGCTAAAAACTAGGAGGAAGGTCATTGGTCCCATCTTGTAATTAGTTTACTGAAAGTATAATTGTGACCAAAAAATAATTAAAAAATTCATGATTATAAGTGAAGTTCTTTACTTGAAACATGAACAATTACTATACTCCATCAGAATGCATTTAATGCAATAACCTTTATGTTTGCAGTAATTTTAGAGGCTATCCTTAAGATATAATTTCATAAAAAGTTTGAACTGATATCTAGTCCAAGATACTGTATTTATTTTATTAGTTCAACAATTGATATCTAGTCAAAGATACTGCATTTCATTGAATAAGTTCAACAATTCATATCAAGTCCAAGATACTGCATTTCATTGAATAAGTTCAATAATTGATATCTAGTCCAAGATACTGCATTTCACTGAATAAGTTCAACAACTGATATCTAGTCCAAGATACTGTATTTATTTTATTAGTTCAACAATTGATATCTAGTCAAAGATACTGCATTTCATTGAATAAGTTCAACAATTGATATCTAGTCCAAGATACTGCATTTCATTGAATAAGTTCAACAATTTATATTTAGTCCAAGATGCTGCATTTCACTGAATAAGTTCAACAAATGATATCTAGTTCAAGATACTGCATTTCATTGAATAAGTTCAACAATTGGATATAGTCCAAGATACTGCATTTCATTGAATAAGTTTAACAATTGATATATAGTCCAAGATACTGCATTTCATTGAATAAGTTCAACAATTGATATATAGTCCAAGATACTGCATTTCATTGAATAAGTTCAACAATTGATACCTAGTCCAAGATACTGCATTTCATTTAATAAGTTCAACAATTGATATCTAGTCCAAGATATTGCATTTCATTGAATAACGTTTAGCTCACCTCAGCGAAGTGAAGGAGAGCTATTGTACTACAACCGACGTCGGCGTCTTTACTTATAAAAACATATACATATGTTGTTGTTGTTGGTTTTAACGGCAGTTATATCACATTATTGGCTATACTGTGCTGAGGAAATGGGAATTAAGTGCTTTCCAAGGACACACTGAGACAGCCGATCCGGGCTGGCCTGGGCGGGTATCGAACCCGCGACCCTCAGAGTCCGACGCATCTTAACTGAGGTACCGCAGCTCCCCATGTGCATATGTACAGCCGCACTAAATCTCAACATTCTTTATTACAATTTAGAGCAGGTTTCATTCCACTGACACTTTGCAACGGGGGTCTAAGGGGGCAGGACTAACTTTGTAGATGCATGCTCATTAATTGCAATTCTTCGTTACATATATGTGTTTAGATTTTTATACACCTTGTATTCATACTGTTATAAGTGAAATCTTGAAACTTGGCGACAGGCTGCATCTTGGTAAGTACTCAACTTCCATTACAAAAGTAGGATCACATTTCACACTTCACTGACTTTGGTACATTCTCAACCTCTGTTCATGCTAGAATCAACATGCCAAATGATTGTATGTGTTTCTTTTTCAATAAAAGAATGTCACTGTGACCTACATCTCACATTTTACAGGCTCAGGCTACATTTTTGCGCTTATCTCATGATCACCACCGGTTTGGTAAAGGGATGCATCTAGATGAATACTACAACTTCATGACATAAATAGATCATTGTAACCCTTAGCTCAAAAGAAATTGTGATCGACGTTTCACATTTTACTGGCTTAGGTTAAGTTTTCGCGCATAGCTCATGAACACATGTGTGTGGTTTTTTTTTCATTCTGGATGCATATTGTTATACTTGTAATCATGAAACTTCGTGGGGGTATGTATCTTGGTGATTACTGCACCCTCATGCATCCTCATAACAAAAGTAGGTCACTGTTACCCATAGTTTACGCTTTCCTCACTTTGGTTAAATTTGTGTTTTCACTTTTCATGCTAGAAAATTAAACTAGCTGATTGTATATGTCTCTATTGGTACCACGCGTGTTCAGAAAAGAAGGACACAGTGACTTACATTTCAAATTTTACTGGTTTAGGTTAGGTATTTGCGTGTAGCTTATGATCACGTATTTTTATTTTTATTTTTTTGCATGTTATTTACATACTATCCTATCTAGAATCATGAACATTGATGAGTGGGTGCATCTTGATGAACACTATTTCCCCATTGCAGAAGTAGATCATTATGATCCATTTTCTTACGCTTCATTGACTTCGGTTTATTTTGTGTTTGATGTTTGTTTCTCGGGCACTGTTCATGCTACAATCGAGAAATTGAGGATGACCTGCATCTCTATTAGTACCACATCATTACAACAACAGAAGGAAGCTCATTGTGACATATTTTTCATCTTTTACTAGCTTTGTTTAAGTGTTTAGATTTAGTTCATGATGACGTGAGTTTTTGGCGTGATATACGCATGATCTCCTACATAGAATCATGAAACATGGCGAGGGCATGCATTTTGATAAGTACTACACTGTTATTGCAAAAAGAGGTCTCTTTAACCCACATTTCATGATTCATTTACTTTGCTGAACTTTTGTGCTTAAAGGTCATTTATTGGCTGCTGTTTATCTAAGAATCACGAAACTTGATAATTGAATGCATCGCTGTACTTCATCCATGCAATGAAAGAAGTAATCTGTGAACTACATGTTATGCATAGTTCATTATCTGTATTTAGTTCATGACCACAAAGGTTTCTCCCTGATATATACAGCCCTTTATGACCAGTGCAGTTTGAAGTAGGAATAAGTACGTTTATTCCATTTCATTTGAAATACTATATATTGCATTTGTGATAGTTACCCTCAATAGATTAAATGTGTACTGTAAATATGAATGAGTATACGAATTAGATGAATTGACTCCATGCATTTCATGCGTGACCTCAGCTGTAGTGGTTTATCAAGGAAGTTACTGAAGCATGAACTATGCTTCTAAGAGTGGTCATACTGGGCGACACTCGAAGGTTATTCAAACCCAGTGACTTCCGCCTAGTAAAATCTGCTGTTAGGGGTGGACAACGATACTAGTTTCCGAATTAGATTTTAGGAACAATGATGTGAAAAGAAAAACGAAATTAATCTCTGTTTTGTATGAACTCATTATAATACAGAAACTTTCATATCACATAAAAGAATGTTCTGTTGTATTGTTTTATTTTTTATGTCCTTTCATTGGGACCAACATTTCATTGTCAAAATGGCTTTGTCTGAATTTATTTTCTGCATGATAGTTAATGTTTACAATGGCTACCGGAGACTAACAAAAGCTATTGATGTGAGGTATGTAATCACTTATTGCACTCAGGCTTTGAGTGTCCCCAGACACAAACACAAAATTGATAAATGAAAAAGAATTTTCCCCCTAAAGTAATACATATTAAACTAATATATATTATATTGCACGAAGAATGAAAAGAGGCAACTGAAACAATCTACGAAAAAAAATAATAATGCCTCTGTCTGGGTGTTTCCTTAATTTTAAATTGGTCATTTGTTTAATTAAAATTTGTCGATGCCTTCTTGTTATGAAACAAGAACATATTTTTGGAAACTAAGAAGTCACGGTCAGAAACGATTTAGATGTAACGTCGATTAAACACACACCCTGGTGTTGAGTATTTAATTCAAAAATCAACTCTTCCATAGTATATTTCGTGAACTATAATAATAAAGCCAGTTGTTTTGGAAAGAAACATCCATATGAGAGCATATTTGTTTCGAATACAACGAGTGTTATAACAAACGGGTCTGTATTTCGCTACAAAACAAGAAAAAAAGGACAGAAATTGGGAGTGTCTCTATATCACACTGCCTAATAAAAAATCATTATATACACTTTTAAAGATCTTCCTGTTGGCTCTTATATATGAAAACGTAGTTGTACTTTAAGACAAAATCTATGACATTCGTTGAAGGAAATAATCCTATTTCGGCGGCTAGAATTGATTTCGACCAAACGGACAGATTAACCTTTCGAACCCACAACATTCTGGTCGCGAGTCTAGCATGTTATCCACTGTGCTACTGCAGTTCCTTCTTTAAGTTCTAAATGCAGCTTTATTTATAATAAAAGCAATGAAAACATTCATTCTTCAATATAGGTAACATTTATGGAGAGAAGAACAGATTCCACAGAAATGTGATGGTGAAACCATATTTCCGAAAAGAAACTTATTCCAAAACCAATAAGAGAAAGAGAGTGTTTCTTAATCAATGTTTCTGAAATTTATTACAGTTACAATCTAATATAGTGCATGACAATCATTATGTAAATTGTTATACCTTAAAATTTCCAATCTGACGTTTTGAAGTTCACAATAAAATCAGTTTCTCAGATTGTTGTTTGTTTGATCAACAATTAATGGTGGTTGTAAATCATATAGCTAGCTAACCTGGGTACTGACCATGTATTATTCTACAAAAAGTACACAGTTTATTAAATTTTCTACTTTCACTTAGTCTGGGCCAAACAGTCTCCTGATATAGGTTTTCTGTTGTGGTACATATAGTGAGCCCAGTGACAATTCTTTCAGCTTCTTGCTGTAGTTTTTCTTATATATCTGAATTTTCTCTGGAATAATTATCCCAAACTCTATCAGCTGATTCTAAGCGCTATCATATGAACGACAAACCTAATTTTCAAAAGATTGCATAATTTTTTAAAGGGCAAGGCCGCTTTTAAAGCGCATTCGTCCCCAAAGAGGTATATTTTTGAACAAAAAAAGTCAGATCTAGCAAAGAAAAATTATTATGGTTTATTTTGCATACATTATTTTGGAAACAAAATGCAGAAATGCGAGATATCAGTAGCCAGAGAGTACCTCAGCAACTTTTTCTACAAAGACTCTCCAGAAAAACTCATTTATTAGCAGTATAAATAATTGTTGTGCTGTACCCGAAAACGCGACATTTTAAACCAAAATTAAAAATGCAGTTTTCAACTTATAATTCTTGTATGGTAATTTACTAGATACACCGCGTCCTTTTTCATGTTATGGATAGCTGGTATGAGTGACTGGTCAGTATAACAGAGGTCTTGAGACTTACACCTGAGAAAAACATTTTTCTCTATTTTGTTAAAACCTGTTTCATTTACTTGTTTGACGTGCCTTTTCTTACAGGCAAATATCTACTCGTATTTCAGTTTCTTGCATTTTTAAATTTAAACAAAAAAATACAGAAACAATTGAAATGTTGTTGTTTTTGTTTTAAATTTGTATTCAGTATGTGTGACCATATTACAGACTGCTGGTGATCCCCAGCTTCGGTAAATATTGGTGATACAGGTGAGATTGCGACCACTCAAGTGAATAACTTTATCGAGGACGATTTCTAATTATATCGTGCTTATCATTTTGTGAAAAGAGTCAAATAACTCATATATATAATAAGCATTTTCCATCGTTCGTAAAAGTTAACCCCAACAGTTTAAGACAACTTGTAAAATTAAGTATTTCCTTGTCAAAGAAAAGTAGGAAATAATAGAACATAAGTGTTATTAGGATATAACTTGTCTAGACATTCGATTTTATAAAACCTTGTTTGGAATATCTGGGTGAGACTAGGTATTCCATCATCAGTATCATTTACATACAGAAGAAAGAGAATTGACCTAATGCCGATCCATGGAGAATTCCTGTTCTAAACTGGTTTAAATTATGATTACTCTGAATTTAGAAGTACACTGTTGCTATCAAATAAGTAACTTTTAACTATTCCAAAAGTAGATAAATATACTTTTTTGGGGGAAGGGTTCTATCTAATTTGGAGAACATGTATCCTAACCCCACTTCATAATTAACGAATAAAATATGTATAATTGTTATGACTTACACAAAGTATTGATACTAGATGTGAATATATTAGAGCCTTAATATTATGCTATCTCTCATGTACATACACCTAGACTCAAGTAAACATATATAATTATTATGTGTGTAACGAAGTTAACTCATATAAATATTCCTATCTGCAAATAATCAGGTAATATATTTATTCATTTGCTTTAATTTCTAACAAACGTATTTGTATTTTATAGTTGGATTAGTCAAAAGTGCAACAGTGCGCATATTGATACGTTTTCAATACATATTCTTAATTTCTATATATAATGAACACTTTAACAGGAAATACAATTCATCCAATTTTTTACATTTTCTGCTTAATTTTTGTTTAATGATATTATATCTTTCAGTTTTCACAAGAATTGTGTGAGCAGACAATATTAATCTGGTTATCAGAATACTACTCTTTATAGGATTAGTTTCTTCTCCCCCCCCCCCCAAAAAAAAAAAAAAAAAAAAAATATTGAATACTAAATTATTACTACACATATATTAAAAATAATATATTAGGAGAAGGATCAAAGACATTTATCTGATTTTGTAAGAAAATGTCACTAAGGCGTCGTATCAACTCTTTAAAAATAATTTTCATTTTCCACTTTTTGTCGCCTAGAATCTGAATAAATGGCTTTCAAACAATGAAATTACCCGGATGTCTGTCTCTTTCTAATAAAAATTAATATTAACGAGAAGAAGAAGAAGAAGAAGTTGAAAAGGCCGCTTCCTATTTATCATTAGAAGAACAACAGAAATATTAACACCAAAGTAATAAAGAATAAAATCCATGATCATGATGCTTGTAATTTTACAAGTGCTACTCTTAATAAGTTCTCCAAAAATCACATACAGCTACAATGAATTGAACTTATGACTTCTTTATCAATATGATTATCACAATGATGAAGATTTTATTAATGTCGTTATTATTATTATTATTATTAATAGTAGTAGTAGTATTTCCACGATATTAAATCGATTAAATTCTGACAATTCGAGAAAACCAAATTCACTCAAAACTGTATCTGTCTGCTTTATTGGATTTCACAGAAAGCTTGTTATCGCACTACAACCATTATTTATATTTCCGAACGTTCACGAAAAGAGTTTACCCAAACAATAATGTCATTGTTGTTCCTGGCACAGCTGCTGCACAAGTAATGTGCTGAAATGTGTGGTATCTGATGCTGATTTTGTTAAAAACAAAGTCTTACGTACCTTGGCTATGTCAGCAGCGTATTTTCAAAATCATGCAAAATCTGAAACCTTTCTTAATATTGACCTAGAAGTTTGTGATAGTAGAGATAAGTCTTATATATCTAAACGCTGAGTCGGCTCAAGTTTGTAACTAATAAAGCTGTACTTATATGCATTAATTATTCGAAACATAAATGTGTGAATTCTTGTTACACTTACTTCTCGGTATGATGATTCACTTTTTTCCCAATCCTCGTCTTTCACCATTTGTTCTTTGAATGGCGAAACATTTATCTGTGTGCAAAGGAATCTTATCACCAAAAGCATTTTAAAAATATAAATCATTTGACCATATCACTGATTCGATCGCTGTGGGCTAGGTTCTTCGCCGAATGTTATCGATTGTTTTTCTCTGAATTGCAAGTACGTTTCAATAGATAAGAGCTAACAGGAAGAGTTTTAGGTTTGTACCCTGCTTTTATATCACTGCTTTTATATTAGGCAGCATGATTTTGGGAATCACTTTTAATTTCTTATTTTCTTTATTATTTTGTAGTGAAGCACAGACTTGATTTGTATAACATTCTCTCCGTTTCACGATACGTTATATGGAAGTGTTGCAAAAATAACAGGGTATATTTTTAAGGTGGCACTCCAAAACAGAACTTGTAAGGGTTGTTTTATTTAATGATCTTTGGAACGCAGGGGAGCGTTTAAGCGAACTCACAGCTTAGTGACAGAGAATTCGTTACCAAATATATATTCCATTTTATGTAATCGGCAAAAACTAATAATATATCAATCATAAAAAATAGAAACAATACATTTAAGAAAAAAAAAAAAAACAAACAAACATAAAACAACAACAAGGACAAGAATACTTTAGAAAGGTAAAAATTGAGAACACGTGTAAAGTATTGCAGAAAACAGAGGTTTTACTGTTCTCCATTAATGAAACGAATCCAAATTATATATTTTAATTTTTATCTTTTCACACTTATAAGTCATACAATTTTGAAGTTCTGTGCTAACAATGAACCAACAGGAAATTCTGTATACGCTGTATCTCAACTGCTTTGCCTGTACATAATCCAAATATCTCGCAGAGCCAGTTTTGCAAGAAAAGTAGCTCATTACATCCACAATTTACTTTTTTATGGGTGCTAATAAAAGTGATAAAAGTCAATGCATATTTGTAACAGTGTTTTGGACATTGTGTTACATGTAAATGTAAACAGTGATAATATTCAATAGAGCAGAAAAACTGGATGCATGTCACTTCTACCTACATGTACCTTCTGCTTGTCGTGATTTCAAATGTGAACACACCTATCAAATTTCATGACTTCATATACAAATGCTCCCTTGAAAAGTAGGTTACTGTGACCTACATTTCTGACAGTAGTACTCTCGAGGGATAACGTACTATTTAGCGATAACTGGGAAGGATTGGTCAGCGGTAACTTGGAAATTTCGCACGTGCGATACAATCAAGTTTAATGTAACTATGCCAAAGCTATGGTGATCACATGGCATATATCTAAGTAAAATATGCTTGAGAAGTCTATTTTGTTCAGTATCGACCCTAAATTGTGCTGTTAACATTCAAAATCAAAATGTGCATCAATCGCTTTTTGAGTCGAATCCGCCCCCATCCGTCCAGTGAAACCTATAAAGTGTCTGGTGTAACTGCGTAATCACAGCAAAATCCATGTCTGACTTAAGCTTGAAGAAGGATGTCGAAGAAACACATAACATCAGTAATGTGAAGCAAAGTATTGCTTTTTTCCCTTTAGAGCATGCATTTTGTTTTAAAACTGCCATTCTACACGATACCTCCGACACAACTTTCCCTTCACTTAAATATGCATTCACAGGACAATTAAATGGGTCATGATGCCACGGATAAAACTAATTTCTAGGCGTGTACACGACTCTCTTTATATCGTGCGTGCTGGATACACTAATCTCTATTGTAATCAACCTTTCTTTTGAGCTGAGAAAGATAGTCCAACATTGTCGGGACCACTGTTCTTTTTGCATCGTCCATGCCTTGTACACCATTTTCCTACTGTAGTCAATCTTACTTGTATGAAGGTGAGAAAGACAGTCCAATAAGGAAGTACTCTTTTACCTCAAGAAACAAGCAAAAACAGCACAGAAATGTCCTCATGCTACAAACCAGATCTAATAAGGCTCTCCCGGAGCGTCCTTCGTGGCTATTTCATACTGGGAACTCTTATTTTCAAATGTGCCTTGAATGAATATATTAAGCTAATGGAAATATGTACGAAACTTTTGTCCAAGTCCACTGAGCAATTTTAAGGATACGGCTGATTAATTTCAAGCACTCGTGTCCATAGTTTGGACTACGATATTCTCCAGGATGAATGTTGTTGTGACGTCACTAAGTCGGATCTGGTCTATCGCCTATATATTGGTGTACCTATTCGTACCTTAGAGTAATTTTTCGAACAGTAACAAAAATTGCACAAAACAGCGATGTTGAGTATTGATTCGGTAGATATGAATGAGGTACCGTATCAATCAATTACAAATACGCTGAGATCTGATTAAAAGCAGCAAGATCCAATCTGTATGTGCTTCCACATGAAGATTTGTAAAAAAAAACCATTTCGCAGTGATCTATTTTCTTGAAAAGAATAAAAAATATAATCAACTATATTTCAAGTGTTTCTTAAGGGGAGAAACTTTGCTTGAGGACAGAGACGTAAAATCAGCAAATAACATATTGCCTTGAAACAAACATGCATTAAAATTAATCTATGTAAATGCCTCCTTTGCTAGGCTATGAGTAAACACACCTGAATACGCACCATTTCGCCCCACAGGATGAATAAATTACAGCTGCGGGAATGGGTCATATTCTATCAGCGAGCTACTGAAATTTATGGTTTGGTTTGTTAATGATAAGCTGACGAGATAACATTTCAGATTTTGGCCCCTAAACAACTTATTTTGTTTTGTTTGTTTTTCACATGTACATCGTGTCACGATGTCTGCATAAACCTTCAACCAACCCAAACAGAACTTAGATAGGCAGATCGTAGAAATGAAATACAAACATTTTTTTTAAATTTATTTATTGTGTAGTTCATAATGAGATGTTGAAATATATTAGCAGGAGAAGAATTATATCAATCAGTGGAAGAAATGTGTTAACGAACATAAAATAATCTCACCATTTTCGTGTAAAACAGTCATTAATTTTACAAAATACACAATCTGCGGCATCATATGTACAAACTAAAATTTTAAAACGTAGCTGTCCTGAAATTATTGTACAATTTTGGAACTTCTTTTTATCCACGTAGTAATGCAGTTGTTTTTGCGTTTGAGGAAAAATGAATGCAAATCGACGGTTTTTACCTTTAAAACTATATAATGTAAAGAAAATCTGGAGTAGATATAAGGAAATATTTCACTAGTGAAGTGGAAATATTTTGTATTGTCACTCATGGCTTGGTCACTCTTGAGAATAACATTTTTCCACTTCACATGTGAAATATTTCCTTATATCTACTCAAAAACCTAGATATCCTCTATTTATCTTTTAAATTTAAACAATATTAAATTCTGACCTACATTCATACGTAATGCGCTCTTTCTTTGAGCCCTTGTTGAAAATACTATTTTGGGTTTCTTATGTAATATGATTTACACTGTCTGTTAACAGAGTATACGGGAATTTACCACTCTCCTAACTTTCGTCTTTCCTGAGGCGTCAGAGTGTACGGGATGTTACCACTCTCCAATATTTCGTATTTCATGAGGCGTCAAAAGGCAGTGTAACGAATTGATTACCCCTTAGAGCTTTCTTGTGTTTTTTTTTGTTTTTTTGTTTGTTTTTTTTTTTTCCTTCTTCAACGTAACTGTAAATCTTTTGTTGAAAAATGATCTGAATCGATACGATCTTAGATTATTTTAACATCGGGTAATTTCGTCCCTCCTGAACGGACGTTGCATAACATGTTCCATGTGATACATTTCCCACACTATGCATTTTATCAAAGTCGGAGAACAGCTGATCAATGTCAATTCCACATATATGCAAACCGAAATCATTAGAAGTGGTTTCCTTAATTTGAAAAAGGACAACATTTGTAGTAGATGCCTCGTTCGCAGTAGAATTTGAAATAGCAAGCGCGCATGCAGGCCTCTATTTTTTAAACGGCCCGTCTCGCCCTCCATCAGCAACGAAAAAAATAAGTATATTCGAAAAAAGTGTTTATCTTCGTAAAGCGCATTAAGATGCAACTCCCCCCCCCCCCCACACACACACACACACACACTCGCCGGCCCACATCACTACAGCGTTTTTACAGCTTCTTCACAAACGTTATATATGATATTGTAACCTCGCTGGTCTGGAGAATTAGTCAGGATTTTCAGATTTTCCAGTCCTTGAAGTTACAAGGGGTTCGAATGACTCTAGCCATAGGGATTAAAAACAATATCCGTAAAAAAGATACAAATTCAGGACAGATTTATTCAGTAACTTCTCGTATTTATTTTGTCAGGATGACATAAAGAGACATATTCTCTTTGCAATTTACAAATTCAGTCTTAAACACAGAAATGTAATTCCATACATATCTGGTTTTTCTCCGCTATTTCATAAGTTAGTTTCATACATTCTTATTTCATACAGTGATTCAGCTTGTTTGTAAACAGGTAATAATGTGGGGAAAATTTTATACTTTGAAATAATTTGTTTCATTTTATGTCGAAATATCTAAACCAGAAATTCACAGATAAAGTTTGCCTGCTTATGTAATGAGCAATTTGTAATTCAAATTCTTGAATCCAAACGTGTAGACTACGACATTTTGTACATCAAAATTTCGTAGATGAAATTTCCTTTTCAAATTTGTAGATCTATTACTTCTCTCATTTTTCGGAAAGTTTGGATCTCACTCTACAACTTTTACTCTACGGGCTGAATCTTTACAAGTCCGAAATCTTGCTTATTTTTTTTGGATTAAACTCGCGTGCGACCAATCTGGTCATGTGCGAGGATCCGAAATCTTGAGCGCTGACTCTGTTTATATACAAGTCTGGCACGCGTAAGTGTTCTGGTAAACAAAGTATGGATTGGTGAGCATTCCAATCGATCGGCCAATCCGAAACGACCTTGCCGTGAGAACATGACCTCGCAACCAGAATACACACACAACAGCGTGATTTAAAACACCTAAATTCACAACATAATAGTAGATATCGTCTGTAATGATAAACTTACCCGAATATATGGAGGTAATCTTTGACTGTTTGTACAGGTAATTTTATTTGTCAATCTTTTATTGTTGTGCAAAAAGACTCGAAAGGGTAACGACCGTTTCGATAAACCAGGGGTCATCTCAGAATGGCTGCGTACTCCTAACAACGTAGTGCGACTAAAATCAGCTGATCGCAGGCTACGTATAAAGTAGCGGCATAGTAATATAAAATTGTGAAATTGCCGGACGGCCTGGAAATTTTGCTTTCAGGAATGCTGGTATTGGTTATTTTTTCGCACAGACCTATTAGCATTTTTGTGGGTCCGTTCATGTTACCCTCAAACTCCTTTTCTGCAAGCTCACTGTTAACTAGTGCCGAGAAACTATTAACGAGGATACAAAGATACTCTTCATCAAGCTTAATTTTATAAACATGCTCATAAGGCATTTCAATATTTTTAGGTGCTCGTTGAAAAGCTGATGCTTACGTTTTTGTCTGCGGTTTGGTTGATAGGTGTCAACATACTCATATTTGCTGTGGTAGATTAGCAAATCTATAATTTTGTCTTTCGCGCAGTCTTCAACTGTAAACCCACGTCGAATGATTTTTTCATACAGTTTTTGATAATACTCTTGTTTATTCTATGTTCCCATGACTTGCACATGAAGTACAATACCATAGAAAATTCGGTTTACTGGTTCAGGCACTTTCTGCATGTGCTTTGCTAATTATATATATATATATATATATATATATATATATATATATATATATATATATATATATATATATATTAGAATAAATGAATCGTAAAACAATAGTTTCAAAATACTTTAGAACAGAAATATTGTGGTTAAAATGCGTACGTACTGGATGCTTTCCTGTTCATGCCTTTGTGCCTTTGGCGACTTTGACTGAGTAAGCTTTGTTTGTAGTTGGATTTGGAATTTACGCAATAAAGCAGGCCCTTCGGAACGACTTTTTGACAGGGGCATTGGTACTTCACGACGTTCTACAGCGGCTATGCAGGTCATGCTGGTTTTCCCCAGCTCAGGTAAAAGAGCCATACATTGGTGATACAGGTGAGATTGCGACCACTCAAGTGAATAACTTTATCGAGGACGATTTCTAATTATATCGTGCTTATCATTTTGTGAAAAGAGTCAAATAACTCATATATATAATAAGCATTTTCCATCGTTCGTAAAAGTTAACCCCAACAGTTAAGAACATCTTGTAAAATTAAGTATTTCCTTGTCAAAGAAAAGTAGGAAATAATAGAACATAAGTGTTATTAGGATATAACTTGTCTAGACATTCGATTTTATAAAACCTTGTGAGGAATATCTGGGTGAGACTAAGTATTCCATCATCAGTATCATTTACATACAGAAGAAAGAGAATTGACCTAATGCCGATCCATGGAGAACTCTTGTTCTAAACCGGCTTAAATCATGATTACTCTGAATTTAGAAGCATAGGGTTTTCTATCAAATAAATAATTTTTAACCATCCCATAAGTGGATAAATATACTTTTTGTTGGGGAAGGGTTCTATCTAGGTTGGAGAACATGTATCCTAACCCCAGTTCATAATTAACGAATAAAATATGTATAATTATTATGACATACACAAAGTATAGATACTAGATGTGAATATATTAGAGCCTTAATAGTATGTTATCTGTCATGTACATACACCTAGACTCAAGTAAACATATATAATTATTATATGTGTAACGAAATTAAGTCATATAAATATTCATATCTGCAAATAATCAGTTAATATATTTTACTCATTTGCTTTAATTTGTAACAAAAGTATTTGTATTTTATAGTTGGATTAGTCAAAAGTGCTAATGTGCGCATATTGATACTTTTTCTATACATATTCCTTAATCTGTATATAATGAACATTTTAAAAGGAAATAAAATTAATCCAATCTTTTACACTTTCTGCAAAGCCTTAATTTTTGCTTAATGATATTATATCTTTCAGTTTCCACAAGAATTGTGTGAGCAGACAATATTATCAGAATACTATTCTTGATAAGATTAGTCCCCCCCCCCCAAAAAAAAAAAAAGTATTGAATACTAAATTATGTCTACAAATATCTAAAAATAATATATTCGGAAAAGGATCAAAGAAATTTATCTGATCTTGCAAGAAAATATCACACAGGCGTCGTATCAACTCTTTTAAAAATAATGTACATTTTCCACTTTTTGTCGCCTAGAATCTAAATAAATGGCTTTCAAACAGTGAAATTACCCGGATGTCTGTATAATAATAATGATAATAATAATAACAATAACAAGAAGAAGAAGGAGAAATTTCTGACAATTTCGAGAAAACCTAATCAATTCCATTTGAAGCGGGTTAAAATTCACTCCAAACTGTATCTGTCTGCTTTATTGGATTTCACAGAAAGCTTGTCATCGCACTACAACCATTATTTATATTTCCGGACGTTCATGAAAAGAGTTTACCCACCCAACAATATCATTGTTGTTCCTGGCACAGCTGCTGTGCAAATACTGTGCTAAAAAGTGTAATATCTGAAGCTAATTTTGTTACAGACAAAGCCTTACGTATCTTAATGGAGACGAATAGTCTAGCTTTGTTAACAGCTCATTTTCAAAACCATGCAAATGTTGAAACTCTGAAACCTTTCTTAATATTGATCTATAAGTTTGTGATAATGGAGATAAATCTTATATCTATAAACGCTGAGTCGGCTCAAGTTTGTAACTAATAAAGATGTACTTATATGCATTAATTATTGGAAATATACAACAGTAAATTCTTTGTAGACTTGCGTCTCGGTATGATGATTAACTTTTTCTTAATCCTTTGCTTTCACCGTTTGTTCTTGAAATAAATAAACAATTAGCTGTGTGTCAAGTAAAAGCACTATTTAAGCTTTTCGCTTATCCTATCTCAAAGAATATTTATTTATACAAATCACTGGACTATATCACTGATTCGACCTCTGTGGGCTAGATACTGTATCACTCAATTAAAATATGTCGATTTTGCAGTAAAGGCACCAAATCAGACCTAAATAAATAAATAAAAAGTATACTTTCTTGATTCACAGATTTATGATGGACTTAAAAAGTAAATAAATAAAAAATACAACTTTTGTGATTCACTGATTTATTCTTGAGTTCATGTCGCGCAGCTCTTTGCTTGATATAATGATTTTATATCTGAATTTCATATGGTACAATACGAATATTTTCAACAAAGCCTTTCGAAGGCAATTTATACCGGACAATAATACAAGAAGTAATCATCACTTTCTTGACGGGAGAAAAATCTTGTTGGAGAAAGGCGCACGGCCAGTAAAGTAATACCGTCGTCTCAAAATACACATGAATTAAAATTACTCTTTGGCCATGCCTCCTTTACACAGTAACACAACTTGTCGCCCTTTCCGCGAAATCCTTCCTAGCTATAAGAAAGGGGTTATTTTCTAGGATTTCTTCGCCGAAAGTTATCGATTGTTTTTTCTCTGAATTCCAAGCATGTTTCAATAGATAAGAGTTTACAGGAAGAGTTTTAGGTTTGTGTAGTGATTTTATATTAGGCTGCATGATTTTGTTAAAATCACTTTTGAGTTCTTATTTGTTTAATTTTTTGTAGTGAAACACAAACTTGATTCGTAGGACATTCGCTAAATTTCACAAGTAGATGCAAACAGGGAGTTTGAGACCACTTTTACTGAGTAGGGCCCACGCCTTCTATCCCCCCCCCCCCTCGAGTTTACCTCTTTTCCACCCGTATGGAACGCGCGCGGATTGCCCATACGCATACAAACAAGGGATTGCTCAGTTTTGTTGATCAGTAAGTACTCTCCCCGCTAGAGCCTCACTGCTTTATTGATCAGCTTTGTTTGTAGCACTGGAATTCCTAGAACAGCATTATACTGATTCGCAAGTTTGACACGTGTTGACGGATGAATAATAGGTAAAGTTTTCATTCTGTGTGCCCACGATTCTCAGAGGGGAACCGATATTTCTGATTAAAGTCCCCAACAGTCAACCTTGGTCATCGCCGATGTGAAAACAACTCGAAATATTTTTGGTCGAAATGCTAATTTAATAATTTGAGATAAAGAATTGCTATCCCGTTTTTTTTTTCATCGCGGCTGCGATCTTTCCGAGTTGACATTAGCTCAACGTGACAAGTTTAATTTGGTGTGACATTCTATTTGAAACGTTACATCTACTTCACAAAAGAGTAAGTTATATGGAAGTATTGCAAATATTGCTGGGTATATTTCCAAGGTAGCACTCAAAAATAGAACTTATAAGGGTTGATTTTTTCATGATCTTTGGAACGCAGGGGAGCGTTTAAGTGACCTCACAGTTTAGTGTTCTCTGAGAGAGAATTCGTTACCAAATACATGTTTAATTTAGGTAATTAGCAAAAACTAATAAATAAATAAACCATTAAAATAAGAACAACACATTTTTAAAAAAAACTCCGCTTCATTCTTTCGCTTTAGGATTGCTTCAGTTTTTTTTCCTTTCAATTTTCGCCCAACAAAAGTATATATTAATTTATGTATATCAGTCTTTAGGTGATAAATTTCTGTTCGATTAAAAGTTTTGTGTTTGTTTTTCGGATTCTTACCCATCTTGCCTAATTTCCACAATTGAGATGATAGTGATACTCCCAGTATTAGAAGTGCTACTTTGGATCAGTTCACCAAAACGCATACGAAGTTATGAAAATTTGAACTCATAACTTTATTATAATAATAATAATAATAATAATAATAATAATAATAATAATAATTATTATTATTATTATTAGTAGTAGTAGTAGTAGTAGTAGTAGTAGTAATAGTAGTAAACCAACTGGAAATTCTGCAGACGCTGTATGTCAACTGATTCGCCTGTACATAATCTAAATACTTAGCAGAGCCAGTTTTGCAAGAAAAGTAGCTCATTACATCCACAATTCACTTTTTTAATGGTGCTAATAAAGGTGAAAACGTGTCTAGGAAATTGTGTTACATGTAAATGAAAATATTGATAATATTCAATGGAGCAGGAAAAGTGGATGCATGTCGCTTCTATCTACATGTACCTTCTGCTTGTCGTGATTCAAATGTGAACACACCTGTCAAATTTCATAACTGTATTTACAAAATGCTACCTTGAAAAGTAGGTTACTGTGACCTACATTTGCTGATAGTAGTACCTTCGATGGAGAACGTACTATTTAGCGATAATTCGGTAGGATTGGTCAGCGGTAACTTGGAATTTCGCACGTGCGATACAATAAAGTTGAATATATCTACGAACCTACGAGTTTCCAGCGTACAATGCCCAAGCTATGGTGATCGCATGGTTTTTTACATACTGGTAGCTTATTTTCATATCTGCCTGGAATGAATATATTAAGCAAATGGAAATAATATGCCAAACTTGTATTAAAGTGTACAGAGCAGTTTAGATAATATGACTAATTAATTTCAAGCATTCGCGTCCATAGTTTGGACTATGAAAGTCCCTAGGATGAATACGTCACTAAGTCGCATCCAGTCTATCCCCGATATATCGGTGTACCTATTCGCTCGTACCATAGAGTTATTTTTTGAAGTTTAAAAAAATTACGCAAAACAGCGATGCTGAACTATATCGTAATTAATGAAGAAGAATTCTTTTAATGGAGATCATTCAAGAGAAACCATTTAAAAAGATTGTCTTTTCACGTATCAAGATCCCTATAAATAAATTCGTTGAATAAAGTCAAAATGTATTCAAGATACTCCGAGTTACTGCTAAGACGTGTATATTTCATATGAAATCAAATCATATCCAAATGAAATGCTAACGTTCTAACAACTATCAAAACTTTAGTTGACTGACATCTTGTGTAATTGAAATGGTCTAAACAACGTCACATGTACGGATATTTAGTGCTTTCGCATGTGATGAGCTTAGAAATATGCCAAAATCATGTGCATCGGGAAAGTATTCGATTGCGGAAAAGAACTCGATAAATGATCCGTTACAAAGTGCTGAAAAATATGTATGTGTGTGTATGTATTATAGTTTAAAGGCACGTCAGCACAATTCAGGCTAGATTGTATCGATTACAAGTAAAGGTCTAAAAATGTAAATATAAAGAATTGCAAAAAAGCCTTAGGAAGATAAACCCTTCCAAATGAACGTAAGCAAAACTTCGATAAATACCGAAATTACTACGCAAGTTACATTCAATACAATCGGTTTGTCACAAGCAGTTCGTCATCTTTTAAACATCCTACAAAATCATAGTTGTTCAAGATAGAGAACCTGCACAATGAACTCAAAAATAGGTAATATCTGAAGCTCATTTTATTAAAGACAAAGTCTTAAGTTCTTTAGTGGAGATGACATGTCTCGTTTTTCAGCGCATTTTCAAAATTATGCAAAACCTTAAATTTGTCTGAAAGCGGGCATGTATGGTAATAGAGTCAGGTCTTGTGCCTAGAAAACTGAGTCGACTGATTGTTGTCACGTATAACTCTGTATTTATAAGAGACAATTTTTTTTTTTTTTTTTTTTTTTTTTTGCGCTTATACTCGGTATGTTGGTCCATTTTTACCTCTGTCCTTTGTCGTTTACCGCTTGTTTTCGCATATACAGACAATTTTTTTTTTTTTTTTTTTTTTTTTGCGCTTTCACTCGGTATGTTGGTCCATTTTTACCTCTGTCCTTTGTCGTTTACCGCTTGTTTTCGCATATACATCATGGGGTAATGAATGCATTTTTCTGTGTGTAAGTGCACAGCAATTTTAAAGCTTTACCCTTATCTTATCACAAAGATTGACATAAATCTTCCAAGTATGTCTTTGATTGGGTAGCTATGGGTGTGATACCCTATCAATCAATTACAAATAAGCTGAGTTCTAATTAAAAGCAACAAGATCAGATCTATATGTGCTTCCAGATGAAGATTTGTAACAAACCTTTTCGCAGGGATCTATTCTCTTGAAAAAAATCGAAAATATAATCAGCTATATTTCAAACTTTTCTTAATGGGAGAAAGGCTTTCCTTGAGGACAGAGAAGTAAAATCTGTAAATGACGTTGCCTTGAAACAAATATGCATTAAAATTATTACATTTACAATTTTAATATCGTCAAAGGAGAAAAACGTCATAAGCAATTGGCTTTCTTTCTAGTCCTTTACCTTATATATTGTGCATCTTGTAATCTCCAACAACAAATTTATAAAATAAAATATGTTTCAACTAAACAAACATGCAATAATATTAATCTACGTAAATGCCTCCATTGCTAAGCTATGAGTACACACCTTTCGCCCTTGAGGCGGAATAAATTGCAGCCAGGGGAATCGGCCATATTCTACCAATGAGCTGCTTACATTTGTGGGTTGTTTTCATAATGATAAGCTGACAGGACAACATTTCAGATTTTGGCTGTGAGCCGCTAAACAACTTATCGTTTTGTTTTGTTTGATTTCTCAAGGGTAGATTGTGTCATGATATTTTCATAAACAACCATATATATATATATATATATATATATATAGTATATATAGTCCGATCGTAGAAATGTAATAAAAACATTATTCATGATAAATTTACATTGCATAATGCCGTATAATATGTCATTTATTGTATATTTTACATAGATATATTGAAATATATCAGTGGTAGAAAAATGATATCTCCACAGTGGCGATACCACTTTTATAGCCACAGTGGCGAAATCACTTTATAACCACTTTCTTTTCCCATTTAGGAAATATATCTGCCCTTACGTATGTTATTCAAACTTGTATTTCTATATTTAGATATATTTCATTTTTCTTCTTCTTCTGCTCCTTTTCTCTTCCTCCCCTCTTCCTACTCCTCCTCTCTTCCCCCACCCCCCAATCAGGATGAACAGATCTTAAAATGTGTGAAGACTGTAGAACCTCTAGTATACATGTATATAATGAATGAGGAGGCGCCATCAAGAAATTACTAATAACGAACTCCAAACAATAAAAAGTTGGCTTCAAATATTAACTTTTTGTAAGTGGTTCCACGTGAATCATGCAAACTGTCAATGACTTAAGCAACATTGGCTTTGACTATTCGATATTCTGTGTCTGTATCATATATCTGTTACACTCTACGACAAACGGTACACGTTTTTAGGAAAAACTCTTGATTAAATATAGTAATAAAGTTGTTTAAATAGTGATGTAATTTAATCATGTTTGAAAACGAAGGAGAAATCGGGTTGATGAGTGTTGATTGCAAGCCGAAATTAAGTGACAATGGAAATTTGGGTGCAGAGTTCATTACCTAACTTGACTGCAAACCTGGCAAGGCCACACAAAAAATAACGTTTGAATGCAGAAAGAAACAAAACAAAGAACCCAAATCCTTACAAGTAAACTCAGATTTTTCTTTAAAGATGTTACGCTCTGAAGTCTGCCGGATCAATCAGCGCAAAAAGGTGTTAACGATAATAAAAGTTCGCGTTGAGGGCCAGGATCTCTGGTATTGGGAGGTTCTCGGGTTCATACCGCCGCTTCTTTGAGCGCTTTGTCCTCAGATCCCAACACTGCGATAAGTTCGGGATCTGTCATTGTGCCTACATCGGCTGATATAAATTCTTGGACCACGGTGAGGTTTTACATCGATTCGGCCAGTAACTGCTCCTCTAACTATTGGACGAAATTAACTCCAACTTGTCTTTGTAGAGTGGATGGGGCCAAGAATTTACTTGGGTCGTTTCTATATGTTAGCAAAATCCAGTTCCGGCTCCACTTTACTACGAAGGCGCCGACAGGCTTCACCATAAACTTGAGATTGACGGTACGTTTTCCAAAAAGACCCAGTATTTTACGGTACCCATCGAACTCGGCTAGGTGTTGTTCTAGTGCCTTTGTGGATACATATATTTGCTTCCACCCAGCTGACACCTCTCTGACGCCGGCCCAAGAATGGACTTCCGTCTGTAGCTCTTCTGTCTCATTGTTTTCGGTGGAGAATGTGTTTTCATCTTTCTCGGGGAGATTCTCCTCAGGACCACCAGAATTGGCCATTTCAATTTCTTCAGCCATGTTTCACTATTGAGCAAAGTGCTCGTAAGACACAACAACAAAATCTTAGCACAATAATGGAAGGGCACCATGAGTTAGTAAGTTTGCTAAAACATGTCTTAATACGGAAACAAACTCGATCCATGTCGTTCCCTCCGCCGCTAGCTTCGCGTAAAGGGAGTCATTGGCACCGTTATTGTTACTAATAACCCTAGCACCATAAACCAAAACCAGCAAATTATTGTGAGATTTTAAAACCTCACCAGCAACGATGCCATTGTGCCCGGTGCCCGGCACCGCTAGGCTGGTTTTTACCATTGTTCTGTGCGCCGGATCAGCAGAGCCGGACGCTAAACATACAATTGTAACAAATCTGGAGCTCGCCATCGTCAAAAAGATCATTGCAAAGCTTGAAGGAAACGAATTAATCTGCATTGACGATGCCGATGTTTGGGGCATCTACAAGGATCTCTGGCTGATGGAAAAAATGCGGACTAACGATGCCTATCAGGGTATACAAAACGCTAACACTGCCGCTAAATATTCACATGTCATACTACCAGTCCGGACTTTCAGACCACCTCAACTGCGAGCTGACTTTTAACGGCTACCATAGGGTAATCCAGAGCATTAATAAGGGGGCGCGTTTCACTATGAACATACCTCTCTGGAGTACGACATTGTGACCCACTCAGAACTCGAACGCATGATCAGTTAGCAGTACATGGGAAAAGTGGCTATTTTGTACACTCGAGTGCTGTGCCATCGCAGGACTGTGGTGAATAGGAAAGAAGATACTTGGAACATCAACATGAACACGCCTGCAAAAACGCATGAAGGGACAGTTTTGCTCTTCGAGGGTGCTGCAAAGAGTGTTGAATTCGCACGTGATACTCAGTGTTTCTACAACCCCCTTATTAACAAGGTGTCAGTGACGACTGAGGGCATCCCAAACCAGATCTATGCCCAGGGGCAGGTGACAAACCAACAGTCTGAAGAGGCCCTAAAAATAATGGCGCGGGAGTCTATCAAGGACACGAAGTGGCCGTCGAATGATGTTGATGTCTTTTACCACAACCAGTTTGCCCTTGTCATTAATATGAAGTCAACAGAAGACCACACTCTCCACGGGTCAGGAAGACGTATTAAGAACGCGAGCGAAGGCGCGACGCTGCAAATTGAAAAGATGGTCCAGGCGGCAAGTCTGTTAAATAGTTACTTTTACATCATCATGGATGCACAGCTCAACACACAAAATGGCCAATTCGTGTCAGCCATCTAAAAGCCATCACAAGTGCGACGCTGAACGTAGCTGCAGTGTAATCTTTGATAACTTACAACCTCACTACGGCGTGTTTGCCTGCGATCTGATTAAATCGGCATTTACGGGTCACTTTGATTTCATCGTCATCATCTGCCCTACTATACGCCTGAAAAAATGCATTAGACAGGCCGTGGGTCCTCGGCAAAAACCAAAAAAAAAACAAAAACGACGCAGTATTCGCTAAAAAGTTTGAGAAACCCATCGCGTTTTTTGTTCTGGACGATTGAGTCATTATTTCTGGCGTCCGGCATAAGGAAACGGCCCTTGCTATGTTCAAGAATTTTTGCCGCCATACCAGCATTAGCGTATGGGTTATAAAACAAGAGTACAACGCTGTTGCAAGTGAATTTCGCGAGCAGACCTCGTACATAGCCCTCATTTACTGCAAAGACGAAAACTCATTTAGTAACACGCTAAGAGAAAACAATATCATTGAAGCCGAGCGTTGAGCAGAGGCCTATACATTTCTCAGAAATGAGAGTTTTGGTACGCTAGTTCTGCGCACAGATCCACCAAAATCCTACCAGTTTTTCGTCTCCACTCCGCACTCGTTCTTGAGCTGCTAGCTAGCTGAAAGCAGATAATGTGGTGATTTCATATTTCGTACGTCACCAGCCACGCTTGAACACTAGGGACCTTAATCTATATTATCTATAAGCTACTTAGAGGTAGGCGCTCAACCAACCATATCTAGAACTTTATAAGAATCATGGCAGGTCAGTTGCTCTAAGTGACACTGATCTTGACGAGATACTATATGGGTTGACAGCCCAAGAGCGAGAAACGGGCAAGCTGGCACTAGCGACAAGCGCAACGACGGCCACTCATGCCGTGGTTCCCGTACTCTACGAATCAACACCAGCACCGCAGCGTGATCGCCTCTCCGAGTCGGTGGCTTCTGGAGCAGAGAAAGAATACATATGTCGACCTCTTACCTTTGAGGGCCTTATGGCGATGATCGACGAAGAGGTATCAAAGACCTATGCCAAAGGCCTAACTGGGGGCCATGATGACTGGTTCCCTGAGGTCGTCTCTGCTTGGACTGTACACAGTAGTTGTAAGCCACTTTCTACCTATTGATAACCGCGAACGTTTTGCGAGTGATCTAAAAAATTATTCAATCACCCACACCTCTTTTACTTTAGGTACTGTGTGGTACTAGCACCCACTGCAGTTGGCAATATTACATATAAAGGTGTCAATTTTGAAAGAAACAACAACAAGAAATTAGAAGCACAACTGACGATGGATATGTCAGTACAACTAACAAAGGATGCGTCAGCAAAACTGAAGATAGATGTGTCAGCAGAATAATTTCAGGAAGTGACACAGGCCACCTAGGTTAAACACACAGGTAGAGTCGATGCTGGTAAAAGACTAGCTGAGGTGATGACACAACGCGGATACTGCCGACACGCACGCCACTCCAGCAGCGACAAGCGCAACTACGGTTCCAAAACAAAACAACAAAAAAAAGCCCCAAAACAGCAGGCGATGCCATCTTATGTTTTCTGGGGCAGTCTAGCTTTGGTAGCTATCCTTCTTTACACCTCATCCCGCGCGCTAGCAGAAGTTCGCGGAACGCAGGCGCAAGAACCGTCGGAACGACAGCGAAAGCAACGTCTGGAGACCAGTCGAAGCCACAAGTATCGCAGGTGCCCTCAGCATCTGTTAGAAATACGCCTGACCACTTTCAAATTGAATAGTAGTATGTGTTGCACTTGTCGTTAAAACAAAATAACAAAAATATGCTAATAGCGGGACGCCAATGCAAGATGACTACTCCACCGTTCGCCAAGGACCTTGGAATCCTCCTTTACTATGGAGCCGTACTCGGGCGGCCTTCAAGTCAGGTATTCAATGAGTGCCCAACGCTTGTTAAACATGAAAGGGGGCCTTCCATGGTCGCGTAGACTTCAAAGACGCAGCGAAGGTCATAACCATCACAGCGCTGAGCCTTTGGACGCAGGTCGTGCTAATTAAACAAGGCATCATTCCTGTTAATATCATCACGTCCGTCTAATGGCCGCCATTGCTATGATAATTGGAGGAGCAATCACCAGCATCCTCGCATTCACCGGCTCAAACCACTTTTCTTTTTGCTAAACTGAAAAGAATCGGATGCCAAACGCATCCACCACGACAAGACACTGGAAGAACTCCATGCTGCGCACGCTGAGTACCAACCGAGCGTCTCAATTACCTCAATAAGCGGCTGCGTGCCGTGCAGAATGACAATAAGACTTATGAAAATGTCGATGCCGCGATGCGAGAGTACTACCTGATGACTGGCGGAAAAACAGATGACGTCCCAGACGTTGGCAATGAGACTAAGTTTTCTAACTTGTACACACTCTCGTCCGAGCAGCAAAAGTACGAAATGATGTGTGTTGCCCTGGGGCTCACCGCCTATAAATGTTTATAACCTAGCAAATGCATACAATTTCTGCGCTATTGATATGGAGCGTGAGCTGTTCTTTGTAGATAGAGAGCTCTAGGAACGGCAACCTGCTAAGCTTGTTAAAACGACAGAACACGATGGATACTAAGCTTGCGGCGATATATTACAGCCCGCGAGGCTACTGGAAGGGCGTGACAGCAATACAAATGTCCCAAAATATTTTCTTATGGCATGGCTCAAGAAGCAGGCCAAGTGACATACTACCTGTTACCAGCACACATAATAAATTTCCTGGTCGCGGTTTGATGTTTCTAACCCCTAACAAGGTGCACCAGACAGACCTCTTGTTTCTGCCGCTGTGTGTCTTTTGGCTCGTTGGCCCAGAGCATTTCGATGCTGCAGGCGGTACAGCGGTTATTTTGCTGCTGCTTAAGGCGTAGCACGTCATCGACCTTGGGTATGCCTCCTGGTGTTTATATGCGACACGCTTTCTCTTGATAACCTTGCGGATTTTCTGTTCGGTAGGCGACAAGTACTCCACTCGGGACACTGCCAGACACGCAAGGTTAGACCATTGGAGCTTGTCGTTGACAATCCAGACCTTGCATGAGTTTTTATGGTAAGGCACTGGGAGATGTGCACTGTGATTGCATATCCATTACGTCAGTCCCTGCTTTGTTGGAACGACATGCTGACAGCACGCTGGGCCGCTGCAACGGTTACCTCGATGATGTGGTTTAGAACAAGCACCCGCTGCTCGTTTGTCCCTGGAACAGTAGCAAAGATATTTTGGCGCCGGCTATCCTGTGGGTGTTACAAGAAAGGGACCGACGTGTCTGGAAAGTGCTTTTTGTGTCGCTCAAATAAAGGTTGCTAGACCCTATCACGCACCGCTGTGCGGGAGACTAAGTGCGTGGCATCTAACTTCCACTGCTCCAGAAGGAATTCCAGCAGCGACAGACGAGAAGGGACTTGCGCATCTCCTGGCACTGGACACTGCCAGAGTTGAGACTCATACTCTCTTTTAGGTTTTTATGGGCCTCGTCCTTACCACGGTAGTCTTTCACAACCTCTTCAGAGAAGCCTTCGGGTTCCGCAAACTCGCACAGCCAGTCAAGCGGCAGGTCTCCGACTATGGGCGGGGATTGACCTTGGTCAACGCAGCTCTAGCCACTAGAGAAGAGTGTGAAGAATGTGGCGGGGGACTATGCAAATCTCGTCCCAAATAAAAACCCGCGAAATATATTTCTGACACATACGTTCTGGTGTCCATTCCTTTTAGCCGTTTCAGCGGAAAGCTGTGGTAGTTTTACGGGCGTATATAGCCGTCATACCAATACCGCATCTCTTTTGCGAACCGGTGGGTCATGGTAAAAACGAGCGGTTGCGGTTACGAAAGACAGCGATTGCGCTTGTCGTCTTGCTATAGCCTCCTCCGCCGTTGAGGTAGGAAAGACGGTGATTTGCCAGCATATCATCTGCTCCGGAAGCCGTTGAGTCTGGCACGTATGTTTGCTCTCTTGAGCAAGTCCATTACTCGGGCTTGGGTATGTAGGGTGCACTGTCATTGGGTTCAAGAAGCTTCTCGTCCTTAACACGCCACTGCCCCCAGGAACAGTATGTTGTTTTAGTCTGCTTGTTGTCATTGCCTTTGCATATAAGGGCGTCGCATTCGTAGCAGATGGGTTCTTTCTTTGCGCAGTCTCGCAAAGCGCATCCATCTCCGGCCAGGTGCTCTGGCCTGATATAAACAGAGTCAGCTGCATCCCGTACGACCTCAGTAGGAAACATTTGCAGCATGCCAATACGGTTAATGCCCACATAACCAAGCATGGAAGCACGGAGGTGCGTGTACTGCGGCTGCAAGCCGTCGTGGTACGTAATGATGTTTCTGAGGGGCGCATGGTCATAACCAACCAGCGAGTTGGTTTCGGGCAAGTGCGCACGAGAAAGTCTAGCTCTTCCCTGTCGGTAGCCAGTCGGCGCGTCATGCACTTGCAACCTTTTGCACTCTATGAGCCCCGCTACATTCACACAGATAGGTTTGTGACTTCGTTCCTACCCTGCATCGGTGACGAAAGAAAAAAAAAAGAAAAGAAAAACAGGAGGGCAACTGTCTTGTCGGGGCCGGCGAGGGGGTGGACCGTCCATTATGTCTCTAGAGAGGTTACCAAAGCAGTAAGCATATTCTTTAAACATAGATGTTGCTGGTGGCAAGAGGGATGGCCGTTTTAAAAATGGAGTCCTGCGTGTTTTGGCTGTATTAGAAGTAAAAAATGGTAACGGAAGGCTCGGCGTGACCAATAGCTTGACCTGTTTGCATATCCTGCTGCTATTTATGGTTTTAATATCCTGTGGATTGATTATTGATGTGCGTCAGAAACACACAATCTATACCTGGTTTCGATGGGCTGAGCTAGCTTTAAGGTATTTGCCTACAAGGCATTTTGTCCAACTGAGCGTATTTGATTGATATTCTTTCTGTACACTGACACTTTTTGGTATGAGTCAGAAACATAATCAATACCTACTTTAAGGTATTTTGTTTTAAAGCCTTTTCACCCAACAAGTGTATGCTGCGCGCATTTTAATATATACACTTTTCATACGCAAGCAAGAGTTTTGCCTAGAGAGACTTCTGAGCGTATTTTGATTTATGCAAATAGACTTAAGTTCATACTGGGGTTCGAACGTGGTTCTCCTGCGAACAAATAAAAACTTCTCTATTGATTATCCAACATTTATTGTATTTTTGACTACTCTGCAGATATTATCCTGACATATTTGAAAGAAAATTACACTGGTATCTTAGTTCATGGTATCCTCTTATCATCATTCTATTGTGTCGTTTTAGACAATTTCATTTTTAGGGTATTTCGATACTTCTGTAATGTGAAGCAGGCGATACATCTAGAATTACTTCCCGTCGACGTAATATCGCCGTGACGTCACAATTGAATACTTCTAACTGCTTAAATTATGTTGAACATATTCGAAATATTACAAACATATTTTTAAAATATTTATTGTACTTAGTTTGGGCCAACCAGTCTTCTGATGTACGTTTCCTGTTCTGGCACATGTAGTGAACCCAGTGACAATTCTTGCTCTCTCTGGTCATGGTTTTACTTATATATCTGAATTTTCTATTTAACAATTATCCCAAACTCTATCAGCTTACTCTTTGCGCTGTCGTATGAATGATAAACTTAATTTTGTAACAGATTTCCTACTTTGTTTAAAGGGATCAGGCCATTCACCACCAGAATTATGGTTTTTTTTACAAACATTTTTCTCTTTTTCTCTTGCTCTCTACTTTTTTTTTAGCATGCCACACTCACTCGATTACATATAAATCACTAATGGTATTTCAATTTCTTGCTTTTTCATATTTAAACAAAATATACATAAAATATTGCAATGTAGGATTTTTGAAGAAAGAGAAATCGACCTAATTCCGATTCCCGTGGAAACTATACTTTAAACTGGCTTCAATGCAAATTAGGATGAACCTATAAGCACACATTGTTTCCTATCAAGCAAGTAATTTTAACCCATTCAAAACGAGGGTAAATATATAATTTTTTTATAGTGGATGGGGTTTATTTACGTTGGAGAAATTGTAGTCCAACCCCACGTACTTCATAATTAGGCAATAAAATATGTATAATCAGTATGAATTATTCAAAGTATTACTATAAGATGTGTATTCGAGTCTTCATATTATGTTATTTTTCATGTACATAAACTAGACACAGTAAACATATATAAACAATATTTGTAAAACCAAATTACGTCATATAATTATCCATCTGTGCGAATGATCAGATAATATATTTAACATTTTTGCTCAATTCCTTTTTAAAAAAATACTTGTATTTTATGGTTGGATTAGTTAAAGGCACCATTGTGCGTATATTGGGACTTTTTTCTCTACATATTCCTCAAATCTCTATATAATCAACATTTAAATAGGACAACCAAAAAAAATCATTCTCACTTCCACGCCTTCAGTATTATGTATATATCCTTAATATTAATTCAATATTTTTTATACCGTTCAGGTTCAACAAGAAGCTTCAGAACAGAAATATTAATCTGGTTATCAGAATATTATATTTGATTTTGTTTTACAAAAATATTACTCAATACATAATTATTTCATTAATGTCTGAAAATAATACCTAGGTAAAAGAATAAAAAAATGTTTATCTGATCTTGCATGAAAATATCAATTTAGCGCCGTATCATCTCCTATGAAAATAGTATATATTTTCTACTTTTTATCCCATTTGTCCGACAGAATCAGAATTCTTTTTTTAAAGATAATAATAATAAGAATAAGAAGAAGAAGAAGGAGGACGAGGACGAGGAGCAGGATGAGAAGAAGAAGAAGAAAGAAGAAGAAGAAAAAGAAGGAAAAGAAGAAGAAAAAAAAGTTTAAAAACCCGCTTCTTTTCTATCGTTACAAAAATCATAGTAACATTATCACCAAAGTAACAAAGAACAAAAGTACATGATTATGATGTTCTGATTATACTTGTTCTACTCTTAATAATTCTCCAAACATCACATAAAGCTATAATGAATTGAACGTAAAACGTCGTTTTAAATATGAATATCATAGTGATAAAGATTATATTATTATTATTATTATTATTATTATTATTATTATTATTATTATGTTCACAACTTTAAATCGATTGAATTTTCGAGAATAATGAGAAAAATAAATCAATTTCATTCAAAGGGATCTAAAGCTCACTCAAACATTTACCTGTCTGCTATATTAAATTTAGCCAAAAAATGTGTCATGGCACTAAAATCCTCATTTATATTTCCAGACGTTCAGGAAAAGAGTTTACTCACCTCAAAAACTCATTGTTGTTCGATATACAGCTGCTGCACAAGTAATGTGCTGAAATGTGTGGTATCTGAAGGTAATTTTGTTAAAGACAAAGTCTTACGTACCTTAGTGGAGACGAATATTATTGGCTATGTCAGCAGCGCATTTTCAAAATCATGCAAAATCTGAAACCTTTCTTAATATTGACCTAGAAGTTTGTGATAGTAGAGATAAGTCTTATGTCTATTAACGCTGAGTCGACTCAACTTTGTAACTAATAAAGCTGTACTTATATGCATTAATTATTGGAAACATACAAGTGTGAAATCTTTTTACACTTACATCTCGGAATGATTGTTCACTTTTTCAGTCCTTGTCTTTCACCGTTTCTTCTTGGAATAACTAAACAATTAGCTGTGTGCCAAGTAAAAGCACTACTTAAACTTTCGTCTTATCATATCACAAAGAATAATTATTTATAAAAAGCATTTGACAATATCAATGATTCGATCGCTATGGGTGGGGTACCGTATCACTCAATTTAAGTAAGTTAATTTCTCTGCATAGGTGCCAAATCACATTTAAATAAATAAATCAATAAATAAATAAATTAAAGGTGTACTTTCTAGTTTCACAGATTTATGATTGAGATAATAAGTAAATAAATAAATAAATTTTTAGTTTGTGATTCACTGATTTATTTTTGAATTCATGTGGCATAGCGCTTTGCTTTATGGAATGATTTCACATCTGAATTTCTTGTGGCACAATATGAAGATATTCAACAAAGCCTTTCGCATGCAATCTATACTGGACAATAGTACAAGAGGTAATCATCACTTTGTTGAGGTGAGAAAAATCTCTTGTTGGACAAAGGCGCACAGCTGTAAACTAATAAGGTATCAACCGTCGCCTCAAATTACACATACATTAAAATTACTCTTCGGCATACCTCCTTTACATAGCAACACGACTTTTCGCCCTTTCCTTGAGATCCATTCTAGCTATAGGAAAGGGATTATTTTCTACGAGTTCTTCGCCGAAAGTTATCGATTGTTTTTTCTCTGAACTGGAAGTACGTTTTGATAGATAAGAGCTAATAAGAAAATTGTTCGTGGTGTATATTGCTTTTATATTAGGCAGTGTGACGTTGAGAATCTCCCATAATTCTTCTTTTAGATATGTTTTGTAGTGAACTACAGACTTGATTTGTAAACAATTCACTTAATTTTACCAAAACGTACCTTATATGAATATTTTGCAAGTATAGCTGGGTATATTCCCTAGGTATCACTCCAAAATGTAACTTGGAAGGTTGATTTTTAAATGATGTTTCGAACGCAGAGGAGCGTTCAAGCAACTTCACAGCTAAGTCTTTTCTGACAGAGAAGTTGTTACCAAATATATGGTCTGCATCGGTAAAAACTAATAAATAAATAAATTATAAAATAAAAACAATATATTAAAGCAAGATATCGTCATTCTTTTCAAAAGTATACATTAATTTATGCCTATAATTTTTTAGGCGATACATTTCTGGGAATACTTACCAATCCTGCCTCCTTTTCACAATAGTGAGCAATCCTCAATTTTAGGGATGATATCTAGTAAAGCTAAATCCAAAAAGACCTTCAAATGTTAAAATCCTGTATATGTGAGAAAATGTGCCACATTCATAAGTATCAACCAAAAACTGCGAAAACTGTTTGTCACGTATGCAAAAACTAGATTACAACAGATATAAGAAAAATGGTTACATTCGTGAAAGAGATAATGCACAATATATGTGAAAAAGAATTTGCTCGAAATGTAAAAGAAAAAACTTCACATAAATCCAGTGTTTTCTTCTTAAATCATACTTATATGTGAAACAAATGGTTATGCGCGTAAAATAACTATATTGAGTACTTTGTCAGACATAATGTGCTTTTGTGGGTAGTTTCTTGAGCATTGATACATAATCGAAGATTATGAACATGTGTTATTTCATGTCGGAAGAGATACATAACAGTGTTCACGTTTCGTGTTTCTATTACACTTACAACAATTCTATTTTATTGTTCTATAATCCAACTTTAGTCCACTTTAAAAGCGAGAACATTCTGTGCTCGTGATACAAAGACCAAAAAAAAAAAGGGGGGGGGGGAATAAATTGTGCATGCATTGATATTCGTTCATTCATCCTTCCTTAATTGATAGAAGATATAAACAAAGTACAGACCAGTAAATAAACTGAGGCGGTCTTACAACTAGGTTTAGCAATCGAGTCTATTTTTTTAAGAAGCTAATTGCGACAATGTTTGACAAATAAGGTCCTTAAAGTAGAGGAATTTATACGGTCCAGTTCATTTTGCTATATGATTTGTACCATTGATAAGTATACATCTTGTTATGGAGTATAGTGGAATCCAGTTAGGGTCTGATTTTCTCCTTTTCTTTATCTAATATAACAAAATGTTATCCTCCCAAAGTCATCCTCTTTAACCAACCAAAGGTGAAAGCCGACATTAATGGGCATTTATCCCCTCAGAAGGGATATTATGTGGAAATTATTTCTGAATTTTTTTAAATAAAACCAAAATGTGATATATGAACTTTAATTGGAACTGAATTAAAGTATCAAATAAGCCAGTCTTTCAGTTTCCGTTTTTTCTCTTAGTAGGATGGGAAAGACAACGTTTATTAAAAAGCACAAGAGTGTACCTCGTCAATTTATACTCATAAGAAGGCTATGATCGCTTCATTAAGAAATACAGAGGTACTTGGCAGTGCTCTACACTTAAAAGTTAATCTTTAGCTAAATGAAAAATGCAGCTTCTAACGTCTAATGCATTTAATGATGATTCATCCAACTATCCACACTGTTCTAATAAGCTCATATCAGGGAATAGAGTGAAAGAACAGTGACAGAGACATAGAGTTCAAATTCCTTCGAGGTTTCTTTTTACCTGTATTTCATAAATCGTCATAAATAAACGTTTTTGTTTTTAGAGAAAAACTCACCACTAGTATTCCTATATTGGTACCTTGCTTTAATTATTTCAAAATGTATACATATACTGAAAGATTTCAATTACTATATAGATTACACCCTTGTCACTTAACATTGTTTATCTTGTAATAAAATTCGATGTCTTATCTGAATATTATATATTGCTGAATACTATTTTTTTTTTGGTAAAATTTTTCGAAATAAACAAATTTCAGAGAATAATGAAAAAATCAATTTCCTCTGATCTTGTAAGAAAGTAGCAATCGCGCATCATTTAAACTGCTAAAATTAATAATTTACCTTTTCCACGGCTTGTCTTGAAATGCGACAATCGGAATATATGCATGTAATGTAGTGAAACTAACCCGTGAGTCTATCTCTTTCTTACTGCAATATTAATACTACTACTACAACTGATACTACTATTACTACTACTAATAATAATAATAATAATGACAATCATGATGGCCACGATGATGATGAAGATCCTCTTTCTGATTAGCATTACAATGACTACATCAACATTATCACCAAAACAATACAGTGAAAAAGATGATAGTGATACTCCTAGTGTTAGAAGTACTACTTTTAATAAGTACACCAACAATTATATAAAGTTATGATCAGATGAAATCATATCTTAATTGTTATTATTATTATTATTTTTTTAAATATTATTATTATTATTATTATTGATAGTAGTAGTAGTATTAGTGGTAGTACTAGTAGTTTTAAATCAGTTCGAAAAAGACTAAACTCGATTATAAACTGGCTAAAACCTCACTAACAATTCATTTGGCTGGGTTGCTGAATTTCATAGAAAAATATGTTATTGCTTTAGAAATACCGTTTTTCTATTTCAGGACATTTAGGAAAATCGTTTCAAGGATAAGAGTAACACCAGTACTTTAGAAAAGTACCAAGAGAGGGCGCGTGTAAAATATTGCAGAAAACTGTTTTCCATTCATGAAATCAATCCAAATTATAAAGTGTTCTCTTTTTTTCACACTTATAATTCATAATATTTTAAAGTACTGTGGTAACAATGAAACAATAGGAAATTCTGTAGATGCTGTGTCTCACCCGCTTCGCCTGTACATAATCTAAATACTACTTAGCACAGCCAGTAATGCAAGAAAAGTAGGTAATTACACTCACAATTCACTTTTTGTGTAAGACATTCTCTAAATTTTTCCCCCCCCCCCCCAAAAAAAAAAAAAAAAAAAAAAAAAAAAAATTGTACTTCGTATGGACGTTTTGCAAGAATAGTTGGGTATATTTCTCAGGTGGCACTCCAAAATATAACTTTGAAAGATCGATTTTTTTTAGTGATCTTTCCAATGAAGAAGAGAGTTGAAGCTACCTCACATCTTTGTTTTTGTTTTTACCAAGAATTCGTTAGCAAAATCCATGTTCTTTTTTCGTAATAGGACAGCATCAGCTAATATCAATATATAAATATAAATCAATCATAAAATCATAAAAATTACAAACATAAAGCTACAAAATGAGAGCGTGATTCTTTTGTAGTTAGACTGATTCAGTTTTTCCGGTCAATCTTCGTGCAACAAAGGTATCCATTAGTTTATGTATAGGCGTTAATTTCTGTTCAGTTATAAGTTCTATGTTTGTTTATGGGAATACTTATCCATCTTGCCTCGTTTCCACCATTGCTCCATTTTTATGATATATATAGCAAGGGTAAATGTAAAAATTCTTTCAAATGTAAAAATCCTGTATATGTGCCTCATTTATAAAAATAACACCCAAAAAATGTAAAAACTGTATGTAAAAGCTAGATTACAATGACCATTTAACAATGATTACATATGTGAAAGAATTATTGCACCATATATATATATATATATATATATATATATATATATATATATATATATATATATGAACAGAAATTGCGAGAAATGTATTATAAGTGTCCCTTATATGTGACAAAATGGTTATACGCGTAAAATTAACTTCATTTTCGAGGACTTTTTCAGACTTAATGTGCTTTTGCGTGTAGTTTATTGAGCAATGGTACATGGCTGAAGATAATGTACCTGTTTGCGTGTAGTTTATTGAGCAATGGTACATGGCTGAAGATAATGTACCTCTGTACTCTATGTCAGAAGAGATCCATAAAAGTCCATGTTTAGTGTTTCTGTTTGACTTAAAATAATTTGCTTTCATTGTTCTATAATCCAGCTGGAGTCCACCTTCAAACTGAGAATATGTTGAGCACGTGATATTTAGACAAAGATAAAGGGAATAAATTGTGCATGAATTGACATTCGTTTATTCATCCTTCCTTCATTAATAAAAATGTTTGAACAAAACACCAGGTCAGTAGGCAAACTGAAGAGGTCTTACGACTAAGTTTAGCAATCGAGTCTATTTTTTGAAGATGTTAATTGCGACAAAGCTTTTACAAATATGGTCTTTAAATAGAGGGATTAATAAGGTTCGGTTCTTCTGGGCATATGAATGTAACGATTGCTTTCATTACAAATACAGTTGTGTTCGGCAGTGCTCTACATTTGAAAGTTACTCTTTAGCTAAAATG
This sequence comes from Margaritifera margaritifera, assembly GCA_029931535.1. Taxonomy (NCBI): domain Eukaryota; kingdom Metazoa; phylum Mollusca; class Bivalvia; order Unionida; family Margaritiferidae; genus Margaritifera; species Margaritifera margaritifera. Next base: position 268,328 of record JAQPZY010001135.1, on the reverse strand, counting down.
GAAGCTGTAGCTTCAGACTTCTAATGCATTTAATAGCGATTCATCCAACTTTCCACATTGTTCTGATTAGCTCATATCAGATAATAGAGTGAATGCACGGTAACAGAGATAATCCGTCACAACAACTGTTTTTGTTTCTAGTAAAATAAGTCACCACTGGTATTGTTATATTGGTACCTTGCTTTATTTATACTGTAAGATTTCAATTAGTATATAGGTTATATCTTTGTCAGTGGACACTATTAATCTTGTAATCAAATACGACGATTTTTTAAATTTTAGATATTGTTGAAAACTAACATTAATTTATAAATATTACTAAAATACATTTCAGAGAATAATTAAAGACTTTTCTTGTAGAAACAAAGTTGCAATTGCGCATAATTCGTACTGATTTTCAATGAATAATTTACATTTCTGACTGCTACTCCCATAGTGTTATATGTGACAATATTACATGGAATGTAAAACGTGCCCTGGGGTCCACGTCCTTCTTATTGCAATAATAATAATAAAGATGACGATGACGATGATGATGACCATGATAATGATTGTAAACCTCTTCTCATTATCATTATAACAACTACAACATCACTATCACCAAAACAATAAAGCGAAAAAGACGACATTGATACTGCTAGTATTAGAAGTACTACTTTTATTAAGTACACCAAACATATAGTTATGATCAGTGGAACTCATAACCCAATGATTGTTATTTGTAATTATTTTTATTTTTATTAGTAGCAGTAGTGGTGGTGGTAGTAGTAGTAGCAGCAAATCGGCCCAATCGCAGAAATTTACCACAAAGTCTAAATCAGCTCGATTTGAAACTGGATAAACCTCACTAAAGATTCATCTGGCTGATTGTTGAATTGCACAGAAGGATATGCATTTGATTACAAGATTGAAAATACCGTATTCTTTTTCAGGGAGATTAGAAAAATAGCTTCAATGGCTAGAATAATACCGGTACTTTAGAAAAGTACCATGAGAGAACTGAGTAAAATTGCATCAAATAGAGTTGTTATTGTGTTTTTCATTCATTAAATCAATTCAATTTTTTTCTTCTTTAACACTTATAATTTATAACTATTTGAAGGTCTGTGCTAACAATGAATGAACAGGAAATTATGTAGATGCTACGTCTCGCCTGCTTCGCCAGGATATACTCAAATACTTAGCATAGCTAATTTAGCATGAAAAGTAGGCCATTGCACCCACAATTCACTATACATGAAAAGTCTATTTTGGTCACTTATCTCCTTTAAATTTGGCTGCTAACATTCATAATGAAACTTTCGACAAAAAGGTCTTTGAGGCGACCCCACCCCCGAACCTGTCCGTTCACTGAAACCTATAAACTGTCATACGTATCTCCGCAGTCACTGGAAAATCCATGTCTGCTGTAAGATTAAAGAAGGATGTCCAAGAAGCAGATACATTATTTGAAGCAAATTATTGTCGTTTTCTTTTTAGATCATGCATTTTGTTTTAAAACTGCTATTCTGCACGACTTCGCTGACACAGCTCCCTCCACACTTTACTATGCATGCACACAAAGAGGAAAGGGGATATGATATAATAGCTGAAAATAGTTTCCTGTCGTGCACATTGTGCTCTTTATATTGTTCGTGCCGGATACACCAGTCTCATATTATAGTCTGCCTTTCTCTTGATTGAAGTAGAGAAAGAAAGTTCAATATTGTCGGGCACACTGTTATGTTTACGTTGTCCTTGCCTCATACACCATTCTACTATTATAGTCAATCGATTTTGTATGAAGTTACAGAGACAGTTCAATAAGGAAATACACTTTTACTTCATGAAAGAAAAACAAGACAGAAATACCCGTATGTAACAAATAAAATCCAATAAAGAGTACGTCGGATTTTAAAAGTAGAATATTTTGAGGAAACACAAGACTCATAGATCATAAACTGCAATATACTGAAGAGAAAAATATACCTAGTTATTATTTTTCACTGATTTTGATAAAGTCTTTGATTCTGTTTCTTTGATGTTTTGCATAAAGTCATTTCCTTTCCTAATTTTGGTCCAATGATAGATAACTGGATTAAAACGTTGTCTAACAACATTTCATCGACAGTTGTCCAATACGGTTATCTTTCTGATTTTTTTAAATATCATGAGATGATGCTGACAAGTTGATTCTATGTCTCCAGAGTTATTTTTGCTGTGTAGGGAAATTTTAGTAATTTTGTTGAAAATCAATAAGAATATGAAAGCAAATAATACTGATAGCACACAGTATTTTCATTTCACAATTTGCCGATGACACCACGTTAATCTTTGATGATTTTGTCTTATCTGGAAAAACCGCACTAGAAGTTCTTGATAATTTGCTCTGCTGTTTCGTCTCAATTGAACATTACCAAAACAAAAGCTGTATGGATGGATAGTTATCGTTTCAAATTTGCAAAGGAAATTTTAATACCAGTCGGGTGTTTCTGGACATTACAATAAAACTTGTCAATAACGAAATCAATATGGACCTATATTTAAAAACAAACGACAAACTCCAATACTTTCTCCCATCTAGCTTTCATCGAAAACGCTGAATACTAAAAAATTCTCTTCGGTGAAGTATTGATAATGCGCAGGATATACTCTGGCTACGAAACATATAATAAAATGTCAAAAGAACTATCTAAACGTCTACTGACGGGACTATGACAAAAAAGAAATAGTCCAGGATTCAATACAGAACAGAACACAAACTTTACTTAGCATTAAATTGCCAAAAGCAATTAATAGCTACGGTCGTGAGGATGCAAACATTTCTTACTGCAGAGGATAAGTAAAGTAATTCTATTGAGTATTAAATGTAATATTGATTTCATTTACGTACCATTTACGTACCAAATTATAATTAATTGTATAAGTCTTAGAAAGCATTATAATCATAATTAGTTATATAAAATTAGTTATTTTCTGATCTTTTCTGTTGCGCAAAGTATAAAAATTTAGACAATGCAATTAAGATTGGTTTTGAATTTGTTGATCACTTCAGTGGTGTAACTGTGTTACGCTCCTCCCATTATATCTATATCCATTCTAACACCCCGAAATTGTACACTGACGCTGCTAAATATAAAGGATATGCAGACTTACTGGATTCGGAATGGTTTTATGACCAATGGCCTTCCTTGATTTATCACCATCACATTAACCACCTTAATGGCCAATTGCTCTAGTAGTCCAACTTTGGAGTCATACCTGACAAAACAAGAACATTCTATTTTTCTGTGACAACACCTTCATTGTGGCCTGCATCAACATGCGGACTTCCAGGGACAGGTCAAACATGTCCCACCTTCGTAACGTTGGTGGTTGTTGTATTTATAAAAGCACTTGCTACCATTGATTCGGGGTTTGAGGATGTCTTTGCTCTGGTACAGGAAGGTGTGTTAGCAGAGTGGTCTGGCCGCTTGTTGTATCTGGTCAATTGTATGCGGCTGCAGGAACAGGGGAGATAACGCTGACAGGACTCTGCCAAGCTTCGTATCTTTTGTAGCAGACAGAATAGGCATGGTCTGTGCGACTACTCGTTTTTTAATATCTTCAATCACACACTGACTGAAAGCAGCTGCTGGTTTGCCCTGCAGGGAGAGAATGCATAGTTCCGGTATCGAACGATAAGCTCCGCCCACTTAGTTAGTGTTGCTTCGGCACAGGCTGTTGTCGAAATGGCGGATTCAGTAGCATCGGCAACAGATTCATTAGAAGATATTCCCGACAATATTTCTGACACTTTCCTACCTGATTGCAAGAAGATTTCAGATCGTGTGTTAAAAAAGGCTTGAACTACTACACACAAGGATATATTTATGACATTAGAATTTTCGATGGCGAAAATCATTTGAAAGTTGAAGCACGTTGCTGGCGGTCTGTGAGAAAGACCGAACATCCTCACAAACTTCAAGCAGACTTTTCACTAGGACAAACTCACAGAATCTTTCTGTTCTTGCAAAGTTGGGCATGTTTAATAATTAAATAAAAATTTCTAGTAATGTTTTTTTATTTTTATTTTTTATTTACAATAAAGCTTTCGTTATGTATTTGCACCCGTTAAATTTATATCGTTCATGTATAATTGTCAAGTAAGAATAAGAAACCAAATACTTTTTCTGATCTACGATAAACATTGTTTTATTTATTATTAATTAATAATATAATTATGCTTAGGAGAAACATTAAAGTTACAATAAATAAATAAACAATTTATAAAAAATTTCCTGAGTGATTGAAAGAAGTGTTTTACGTTTTTTTTACGCCGCGTTAACAAGTATCCTCAGTTGGACGGATAAAAGCATTTTATAAGGGTATCATTGCTAAACAAGTAAATTTAAAATATTTCAGGTCCATGTAAAACGATCATTTATCATAATCTCTCAAAAAAGAAAGAAATAATAATGGTACGTCGAAATAAACAATTACAGGCACCTAGACAGAGAATATATTTGCATCCGCTTTTACCTCTGTTCGCCAGTTAGTGTGACGCATTTTATCTTACTTCATTGATGTCATAACATTTTGCAGGCGTTATAAAATCAGTAATTTGTAAGAGATAAGTTTTATTTGAAGTCAGCATGATAAAAATACAATAAATGGCAGGACATAGCCTGCTGTTATTTATAGTCTCAGACCTAATAAAGATAACATAAATATTTTATTACAATTTCACCTCTTCATAAAGTTAAAATATTTTAATCAAAACCTCCATAAGACAAATTTTATTTAAAAAGAGCAATTTAAAATTTTGAAATAAATGATGTCAAAATTATATTTTCCAAGTACATATATTGAATAGAATTAGGGCCATTCAAGAACTTAATGTATAGGGTGGAAATGGTTTTAAAAACCAACAACCAACAATATTTTATTAAATGTCTCCAAGAAAAACAATTTTAATAACTTTTTCATGTTGTGTTTTTCAGACTACAGGGACACTGTTCACACATTATTCGCTTAATCAAGTCACCAAGAAGTTTCAAACTTCTTAATTTTAAGAAGGTACCTGACCAACAGAGCAATGGTGTGAGCCTAGGGGAGCTAAAATACAACCTGTACCAATTAACCATGTAGTTGTTGCCAGACCATCAGAGAATAGAAAAAGAAAACCAATTTTTTTTTTCAACTTGACACCAATTGCAACAAGTAAATGTTCAATTTAAAAAAATTTAACAAATCAACACTAATTAAGTATGATGCAGGATTCCAATATTCCAAATTTAATTTTTTTATATAAAAAAATCCAATGTAATAAAAAGACCAAAAAAAACCAACAAAAAAAAAAAACACGTATACACACAACAGTTTCTTTATTGCACGCAATATTTTTTACTGAAAAGAGATATACAATTCGAACATAAGCATTCAATTAGCATAACATTATATTCAACATTTTCACAAGCACAACAAATAATGTAATTATTTTAAAAACTGCTTTGTGTATTTATATATGAAATATGATCATAATTAATGTATCACTTCCAACGCAGACATTTTTCCATGTTGGTTATTGGTTTGGGAAAATTTACAAAAAATCCCCTTTGAATCCGTTCAGGACAACGACAATCTCATTGCATTTTCCGCCAAGTACAATGGCGAACCATTTTTCTGATAAATCTTTATTGCTTTTCTGCGTAATCTTTCAAAATCCTTCGCAATGTAATAAGAAAGTAATAAAGCGTGGTCTTTTGTTTGTGAGCAAATGTGGTGGACAGCAATGCGTCACTACGCAGTGAATTCGATGCCTATTTTTGATTGGTCAAAAATAATTAATTTGCTCAGTTTGATTGATAGATTGGAACTATCCATACGTCACTGGGGTAGGTTACGTAATGCTGCTAGCTGGGCCATTGTTAGTCGCTGCATCACCATCAGTGTTGCAGCGTGCGACGGTGATGAGGCGTGTGGAGGCAGAACGACGCATTGATTTTGATCTCATCACCATGCCAAAATACACCTCAGATACTTTCTGTTTAAGCCGCACGCTAGAATATAATGCAGGCAAGCAGAACAAGTGTTTGCAAGAGGTACTAGTAACATAAATCAAAGATTACAATGTAGAACTGTTTTAAAAAGATAGCGAAATAATTAACAAGGGCAGAGAATAAATGTTACGAGTTAGGTACTAGACCATTTTGCATGAAGTTCCGGTACTGGACCTGCCATTATGTAAACTGTATGAATGTGTGAATAAAGTAGAAAACAATAAGTACAAGACCATTGAAGTATCAGGACCATTGAAGTATCAGGATTATTGAAGTATCAGGACCATTGAAGTATCATAACGTATGACGTACTGGACCCCAAAGAGCACGAGCTACAGCAAATGAGCTACATAAATACTACTGTGTACTGGACAATTAAAGCATCATACATTATGAGGTACTGGACCACAAAGAGCACGAGGAACATAACTACCACAGTATATAGATACTGGACCATCGCAATCTCATAAGTTATAAGGTACTGTACCACAAAGATCATGAGCCACAGAGATACAGTATACACAAGACCACTAAAGTATAATACATTATGAGGTACTGGATCCCAACAATTATGAACAACATAACCACAATAGGTACGGGACCACTGCAGTATTATAAATTTTGAGGTACTGGACTCAAAGAGAATGAACTACATAATTACCACATTATCTACCACAACATGCCCGGATAGGTAATGGACCCTTGAAGTGTCATAAATTACAAGGTATTCGACGCCAAAAAGATCTTGAGCTACACAACTTCCTCAGTATCGCTTATGAGAAGCATGTGATTATTATTATTAGTAGTAGTCATGTGTGTGTGTGTGTGTCTGTCTGTGTGTGTGTGTGTTCCTTTGTTATCAGCTTTGTCACAACTTAGCGTATCATCTGAAAAATATTGCAATATCTATAAAACAGGTGTATATATATATATATATATATATATATATATATATATATATATATATATATATATATATATATATATATATATATATATATATATATACATCTCTCTTTAGGCGTGTCATAATGGGCAGGTGTACCTGATGTTCTAGACCTCAGAAATATACAAGATTGTTGTACTGGACCTTGTGAAAGAATGGAAGAGGTACGGGACCGCATTCCAGATACTAAAGGTACTGGGCTGAATTTATGATGCATGCTCTTACAACAAACATTGTGAGCATATACTAATAAAGTACATACTTAATTTATTATGCCCTTATTATAACAAGGCACAATGCTGGCCCAAATTCAAGGAAGATATTCAAGGAAAGATGTTTGCTACTAAATGTAAAGTGTGTGTGTGGGGGGGGGGGACAGCCAAATTCAATAAATTTGCCATTGTTGCAAGCGTTATTAAGAGTTTCTATAATAAGACAATAAGGGACACATGGGGAAAAGTACCAGTCGTTTCGAATGATAGACGTATTAGATGGTTTATACGGAAGGAGTGACAAACAGATTGGGCCACACAATGGTTTATACGGAAGGAGTGCCAAACAGAACGGGCCACACAATGGTTTATACGGAAGCAGTGCCAAACAGAATGGGCCACAAAAAATATATGGAAAGTACTTCTCGTTACGTCATTTTGCTTTCTTCGGTTGTTTGCAAATGGAATGACGTAAGATAAATGAAGTGAGTGGCACTGTATTTATCCCTAGCAGGTAAGGGAATAAAAACAAAAAGGACGATAATACTAACATGTTTTATGCATGGGCATTCGATATAAATCTGTTCCTCGTGTTTTATAAAGTATACAGGTACAAGTTCCTATGTAGAATAAGTAATCCACATAAATATAAATTATTAATTTGGTCAGTTAAAATCAGTTTGTTACACCAACAACAACAGTCTGTCCGCTTTCAAGATTATTGATTATTAGCAAGGTGACGCTTTGGCCTAAAACTGTACTTTCTGACATCTAAACCGCGTGATCTCATTGATTCCTCATGCGAGTTCTTGTTGGTCCTGAAGGGACTGATAACCTTTGTTTGTGACCACAATCCAGACCTCATCACACCTTCTCACAAATGTTCTTACGCAAGCGCAATAAATTTTACTGTATCTGTCTATTAAAGATGAACTTGTTCAATCTCAAAAACTCTATGTTATTATTTCATCTACTCAGCAAACAAAATAGCGAATCAGCTCTCATCAAGTGGTTTGAGAAGTAATGTCACTTTGACATTTGACTGCTGTCTGAACGTGGTATAGAAATTAAGTGGATACTTAGTGGCTACTTTTAGACATGATTGATTGCTGAACATGACAAAGTGCCTGGACATAAATAATCGCATGAATTTATATAGCTAACACCGTTAGGTGTAAAGGTTTGTAAGGTCCACGCCTCCCCTCAAATTCAGACTTGGTTTATACAATGAAAGTTGAAAAAAGAAAAAAACAAATCGTTTTCAATACTGTCAGTTTCAGATAGGAAGTTGTTACAATGACCTTTGGGTTCATACTTTTCTCACTACCCTCCCCCTCTTCAGTCAACAAGCCTAATGGGTACAACAGACCGCCCCTTTAATTTCTGTTTTCATTTTTTTATTGCTATTTTATTGATGATGATGAAAGCATTTCTCTCTCAGACAGCAAAACATGAAGTGTCAACATACCTTGGCATAAGCCAATTCTTTTGATAATAAAAACAATCTTCGGCTTGCATTTTGCAAATTAGGTATGAAAGTTTATATATATATATATATATATATAGATATATATATATATATATATATATATATATATATATATATATATATATATATATTTAATCTTTCTTAACAAAACTGTTTTATGCCTATTCATGAATTAAACTGATTCATCACTCGGCACGAAGATCTCTCTCTCTTTCTCTCTTTCTCTCTCCATATACGTTGATCTTCCGGTGACAACGGGTACCCGCCACATCGAATCTCAATTATTTTATTGTTTTGTTTTTAAGCATATATAGCGCTAAGCAAATCCCAGAGTTTGACGTCAGGGACAATTGAAATACTTTGTCGGGCAAAGAAATGTTTAAGTGGCATGTCCACGAGAAGTCTGTTTTTGTCAGTATGAAAAAGTCGGACAAGTGCAGATTTCCAACTTTTATTCAAGCATTGATTCACAGCTAGTATGTAAAAATAAATTATATCATATATATTAGCTGTTTTCAGAAGTTAATTACGCCAGTAAAAGCATGTACTTTCAATAGAAGTTATCAGCGGACATATCACCAGCACTCAAAAGAACACCTGCCACGCTCGTACTCTTAGCCACAGTGTCAAACATTCACGGTTGACACCAGATATGTATATCTTAGACTCGCTTCCAGGTAACGATCAAAGAGGTCACGTGGCTCTGCAGAGGCACTCAGCACCGCGCAGCCGATGGGTTCTTACATTATGCAACCAAATAAAATTGCTGCCACCCGATGTGTAGATCCCAAACTGACTTGGAGGTTAAGATCAAAGAGGTCTCGTGGCTCTGCAGAGGGGCTCAACACCGCCCAGCTGATGGTTTCTTACATCCATTCGTTGGTTGTCTGCCCTAAGGCAGGTTCGAGGCATCCATCTTCTCTTCTCCACTCTTTCCTTAGTATCGCTCTACGTTTCATGTTTGCATATGAGTTATTCTCCTTGAGATCGTCCAGTAGCATGATTCTAGGCTTTCCTCTTGGTCGCTTTCCTTCCATTCTGCCTTCTATGACTTTTCTTAACAGGCTTTCACCTCTTAAAATGTGTCCGATTCACTTCTTCTTCCTCTTGAGTAAAACATTCAATACAGTTCTCTTTTCATCGACCAATCTTAGGACCTCTTGATTTGTCTCTCGGTCACTCCAATTAACTTTCTCCATGCGCCTCCATATCCACATCTCAAATGCTTCTAGCCTTTTTCTTTTTTTTTTTTCTTTTCTTCCTTTCTCATACTTACATTACATTAAGTAACCAGATAAAGGTACAGCACAGATGCTGACAGTAACTCGTGGTTGCGATGATTTCACATTAACTAATAACACTTATTTACAATAATTTTAAAAGCTTTATTGACTGAGGAAGATACTAAACGTGAAGATAAAGAAATCTTTTGTTGATTGCGCTAAAACTATCTAAACATTGTAAGGTGTTAACAGTATTATCTTTGAAAGGTCTGAGGTAATTGGGACATTTATTAGAACACTGTTTTATTCTTTTTTTGGCGGAGGGGGGTGTCAATAATCAATAGATCCATGTTTGTACAACTTTTTTTATTAATAGCTACGAGTAATCAGAAATACAATACCCCCATTACTATATTATTCGCCCACCCTCCCGGCAGTTTGTACCACCCTAGGCAGCAAATATATTTTTAAAAATGCACAGGGTGTCTCTAAAACTGTCATCTTGTTTGTTTCAATCCAAACGGAAATTTCAGTGTACAAAAAAAAGCAGTCTGCTCACTGTCTTTTCCGGTTACTAGAAATGTCCATTTTCAGTGAAGGGGTGAGGTTCCTTGGACTACACATACATAGAACTGTCTTCTGCATTCAATATTCGCAATGTTTTGTTTTAATATTTCTCAGAAAGGGATGTAACTCCCAAATTTTCAGAATTATTCTGGGCATATCAAAGACGATGAACTCCATCACTCCTGTCGTCTGAAAAATTCAGATTCGCCCATGCAAATATGGCATCCTTCTTAGCGAAGAATTTCCCATTTGGATTGAAACGCGAAGGAGATGACAGTGTTAGAGGCCCCCTGGCGACAATCAGGTTAGAAATTATAAATTGACTAATGAAATGACTCAGTTTAGTGTATTTTTGTTATCCCTGATGCCTTTCGTTTTTACAATCGGTGGCGGGAGGGGGTACAAGCTGCTGGGAGGGTGGGCGAATACTATAGTAATATGTATTTAGTCCCTATATTGCTAGAAAAAGATTAGGTGTGATATAAATTACATTTTTCGACGATATTAAAAACTTGATATGCTGATACTGATCTTGATTTATTATTTATCTTTGTAAAAACAAATGGATTCTATATGTCATTACTAGATGCGGAAAAAGAAAAGAATGTTTCTCTAAATTCATAAAGTTTGTTCTGCAAAATTAAAGTATTTGAATAATAAATGGAAATTAAGTAACTCATCAGGGCAGCTGACTGTATTTTCTGTGTTACTTAAAACCCACAGACAAATGATAAATTATGTAGGCAATGGAATTTTCAAAATTCACTTGCTTGGGACAAGAGGATTACCAAATATTTGCTCACCCTTATATTACCCAATCTGAAACACCACATTGTTTTTTTTAAGCACGACCGTTCATCCAGACACTGATTCATTGGTCGTACCACATAAACCACTAGATAAAATATATAACTGCATGTATAAAGGCGTAGTCAAAACTATTTTAAAAATATTGTTAGAATCCTCCTCCTGGGGACTCTAGAGGAGTCAGTCCAAAGTTATTCCCCCACCCCCACCCCCTCCAAGATGTTGTGCCATTTAATAGACAACAAATTTACCAATTTCATCAAATTTCACTAAGCGGTTTAAGAAAATGCAGAATTACGGACAGACAGGCGGATGGATGGCAGGTATTAGTGTGTACTTGACGTGAGGAGAACAAGACGTTCACCGCCATCTACCCTATAAGAACACATCCATATACAGTTTGAAACTCAAGTTAATTTCCTGTGTCTAACCAGAAATATATACATGCATGTACCATGAGTCTGTGGACTAACTGATCATCCGACCATTATAAATATCTTTTTCAGATCGGACTAGAACAGAGGAGGGTGCGTCCGTTAGGGGTTTTAGTTTTGTACCTCAACAAAGTATTTACATTGAAGTTTTAGCCACAGTTCCGTTAATGTATCTTCTATTGTAGCCCCTTTCTTGAAGTACACCTTGAGTTCTCCAAGTTGTGTTTCTTAAGTCCTCTGGTTGGAACAGATGTATATAATACTGACATCGAGTCCGTATGGAAGGTTTTTGATCATATGCCTGGGGTGGCAGCTGGTAGGTAGCAAATACTAATGAGATTTAGTTGGTTTGCAGTACATGTCAATTTCTATGTTCCCGTTACGAAGTACGGACTGAGCATCTAAGAAAACATTGGAACTGTTGATGACACTGATGTAAATTAGATTGTAGGATGACAGTTTTTCGCCAACTTTGAAAAAAAACCACACAAAAAAAAAAATTTATTTCCCGTTTCCACTCATTGCATTGCTATCAATAAACCTGCGCCAGCTGAGGGGTCCATGGGGTGCCTGATTAAGTTAAAGGGTGTGTATTCTAACCTCCCCAATAAAATATTACCATATGAAGGTGCTGTACAACACGAACGCATGAAAACAGTCTGGAGCACACTGATTAGGTAAATGAACCACCCCAAGCATAAATGTTGTATTGGGCTTGTGACGTCATGACCTTCCCTATTACATAAAAACACGATGCCATGATTTTAAATCGAAAAATCTATTTAAAAAACTAATAACAAACACAGAAAGCGAAAATGAAGAAAATGGCCTTAAATTCATAAATAGGGCAAATATTTAGTAATGTCTATTATAACGATCTAAAAAAAATAAATGACATTTTCATGTCAATGACATTTATGCTTGGGGCGATTATTACGCACACACACACACACACACACACACACACACACACACATATTCTCTTCTTCTTCCCTCCAACCCCCTCTCTTTCTTTCCAGCAGGATAAGAGATCTTACAATATGCCACCACTGTACATTTATGTAAGTTATGAGGAGGTGCCATAAAAAAATGACTGTAAACAAAATCTAAACAGCAACAAGTGGATTTACTTATTTAAAATAGTTTTGCAAGTGGATCATGCACATTGTATTTGAATGAACTTACACTACCTGGCCCTAAAATTCTCAAATTTTCTATTCTGATTGAGATTTTACATGATTTTATTTATGTTACTTCAGACAATATACATTTTTGTGTCAGAAATAGAGCTAGTCAGGGGTCGGCAACCTATGGCTCGTGAGGTAAATGTGACTCAGTACGGAACAAAATATGGCTCTTTTGTCACCTCTAAAATACATGATTTTTATTTAATTATAATTAAAATTAATTTTAAAAAATAAAAAATGATTAATTACTTACGTCAGTTCGGTCTTTTTGTCGCTTCCTTTTCTTCTCATATAATTAATCAACATGTTTAATATCAATAATGTTAAATTGTATACTGTCAGTTACAAATGGACTTTCTAATACTGGTTCTTTGTTGATCTCTTGCTCAGAATTGTGACATAGTTTTGCTCTTTAAGCATAAACAGTTGCCGACCCCTGAACTAGTGGAAAGGATGAAAACTCACTTATTCTTGAAAAAAGAGTTGAGAAATTCCTCAGATATAAGGTAAGGATCCTTTAAGGAAAATTATGGATTTTATGACTGTATTTTAATATCTGATGCCTGCTAAATGTCCTGTGAAAAAAGTCATTGCTACCAACCAAGCAGTAAAGAAGATATTAAAATATCTCATTTTGAGGAGAAACTTAGAAATGTGTAGTGAAACTGGTGCCTGTTTCTATTCGGTTTTCCTTGACACCCTTATCGGTTGCACTCTACGACAAAAACTATTGGTAATTGGGGCACCGAATGAATAGCCATGCAAGTCGACGGTTGTGCTTTCAACAGTTTTTAATACAAAATCTAATTTTTTTAGTAGATGCTGGTTAAATATTTCCTTATACTAAAATAACTGAGATATCATCTCTCTCTCTCTCTCTCTCTCTCTCTCTCTCTCTCTCTCTCTCTCTCTCTATATATATATATATATATATATATATATATATATATATATATATATATATATATATATACGATACCTATACGTTAAAACACATTTGCAACACTGATTTAACCTTTAAACATTCATCAAAGTCCGATATAAAAAAGTCGATCTGAGAAAAGCTTAGTGATTGTTTTGTGGTCTCCCTATATCCCAAAGTGTTGTACTGAAAGGTCTTTATCGTTCACGCTAAAGATGTTTGGGAACTGTTACATAACAATTTTATCTCCAAATTTACTTGTGATATCTGTTTTGAACAAATCCCCGATCGAATAATGACTTTGTATTCTGAAAAAAAAGAATATTCTACCATCAAACTAAGTAGACTGCTTTTTCTCCTATTTCTAATTTTTAAGTAGAGATGGGGATAGAAGACCCCCAGCTTAATAGCCTCGATTTCTAATTTTTAAGTAGAGATGGGGATAGAAGACCCCCAGCTTAATAGCATCGATTTTTTATGATAATCTCCTATATTTACTTTAGCTTCCCATAACTCACAACATTTTAATAATAATAATAATAATAATAATAATAATAATAACAACAACAACAATAATACATACATACATACATACATACATACATACATACATACATACATACATACATACATACATACATACATACATACATGCACAAGATTTCATGTTAAGTTTTTTCTTTGTCACTTGCATTAAAATACCAAAATTCCAATTGTAAAAGTTGCGGGATTAGTGTATCGCAATCAAGCTGCCGGGATGTAATTGGTCATGATTTGTGTATATAAAGTAGCAGCTTGGCCATGTAAAGTCATTAATGCGTGTACCCATCCATTTATTTTTCCTTTTTTTTCATTCTTCCTTCCTTTAATGATAAACATTTAATCGAAATATCAAATTAGGATATGCATTCATAAGTCCTTACATATGAGTTTATATTGGACAGATTGATTATATTATGTAGGATATTGTTGACTTTGGAAAAAATGTACCATTAGTAAAAACAGTCCACGTAAACAGTTTGAATTGCAGCCCATTAACACGGGTTTGGACGTATTATCAAGTTCAAGAGTAAACATTTATATCGTGATTTATTTATGCAACTATACATAAATTTTAACGATGTATGATTCACGGTACATGCCGTGAAAGACTCTCACTTTGGGCGATAAAGGTATCCAAAATTGCACCAAACATAAATCTGGACAAAAGTGTTTATTCGTGATGTTCTGGAGAGATCTGATAAGCTAATTTATAGCGGTACTCCATAAGTTCAATTTCAATCTCAGTAAACCAAAATTACATATTTATTACATTAAAATATTTGAAGACTTTAGTTTTTGTTTGTTTGTTGGATATTGTCAGGAGACCGAAGTACAAAGGGGCGAGAGCACAATATCCAACAGTAAAACCACTATTATTCATTTATCATATGCCCCCACCCCGCCTCCCGCATTTATGAATAATAAATTGTATTTAAATTGTTTTCACAACATTAAAGTTAATATAAATATTTTAAAACAGAAATATTGTTCTAATTATTTTTGTTACTGAAATCGTAGAAAAACATAGTATCGTTAATTTACGTATTGTAGAGTCATGATAAATCTGCTGTGACATCATGTGCTTAGCAGCACCCAATAAGTATTTGGGACGCCCAGTAAGTGGAAAATTTACTGGAACATCCCACGCAATGCATTTATATAGAAGTCACGAACTGGGTGTATAATAATACAAATCATGTTTCTTATTCTCATAATGACGATAGATAAATTATAGGTCTCGTACTGGTGAATATTGAGGTCTGGCCCGACGTACATGGCACTCACAAGTTCACCCCGTTTTACTTCGGTGTCGTCCCTAGAATCCAACAGTACACTCCAGTATATACGTATATCTCGTATTCTCTTATTGTCTGTCGTCAGTCAGTCCCTCTATCTACAAAAATAAGAGGGGGGGGGATGGGGGGGACCAATGTCAGAAAATAATATGTATGCTGGGATGACTGTATTTCAACTCCAGATGCCGAGATCGTTACAAGAAAAGAAGATTGTATTAAAGAAACTGAATTATTACCAAAGAAACTTTAAGTCAGTTAAAGATATTTTATTTGAAATCGGATATGAAGTAAAATAGATCTTATTTTAACTTTAGGAATAAATAATGACCTTTAGTAAAGGGTATATTACACATCTATCTCTCACTATCAGCACTTAGAAATTCGATTATATTCTAAATTGCCTGATAGTGGCCTAATCTGGCAAGCCAAGATCATAGGCCTATAACTAGTAATATCTGCCTCCCGACTGGTTAATTAGTGACGTAATTCGCACAAAAGTGACGTCATTCCCATAATGGCTAGTTTGAAAACTTCCCCCTGAACTGCAGTGGTTGGTTGGTTGGTAGGTTCTCATCGGCGAGGGGCATAATGGATAAAAAGTACGAAATTTCTGTACTTTTGTTCGAAGACAGAGGTTGATAATTATAGGTGACCTCATGAGTACCAGAAGAGTGACGCAGTTGTAAGCGAATATGCTAAACAGGGACCAACGGAGACCAAATAAACCTTGGAAAAGGCACGTCATCAGAAGCTCCGCAATTGTTGAGATGGATAGAGATGACTACATAAGCAAGCAGTTAAACGACTGAAGATGTTACAAAGAGGTGGGCCATAATCCGACCCTATAACACACAAATATTGTCATAAATGCTATCTATGAAATATTTCAAAAGGGACACATAGGCGAGAGAACTAAACAGTACCTGAATTTTTAGGATGGGATTATCTCAAAATTAGTGGTGTTGCCACGGACACGACCGTGATCCAACAAAATCATATGGTAGCAAGACCGTGTCCAGAAATCGAGCTAGGCATCCTCATAGTAACTAAACTTGATTAACGTAGCCCAATCAGACATCCTCATAGTAACTAAACTTGATTAACTTAAGAAGAACACATTTACAGCTTTACTTTTTTTTCTACAAGAAGGTATTTACATATATTAGGTACGGATTCAAGTGAAACACAGAGAACAATTGCATCCTAAACGTCATAAGGTGGACAGTTACTGGTATTTCAATGCTGTATAAAGACTGGTTAAGAACGTCTGTAGGCTAGATCTTATCACGGATACTTTAAAAGAGTGCATTCAGAATCAACCTTTAGAGCAGTGAAAACTTATTCAAAATGTTTTGTTCGGATTCTAATGAAACTCAAAATACACCATCATGATAAACAGTAGGATCTTTATATCTATTGGTATATGAATCGTACAAGAATGATGATTGTCTTGAAAGTTTTCAAATGGTCAGACATTGAAAAACTGCAACCACGTAATAAGTCCCTCAATATCATATCTTCGGTACGCAGTGTTGCACCGAATTCCGTGTTAGAATGTCAAAAGACTTAGATGATCATAGAAAAATTAATTCCACCGGACGATATCCCTTTGAACTTGGGACGAAGTGAAGTGTGTGTACTAGTGATCGTGTTTCTTGGATTTCGTTTACCTGCCGAGCCACCTTCTCAAATTTATCGACATTAGCTGAAGAGACATGATCACAACAATAGTAGCAACAACTTTATCTTTTCACGAGAAAGTCAGTTTGTTCAAAGTATTCCGATCGAAATGAATGCAAATCTACACCACTACGAGGAAAAGATTATCTGAACCTTGACAACACACTACACTTTCCAAGAATTTTGTGTCGCTAGTGATCTTTACCAACATACATTACGCAACTGGAAAAGTCTTGGATTAGATGCTTCGATACGAGGCGTAGCCCATTATGCACAGGTCATTTAAAGTGTATAAATGTCTGTCTACGCCACCACCAACCGCTTCAACCATCACCGCAAGGATTTCACCTACGATGGTACTGTGACAAAATAAAAACAAAAAGAACATATTTCAACGGTTGTTGATGTGACATTGTATTTATATATTGTCTATTGTAGGAAAATAGTGACAATCAAGGAGAACACGTTTCGTGCTTCACTCCAGTTAAATGTATTTGGTCATCTTCGATGATATGCTCGGTGAAGCCGAAGAAGACTCAAACTTTCGCTTCCACGAAAAGGGCATCACCGCAACCCCAGTATTATTTACATCACGCAAATTTTATTCCAACAAAGCAAAGCCCATCGCACCATTAGTCTCAATGCCCATTTTGTGATGTTGTTTAAAAGTCCCACAGACAAATCTCAAGTACAAGTGTTGCTAAACAATTGGGATCGCGATGGCTCACTTTTTCTTATGACGATGCCACACGTCTCCACGATCTTCCTCACATGTGAAACGACGAACAACATCGTTTTTGTTTCTCAAGGAAAACCGATTATCGAATCCAGTGAGGTTCATTTGTGCAACGATGACCGTAGGACACTTTGAACCTGTGGTATGATAACAATACTCCTTCAGACTGAGCAAAACCAAAGTGCCTCAGGATACAGTAGGCAATCCACAACATTGGCAATGGATTGAATGTCATTGAAATTTATAATCGATGCATATATTGGGAGAGGGCCAAGAACACGAGGAAGAGGAAACATTGAAAGACAAAGAGGGAGAATATAGGGAAGAGTTTCAAACGTCACCTAAAAGACGACATTCAGTATTTCAGCCACGTTTACACCGACACTGATTCGACAAGAAATAAAAGCATGGGTCAAAAAGATGATGTCGACGCCATCCCCTTCAGAAGCCGAAAAGAACGAAGTTAAGACAAAGGTAAAGAAAAAACATCGATTAGCCTTGTTCTGCCATCAGCTTCGACTTACATTGCTCGACGCACAGGCAAAGGATAGCCACGGAAACTACTATAAGAACAGAGGAACATCGGAAGTTGGTTGGCTTATTCAGCAGCATGGATACACTTTTGGCTAGTATTTGTTACAACCCTGCACATGCTGCTGGCTGCGAATGTATCGTGCGCGACATTAGTTGCAAAAACAATCGACATGCACGTTACACAAACCCAGTCGACGCAAATTTTCAAGACGACAGAAGGTAGTAGCCGGTATCACCAATGGCATGCCGATTTGGTTGATGTTTCCCACTTGGCTTCGTACAATCGAAGTTACAGGTATTTGTATTGTGTAAGTAATGTGTTTTCAAAATCTGCTTAGGTTGTATCTCTGACAGCCAAAAGAGGTTCTGAGTTAATGCAAGATCTGAAAGTCGCCTTCAAACGAAGCGGTCGCCACCCTCTGTGATGGCAAACGAACGAAGGCACTAAATTTGTCAATATACAGTTTCAAAACGAATTAAAGAAACGACACATTCATTTTTTTCCCCACTGAATGTCCTGAAACCAAAGTGGCTGTCGTCGAGCGTTTTCAAAAAGCGCTAAAAGATGAAATTATTTTACACATCGGCACACGCTTGATTGTGATAGCTTACGGTCAATAAAATACCTTTGCAGTATCAAATATGCAGCGGAATAGGTGATCACTCAAAATGAAGTGTTTGATCATTTGCTTGGAACCCCTGAAACCCCAAAGCAGAAAGAAGTAGATCACATCCACAGTCACAATCATCTTCATTACCCTGACTTGGTGTTAACAGGAGATTGGTTTCGCATCGGAAAACAAAACGCACTTTCGACAAAGAATATTTACCCAACTACACGACATAATTGTTTCGTGTGACTGGACACGTCCGTGGTCATCACCCACATGTCTATAAATTGGAAGATATGAACGGAGAAATTTTAAAACGAAAGTTGTACTTGCACGAGTTACAACGAATGACAAAGAAAGACAACGTACGATATAAAAAGCATCCTCGACCAAAGAACATGTAAAGTGGGGAAAATGTGGAATCAAGGAAGTGAAAGTACGTTGGAAAGGTTATCCACCTAGTTTCGTTTCTTGGATTGCAGCCTCACAGTCATCGATTATAAAAAGATAAATCCATTAAAATGAAATTTAACCAGGTGTCACTACAATCCGTATCATCACTACTAGAGCCACATAAACAAAAACAGCAGCAACAACAAAAACAGTGGGTGTTGTGTGGAGATCGTGTTGCAAAAAATTAATTCGTCTTTTTCTGTCAAATCGCTGTGGGTTATTGTGTGATTGGAGCAGCTATCGGAAACTTAAGGTTGTAAAAAGTGACAAGCTATTGTGGACCATTTTATTGAGCAGTTGTATTGGATATCTTCTTTCCAATCCGCCGTTGAAAAATACCAACGGTAGCAGTAGTGGCAATGGCAGCAAAGGTAACCTCAGTCTGAGCCATTACAACAGCTTCAACAATAGTCACAGAAACCTCTTGGAACATTGGAAGGTATTCCTACCTTAGAATTTGGCGACTCCTCGGAGACGAGAACAATCTAAATCTGAATAATCAATGTTATTTGAATTTAACCAGTGACAGTTCTCTGGATGTGTTTTCAACCAATAAACCGTGTCGTTTCACCATGCTATAACCCCTGTTAATGGATCTAAACCAGGAATCCCATTGGGAAGTAGCTTTGTATAAATCATTCATCCTAAACAAGACTTGAATATCACCGGGAATCAAACGCTTTTCGGAGAAGTACTAGACAAATAAGTACAAGGACAGTTGGACAAAAAAGATCTTGAAAAGTGCCAAAAAAAAATAACCATCGGCAGCTGATTTCCAGCTGAATGTCTATGAGATGAGAATTCCTGAGAGATATCTTTTCAATAGTACAGATCTCGTGGATACGACTTCAACTCTATGCAACGATCAGTTTCGCGATGCACCAACCAAAACAAACATAGGTGTAATTATTGACTACCAGGCACCCCTTCTAAGCGTCTACGAATGGATTTTCTCGACGGTGAAACGCTGTCCATCACATTTTTTCCAACTATGTTTGCTATTCTGAGTGGAACATTGTTATAGCTTCATACTCAAAAGACATTTTTTCAACAACAACATCAACAACAAATTCTTCAAGTAGTTTCGATACCCCATCGAACTAAATAAAGGACAAAATTTAACATTTTTGTATTCAAATATAGTCGAATAGAACGTACTAGGAAACACTTAAGCCCCGTTGCTGAGGGTCATTCCATTTTAAAGTGGATTCTGCGATATCTGCCTACGACGAAGGATAGAACACGTATCAGGTACGCCGAGAATTTGTTCATAAACACTGTTGGTATAAAAGGAGATCTCGGATAAATTTGAGTATTCGTCAAAGGAAAAGTCAGGGTAAACCTTTACTTTTGTATAAGATTATCGAGTGACTTCTAATTCATGTATCCCGTATACCGAGGAGTAGCTCGACAACGTGAACATGATTTAGGGAGTATATTCTAATTCTGGCAAAAGGAAAACAACTTGTTCAAAATACAGAAACCCAAACAAGTGTTGCTGAGTGCTGGTAAACATGTCTTGATCGAGAAATAAAAAGAGCACTTTGTGCCGTCTATAAAACCACATCACACTCCCGTCAAATCAGTTACTCTGATATACACGCTGCAGCAAGGAGAAGGCAGGATGAGACATAGAAAGACATTAGGACAACACGGCAAGAAAAAGAGAATAAGAAACAGACAGAGACTTAGACATGTTTTATTACTAAATAAAAAATAAAACACAAAGATAATGCACCAAGAATCTTGGGAATATTCCAAGATGGAACTTGACCATGCCACCCACGATGTTGGCGATGCAAGAATCCCATCCAGTGTCTCCATTACGACGATAGCTTCCCTCGAATTTGAAATCAAAGGGCAAACTGAAAATTACATTGATCTGAATAACAGTTCAATGTACCTCAAAGCGAAAGCATAAAAAAGAATACGAATCCAGACTAAGATCCCAGAGTGGCTCTGCCAACAATTTCATGCTTTCTTTGTACAGTGAAGTAGATTTGTACCTGAACAACAAACGACTCAGCAGCAGCATGGATAATTGCCTCCACCGAGCACATTTAGAGAATCTACTAGCTTACGGAAAAGAAGCCAAGAACACACAATTAGATGCTTCTGTAGTGTGGAAACGCGACACACACGGCAAGTTCAACAACACGGTCGTGATAGATGATGATGACACAGACCACAATCTAGGATTTAATGATCGACCAAAGAATATCAAATAAAGTTGCAGTTTAGAAATTATAGATTTTTTGCACTTGGCCATGTGGTTGCAAGATGAGTATTTGTTGAACGGAGTAGACGTGCGTCTCAGACTGAATCGAAGTAGCACCGTCTTCCATTCTATGGCCAATGCCAACGAATTCAAAACCTGCATCGATGGAGCCAGACCGTACATGCGATGAGTAGAGATCTTACCAAGAGTAGGCAACGGGATCAGTCAGACTCTGAATAGAAACACTACCAAGTATACGACTAGTGGAAGCAAAATATTTCAGCATTGCTGCTTGACTCAATTCCAGGATTGAAGATCATGTGTTCCAGGGTCATTTAGCTAAACGTTTGTTCATTGGCTCATACAGTGCTGCCCTAAACGAAGCTATGGATTAAAACCCATCACTCAACGTCTCCAAGATATAAGTCAGTTCAGACAGCCAGACGATGTGTAGCAGACCCTATTGAACCTCACTTTACGCACAAGAATTACTTAAGATTGCGATGTGTAGCAGACCCTATTGAACCTCACTTTACCCACAAGAATTACTTAAGATTACGATGTGTAGCAGACCCTATTGAACCTCACTTTACCCACAAGAATTACTTAAGATTACGATGTGTAGCAGACCCTATTGAACCTCACTTTACCCACAAGAATTACTTAAGATTACGATGTGTAGCAGACCCTATTGAACCTCACTTTACCCACAAGAATTACTTAAGATTACAATGTGTAGCAGACCCTATTGAACCTCACTTTACCCACAAGAATTACTTAAGATCGTACTTGACTCTGTTAAAAGCCACAGTTCAGACAGCGAGACGATGTGTAGCAGACCCTATTGAACCTCACTTTACCCACAAGAATTACTTAAGATCGTACTTGACTCTGTTAAAAGCCACAGTTCAGACAGCCAGACGATGTGTAGCAGGCCCTATTGAACCTCACTTTACCCACAAGAATTACTTAAGATCGCACTTGACTCTGTTAAATGCCACAGGGCAATTTGGTACCATCAGTACACTCGGCATGTCCTACGACGACTATGCATGAGGTGTTCTTTGTGGGGATTTGGTTTCACACCAAACCAAGGCAGTGATGAGGGACATTTCTACCCTATAAAATTGGGACAACTGTGTTCAAGCACTTGACAACACAATGAACGTGATCTAGTTGCAGAATTCAACAATACCACTGAAATCAACAACCTGAGAGAAGTGATTTTGGAAAATGTAGCCATTGACATAGACAATCAAGAACAGCAGCCACACCCACAAACCCAAAGTGTAAGAGAAGGAGGAAAAGACGAAAGAGTATTGGCACAATGGTCCGGACAAGAGAAAGCCTTAGTGACATGTTTTGCTAAACACATTGCCAAATCACACTACTGACTATAGAACAATATTACGGATGTCAAATGGATTATTCCAGTCAAGTACGACACGACAAATGTTTGATGATGATTCAAGAAGAAAAGTTGGAGTCTTATCTGAAGGAAGCTTGGACTATTATCCATGAAAAGAAAATCTTGAACGAGTGCTAGAAAGACTTATTACAACTTTCGAAAAAATCATTGACTAGCATCGAGACGAAACACATCGAAGCCCTCTGGCATCAAGGCACGAACTATTTTTTTACATCTACTTATCTGATGCATCAGTTGAAAGAAAAATTGAAGTTTGAAATCACTACTTATCATTGCCTGTGAAGTCTGTGGTCTAAGTATGAATTCATGGGAACTTCGTTTACTCCTCACACACAGCTCGTACACAAATCCATGGAATCCTGTTTGTCTGCGCCAAAGATGAACTCCCTTATCGAAAACCCAGTAATATTCGAGGCTACGTAATCAGCACAGATGACAGACATCGCAAACCCAGTTTTATTCGAGGCTACGTAATCAGTACAGATGACATTCATCGCAAAGTAAAACACTGGGCAGCGGTCTACTTTCCAAACGACGACACGTTGGAATAGTTTGATTCGTATTGATTATCACTCATCGAAGGCGATATCACAATCTTCATGAAAAGAAAGCTGTTTAGACCCATTTCAATAACGTGATATTACAAGAATCAAAATCCATTGTGTGTATTTTCTTCATCAGCAAAGGCTTGAATTCCCTCTACCCATGTATTGACTTGTTTTGGACACCATTTCCCTAGAAACGATGGGGAAATAACATGCTGATTTTGAAAAGCAAAGATATAGTCTTTTGTGACTTTATTTAAAATTTCACTTTGCATTTGTGTGCAAAAATTACCCCTTCCTTTTGTGTATGTATGTGTGTATGGAGCAAATAATAAACCTTAACCTCCATTTGCATGTGTGTATGTGTGTTTGTATGTATGAAATAAGCAATAATTGGCCATACTCCACCCTAAGTGTTTGTGTATTTATTTGGGTGTTGGGCTGTAAGAATGAGTGTTTGTCTTTAAAAGTAAGCCATTGTCTGTAATTGGGCAGGGTGTTAAACGCGAGTCTGTCACAAAGTTGGTCTACTACAATGTATGTGTTTTCCCATTCAATGACGTTTGTCTGCTTTAGTACGACTGTCCCCCACAGTGTCCTTCTTCATGCTATAATTTCCCTTCCCTCTCACCCCCCCCCCCCATAAATCTGTCATGTTCCATTCCCCTTTCCCACCATAGTGCCATCTTAATGTTACATTCGCCTGTCGCCTATAGCGCCACGCTTGTGTTACATTTCCGTAGCACACCATAGTTCCATTCGTTATGGTAATGTCCGTTTCCCTAACACCTCCCCCAATCCTTCCCCCAACAACGTCATTCCACCTTCATACCGGCTCCATATTCTACTAAAGTATAATATTCAAGTGATTAATATAATTACATCTGTAAAATTTGAGCATCCTTGTTCCACCAGAAGGTTGCTGAAGATATGTAAAATCAAACTCACCTTATTACACATAAACAAATTTTATCTTCGGTCACACCCTTGTCTTGACATTTTAATCTAAAGCGATACGTTTCTTTCTTGCTCGAAGGATAAACCATACACGAAGTATGTTGAACTAAACTGGCGTAGGACAACGTTTATTGTGTGGAAAATATTTTCTTTCTTTGGGTCGCCGCCATCTTGACCTTTGAGTTTTCTGCAACAGCATGTATAATTACTTCCTTTTCATAACATCAAGCCATGCACACCATTTGGTGCAAGATTGTGGTATTTAATTCATGATTTGTTCAGACATTATCTTTTGGTTTGTTTTTGTCACGAGAGCCTTGACATTTGATCTTTGTAAAAGTGACATTTAACTTGACCTTTTGGTCCTACAGCAATAGGGTTTTCCTTGAACGAAAGGTAAACCATTTTTCAAGCTTGTTGAAAGAAGATGGTGTAGATTACCACAATCATGAGAAAGCCTTTTCCCGCTTCTTTGAGTCATTGTAATCTTGACTTCTGAGCTTTTTATATTTAATTAAATGTAAATTATATGTATCAAGTTATTTTTTGTCATTTCATTTCAATTCTATTGTTCAAATCGGCATGTAAACAAAAGCACTTAAGGAAAAAATAGAACACGTGTAAGTCATGTGATATTTTACCCTTTACTAGCAAACTTCAAACTCAACCAGTGAATTACTGCATTCTACCAAATCAAGCTTATCACGGGAGCATTTTCCTGCCCTCTTTCTTTTCTTCTTCTATATCTTGCTTCGCTTCTTTCTGTGATATGAACTTTTAATTTCTTGATCTTACCGAGGGAGATCTGGGCAACTGAACATTCATCATGCTAGTGATTGATAATCAGCGTAAAGCATGTTACAAGCCACGTGGAGTATATAGCCTAACATTAACAATACCTGGTGACTCAGACATTTTTCGATATCTTATTCACGAAACTGTGTTAGAGTTCTGCTAAAGGAAAACATATTAAACTGACTTCAGGATTCATTAGGGAACCCGTCACTCAAATTTTTCTTATTCAGATATACTGGAGAATAACAGCCACTTCCGATCTTTCTTTTAAATATGGAATTCGGAAATACTGTATTTAGATGACGTTACATAGGTAATCACACAGTGGTTTTATCACTACAAACGAAATATCTTAAGATGATAACTGTTCCCAAATGTATGTTGTTTAGTCATAATTCAACCAAGCCTTTCTAAGTTTTAATTGAAATATATTTTGCGAAAACCCAGACTCTCAGTTTTTATTTCACGCATATAAAAAGTGGTGTAATACACCCCAGCTTAGTAAAGTAATTTCTAATATGTGTTATATAAAAGTTAACTAAAATGTAAAGCCCACGAGTTTTAAAATATATTTTCAAAAATCAAATCTATTCTTCTTTTAATCTGTTATAAGGAAGGCAAGTTTGAACCCGACATCAAACGCCTACCTGTGGTGTAAATAACTGTAACGACTTTCACGCTTTTAAGACAGTTATAAATATGGATTATTGCATTAGAATTAGAAGGTACATGAAACAGTATATACAATCACAAACATGAACACACACATACAGATACATAAAAAGAGGAGCAAAATAATATTTTTCCGCCTTGTATATTTTGCTGGTCGGCATATCAGCTTTGCCACAGTGCAAATTCGTGTTTGATTAGCGATGTCTGTAAAAGTAATTTGTGCTTGAAAATAAGGGCATTTTGGCGTTTACGTGATCCAAGCTAGGAGATGAATTAATGGAGCGTTGAAAGATATCTAATATCGATGTTTTGAAATGCATTAGGAATCCACAATAAAAATGAATGTCATTTACACAGTGTTTTATAATACATGTGTTTGTAGGTCTTGCGAAGGTCACCTAATACGTTTTTCGGGTCTAATGTTAACTTAAACATATATTTAAATAAAAATGTCTAGCGAGTGGGCATGGCATCTCGGAAAGGTGAATAGATAGGTTATCTGTTGTTTAGTAGTCTTTCAAAGACCACAGAAGACGTCTGTCTCCTCCTGTTTCGTTAGCATAGTCATTGTTCTATTTACAAAAATCTGGTAATGAAATTTTGAAGTACCGTCTGTACTCACGTATAAATCCGTTCCAAATGCAAACAACATAGACCCTGATCTGCAGTCGCTTAATGCGCCGGCAGATCAGGGTCTATGTTGTTTGTTCTACTGATTAGTCCTTACAAACTGCATAGATCCAGATCTGCCGGCGCATTATGCGATGGCAGATCTGGGTCTATGCAGTTTGCAGGTGGTATAGGTTTATACGCGAGTACTGACGGTATGATCTAATGCTCATGTCATTGAGTTTAACCTATACAAAAACTGATCCCTAAGTTTGTTAGATATTGATATTCAAAGTTACTATAGTAACTCAACTAAAACACGTTCAGGTGTCTCAGTGTTATCTACAACTTGTGTAGTTAATTAGGTCGTATCAGTAATCCATGCGGACATGCAAGTGGTCAGTCAGTTAGGTCTTATCAGTAATCCATGCGGACATGCAAGTGGTCAGTCAATTAGGTCTTATCAGTAATCCATGCAAACATGCAATTGGTCAGTTCATATGTGAGATGGACAGATGGGTGGAGTGGCGGTAACGTTAATTTCAGGTGCAGTGTGGAAACTTTGATTGTGCAGATGCCGTCTAAAGTTGTAGTAACGTGAGCGGATAGACGGGTAATTTAAAGTAAATTGGAAAATAAATGCCCCTTTCACGCTTGCTTTCGGTTTTTCTAAAAAAAAAGCCAGACGCCTTAACACTTAACGCCAGACACTGACCTCTTGTCATTAGGGTCTCCAAACATTTTTCAGCACAGCCACGGCATGAGGAGGCGAAGGGAAGGCGTGGTAGTGGTAGTGGTGGGGGTGGGGGTGGATATTTTCTCGTAATATCATCAGACCTTTTAAGCTGCTTGGGGTATGCGAATATACAACTCGGCTCTCCGAATAAACAATGCGCGACTCGCCAGTTTATTTGCTGTACAATTGAAAATTTAAAAAAATATATCCTATCTTCATACCGAAATTCAGCTGAGAAATAGATCTAGAATATAGCTATGGGGTTTCTTGGTTGTACGTGTTTTTAAACAGGTCTGTCGTATCGGAAATTTCTAAATCAGAGCTTGGTAACATGATGAACCATAGCATTAAGGTCTAGCATCCAGTGTGAGAGATCCAAGGCCGGCGTTACGCATTCAGGTGCACTCAGAAAAGTTTCTCTAAAATAATGCTAGTCCGTGATAAATTCCACCAGAAAACTTTATCGCAGTTGATATTGTGGAATATGAAATCCTCCGTATCAGATTCAGCCTCTCAAAATATTCAGCTAGGATGATATACAAATATGTTTGTAGCAAAATGTCTCCTTTTTTGACTTTTTCATTTCTGGGAAAGATTGGCAAATGGTTGGCCTCGTTAGCCACAAGTTAGCTTTATCTCCTTAGATCATCATATCCGATTCTTTCGAAGCAGCTGCAGAAGAAATTAAATACTTATCAATCTTAAATGCTTCCATTTTCTTTTCTTAGTAAAACAAAATGGCTTGAATTTAACACAGACTTGCTAATTGATAAAATTTTGAACAAATGTCACATACTACAGACAGATGTCCATCTGATATTTTAAATCGTGAACTCAGTAAATGACAGGGACTATACGTATATATATATATATATATCCTCGAGTAACCACCTTTCCTTCACTTAAGGTGAATTTTAACGCGTTCGTTATAATATTACGATAATCTATTCAAATAAACCATAAAAAGTGTTCAACTATATCTACTTCATTTAATCAGCGTGAAAAAGTTTTTGGCATTCATGGACATTAGTTCATAATTACCGTTTTTCCGAGCGCGGGTATTTCAGGAAGCGACGTCCATTGTTCGTGACACTGACTAAAAAGTCACGTGGTATATGACCGGACCGTGCCAGTTAGACCAAGGTATGGATATTATTAGTTTATAGCGTCTCCGTGTTTTTGAAATTTAAAAAATTAAATTTATAAATGAATAATTTTTTTCCGTTAATTCTATATGCAGTTTGTGCTCTTACATTACTGCTTGCTTGTTCTTTACCATATAGATACATGACTCAATAGACTGTGTGAGAGAGAGAGACAGACATACAGAGAGACAGAGGGAGAGAGAAATTTAAAAATGGACTCTAGTGAATGGATACACATGTTATTATAATAGATTCAATGTCTTTTGATGTAGAATATATGTTTATTATGAAAAAATATTGAAACGAAAAGTCTGTAGTGAATATACATTTCGAGTGTAAATTTTTCTTAAGTTGTATAAGAACTCCACATGATTAAAACCAAATAGTTACATTGGCTACCCAGTTGTAGAAATTGCCAAAGTGGATTATCCTGTTTTAAATATGTAAACAAAGCCAATGTGTGATCGGCGGCACTATCTTTAGCATATAATAGAAAATTCAAGGCCAAAATGTCTGACATAAAAAAGGCATTAGTGAAAACATAGATTTCATTTTGATTTTTTAAAATTACATGAAATTACCTTTTTGAATCACATTTTGTATGCTTTTAATATAAAATTATATTCTTTCGCTTATGAAGAACGCTGGTGACACAGCTGATGACGTCATTATCTCGAAACAAGCGCGTTATGTCGCGAGAAACATGGCCACAATTGAAAGAGGAGAGCGACAACTGGTCGTTGGACGATATATATATTGCAATCAACATAGCGCATCGCATCAGCAGGTTTCGAGAAACATAGAATTTACGTAAGTGATATATAAAAATATGTAGAAATAAAAGTTCTTTATAACTTGGTTAATTGAAAATAATAATAATAATAATAATAATAATAAAAAAAATAAACTTTGATTCCGATAAGATTAAAAGCGGTGGCGCACGATAGTGATAAACTCTTCAGATAAACTTATTATTAGGACAATTAGGATCACATAATCAATGTTATACTATATATATATATATATTCGATATCACTATTATTTTGTTGCCAAGAATCCCATTTATTCAAGACATGTATTAAAAATTATAGGGTCGCCTCTCTGACTTTTAAGTACGCGATTCTTGCCTATAAGTGATTCTTACTGCTCGTAAATATATGATGCAAACTCATTTCAAGAACAGAAGAATAGAACTAATAAATATGTCTCGTCAACTTTGTCAATATTAGGTAAACATGGTCATATTTTCACTTACAAGTGGATGAATCCGGTCTCTACGCTCTATTTACCACAAAGATATATAGAAAGAGTTAGTTATGAACATGCATTCTGAAATGTATCTAACACAAGAGTCAAGCTGTCACCTGTAAGGTAAGTGACTTGTACTTAATTTTACAGTTGCATTTATTTTACCATTTCTATTATTTTCATTACCTCACAGTTAATTACAGCAGCTGTTGCAGTTCCTACTTAAAATTTTAATTTACCTAAACGCAGTTTTATGCAGATGTTTTTAGAATATTTATGCGATGGCAGATCTGGGTCTATGCAATTTGCAGGTCGTATTATCTTATACGCGAGTAAGAACGGTATGATCTAATGCTGATGTCATTGAGTTTAACCTATAAATTAAAAACAAAACTGATCCTAAGTTTGTTAGATATCGATGTTCAAAGTTACTATAGTAACTCAACTAAAACACGTTCAGATGTCGTAGTGTTTTCTACAACTTGTGTAGTTAATTAGGTCGTATCAGTAATCCATGCGGACATGCAAGTGGTCAGTCAATTAGGTCTTATCAGTAATCCATGCGGACATGCAAGTGGTCAGTCAGTTAGGTCTTATCAGTAATCCATGCGGACATGCAAGTGGTCAGTCAATTAGGTCTTATCAGTATTCCATGCAAACATGCAATTGGTCAGTTCATATGTGAGATGGACAGATGGGTGGAGTGGCGGTAACGTTAATTTCAGGTGCAGTGTGGAAACTTTGATTGTGCAGATGCCGTCTAAAGTTGTAGTAACGTGAGCGGATAGACGGGTAATTTAAAGTAAATTGGAAAATAAATGCCCCTTTCACGCTTGCTTTCGGTTTTTCTAAAAAAAAAGCCAGACGCCTTAACACTTAACGCCAGACACTGACCTCTTGTCATTAGGGTCTCCAAACATTTTTCAGCACAGCCACGGCATGAGGAGGCGAAGGGAAGGCGTGGTAGTGGTAGTGGTGGGGGTGGGGGTGGATATTTTCTCGTAATATCGTCAGACCTTTTAAGCTGCTTGGGGTATGCGAATATACAACTCGGCTCTCCGAATAAACAATGCGCGACTCGCCAGTTTATTTGCTGTACAATTGAAAATTTAAAAAAATATATCCTATCTTCATACCGAAATTCAGCTGAGAAATAGATCTAGAATATAGCTATGGGGTTTCTTGGTTGTACGTGTTTTTAAACAGGTCTGTCGTATCGGAAATTTCTAAATCAGAGCTTGGTAACATGATGAACCATAGCATTAAGGTCTAGCATCCAGTGTGAGAGATCCAAGGCCGGCGTTACGCATTCAGGTGCACTCAGAAAAGTTTCTCTAAAATAATGCTAGTCCGTGATAAATTCCACCAGAAAACTTTATCGCAGTTGATATTGTGGAATATGAAATCCTCCGTATCAGATTCAGCCTCTCAAAATATTCAGCTAGGATGATATACAAATATGTTTGTAGCAAAATGTCTCCTTTTTTGACTTTTTCATTTCTGGGAAAGATTGGCAAATGGTTGGCCTCGTTAGCCACAAGTTAGCTTTATCTCCTTAGATCATCATATCCGATTCTTTCGAAGCAGCTGCAGAAGAAATTAAATACTTATCAATCTTAAATGCTTCCATTTTCTTTTCTTAGTAAAACAAAATGGCTTGAATTTAACACAGACTTGCTAATTGATAAAATTTTGAACAAATGTCACATACTACAGACAGATGTCCATCTGATATTTTAAATCGTGAACTCAGTAAATGACAGGGACTATACGTATATATATATATATCCTCGAGTAACCACCTTTCCTTCACTTAAGGTGAATTTTAACGCGTTCGTTATAATATTACGATAATCTATTCAAATAAACCATAAAAAGTGTTCAACTATATCTACTTCATTTAATCAGCGTGAAAAAGTTTTTGGCATTCATGGACATTAGTTCATAATTACCGTTTTTCCGAGCGCGGGTATTTCAGGAAGCGACGTCCATTGTTCGTGACACTGACTAAAAAGTCACGTGGTATATGACCGGACCGTGCCAGTTAGACCAAGGTATGGATATTATTAGTTTATAGCGTCTCCGTGTTTTTGAAATTTAAAAAATTAAATTTATAAATGAATAATTTTTTTCCGTTAATTCTATATGCAGTTTGTGCTCTTACATTACTGCTTGCTTGTTCTTTACCATATAGATACATGACTCAATAGACTGTGTGAGAGAGAGAGACAGACATACAGAGAGACAGAGGGAGAGAGAAATTTAAAAATGGACTCTAGTGAATGGATACACATGTTATTATAATAGATTCAATGTCTTTTGATGTAGAATATATGTTTATTATGAAAAAATATTGAAACGAAAAGTCTGTAGTGAATATACATTTCGAGTGTAAATTTTTCTTAAGTTGTATAAGAACTCCACATGATTAAAACCAAATAGTTACATTGGCTACCCAGTTGTAGAAATTGCCAAAGTGGATTATCCTGTTTTAAATATGTAAACAAAGCCAATGTGTGATCGGCGGCACTATCTTTAGCATATAATAGAAAATTCAAGGCCAAAATGTCTGACATAAAAAAGGCATTAGTGAAAACATAGATTTCATTTTGATTTTTTAAAATTACATGAAATTACCTTTTTGAATCACATTTTGTATGCTTTTAATATAAAATTATATTCTTTCGCTTATGAAGAACGCTGGTGACACAGCTGATGACGTCATTATCTCGAAACAAGCGCGTTATGTCGCGAGAAACATGGCCACAATTGAAAGAGGAGAGCGACAACTGGTCGTTGGACGATATATATATTGCAATCAACATAGCGCATCGCATCAGCAGGTTTCGAGAAACATAGAATTTACGTAAGTGATATATAAAAATATATAGAAATAAAAGTTCTTTATAACTTGGTTAATTGAAAATAATAATAATAATAATAATAATAATAAAAAAAATAAACTATGATTCCGAAAAGATTAAAAACGGTGGCGCACGATAGTGATAAACTCTTCAGATAAACTTATTATTAGGACAATTAGGATCACATAATCAATGTTATACTATATATATATATATATTCGATATCACTATTATTTTGTTGCCAAGAATCCCATTTATTCAAGACATGTATTAAAAATTATAGGGTCGCCTCTCTGACTTTTAAGTACGCGATTCTTGCCTATAAGTGATTCTTACTGCTCGTAAATATATGATGCAAACTCATTTCAAGAACAGAAGAATAGAACTAATAAATATGTCTCGTCAACTTTGTCAATATTAGGTAAACATGGTCATATTTTCACTTACAAGTGGATGAATCCGGTCTCTACGCTCTATTTACCACAAAGATATATAGAAAGAGTTAGTTATGAACATGCATTCTGAAATGTATCTAACACAAGAGTCAAGCTGTCACCTGTAAGGTAAGTGACTTGTACTTAATTTTACAGTTGCATTTATTTTACCATTTCTATTATTTTCATTACCTCACAGTTAATTACAGCAGCTGTTGCAGTTCCTACTTAAAATTTTAATTTACCTAAACGCAGTTTTATGCAGATGTTTTTAGAATATTTATGCGATGGCAGATCTGGGTCTATGCAATTTGCAGGTCGTATTATCTTATACGCGAGTAAGGACGGTATGATCTAATGCTGATGTCATTGAGTTTAACCTATAAATTAAAAACAAAACTGATCCTAAGTTTGTTAGATATCGATGTTCAAAGTTACTATAGTAACTCAACTAAAACACGTTCAGATGTCGTAGTGTTTTCTACAACTTGTGTAGTTAATTAGGTCGTATCAGTAATCCATGCGGACATGCAAGTGGTCAGTCAATTAGGTCTTATCAGTAATCCATGCGGACATGCAAGTGGTCAGTCAGTTAGGTCTTATCAGTAATCCATGCGGACATGCAAGTGGTCAGTCAATTAGGTCTTATCAGTATTCCATGCAAACATGCAATTGGTCAGTTCATATGTGAGATGGACAGATGGGTGGAGTGGCGGTAACGTTAATTTCAGGTGCAGTGTGGAAACTTTGATTGTGCAGATGCCGTCTAAAGTTGTAGTAACGTGAGCGGATAGACGGGTAATTTAAAGTAAATTGGAAAATAAATGCCCCTTTCACGCTTGCTTTCGGTTTTTCTAAAAAAAAAGCCAGACGCCTTAACACTTAACGCCAGACACTGACCTCTTGTCATTAGGGTCTCCAAACATTTTTCAGCACAGCCACGGCATGAGGAGGCGAAGGGAAGGCGTGGTAGTGGTAGTGGTGGGGGTGGGGGTGGATATTTTCTCGTAATATCGTCAGACCTTTTAAGCTGCTTGGGGTATGCGAATATACAACTCGGCTCTCCGAATAAACAATGCGCGACTCGCCAGTTTATTTGCTGTACAATTGAAAATTTAAAAAAATATATCCTATCTTCATACCGAAATTCAGCTGAGAAATAGATCTAGAATATAGCTATGGGGTTTCTTGGTTGTACGTGTTTTTAAACAGGTCTGTCGTATCGGAAATTTCTAAATCAGAGCTTGGTAACATGATGAACCATAGCATTAAGGTCTAGCATCCAGTGTGAGAGATCCAAGGCCGGCGTTACGCATTCAGGTGCACTCAGAAAAGTTTCTCTAAAATAATGCTAGTCCGTGATAAATTCCACCAGAAAACTTTATCGCAGTTGATATTGTGGAATATGAAATCCTCCGTATCAGATTCAGCCTCTCAAAATATTCAGCTAGGATGATATACAAATATGTTTGTAGCAAAATGTCTCCTTTTTTGACTTTTTCATTTCTGGGAAAGATTGGCAAATGGTTGGCCTCGTTAGCCACAAGTTAGCTTTATCTCCTTAGATCATCATATCCGATTCTTTCGAAGCAGCTGCAGAAGAAATTAAATACTTATCAATCTTAAATGCTTCCATTTTCTTTTCTTAGTAAAACAAAATGGCTTGAATTTAACACAGACTTGCTAATTGATAAAATTTTGAACAAATGTCACATACTACAGACAGATGTCCATCTGATATTTTAAATCGTGAACTCAGTAAATGACAGGGACTATACGTATATATATATATATCCTCGAGTAACCACCTTTCCTTCACTTAAGGTGAATTTTAACGCGTTCGTTATAATATTACGATAATCTATTCAAATAAACCATAAAAAGTGTTCAACTATATCTACTTCATTTAATCAGCGTGAAAAAGTTTTTGGCATTCATGGACATTAGTTCATAATTACCGTTTTTCCGAGCGCGGGTATTTCAGGAAGCGACGTCCATTGTTCGTGACACTGACTAAAAAGTCACGTGGTATATGACCGGACCGTGCCAGTTAGACCAAGGTATGGATATTATTAGTTTATAGCGTCTCCGTGTTTTTGAAATTTAAAAAATTAAATTTATAAATGAATAATTTTTTTCCGTTAATTCTATATGCAGTTTGTGCTCTTACATTACTGCTTGCTTGTTCTTTACCATATAGATACATGACTCAATAGACTGTGTGAGAGAGAGAGACAGACATACAGAGAGACAGAGGGAGAGAGAAATTTAAAAATGGACTCTAGTGAATGGATACACATGTTATTATAATAGATTCAATGTCTTTTGATGTAGAATATATGTTTATTATGAAAAAATATTGAAACGAAAAGTCTGTAGTGAATATACATTTCGAGTGTAAATTTTTCTTAAGTTGTATAAGAACTCCACATGATTAAAACCAAATAGTTACATTGGCTACCCAGTTGTAGAAATTGCCAAAGTGGATTATCCTGTTTTAAATATGTAAACAAAGCCAATGTGTGATCGGCGGCACTATCTTTAGCATATAATAGAAAATTCAAGGCCAAAATGTCTGACATAAAAAAGGCATTAGTGAAAACATAGATTTCATTTTGATTTTTTAAAATTACATGAAATTACCTTTTTGAATCACATTTTGTATGCTTTTAATATAAAATTATATTCTTTCGCTTATGAAGAACGCTGGTGACACAGCTGATGACGTCATTATCTCGAAACAAGCGCGTTATGTCGCGAGAAACATGGCCACAATTGAAAGAGGAGAGCGACAACTGGTCGTTGGACGATATATATATTGCAATCAACATAGCGCATCGCATCAGCAGGTTTCGAGAAACATAGAATTTACGTAAGTGATATATAAAAATATGTAGAAATAAAAGTTCTTTATAACTTGGTTAATTGAAAATAATAATAATAATAATAATAATAATAAAAAAAATAAACTTTGATTCCGATAAGATTAAAAGCGGTGGCGCACGATAGTGATAAACTCTTCAGATAAACTTATTATTAGGACAATTAGGATCACATAATCAATGTTATACTATATATATATATATATTCGATATCACTATTATTTTGTTGCCAAGAATCCCATTTATTCAAGACATGTATTAAAAATTATAGGGTCGCCTCTCTGACTTTTAAGTACGCGATTCTTGCCTATAAGTGATTCTTACTGCTCGTAAATATATGATGCAAACTCATTTCAAGAACAGAAGAATAGAACTAATAAATATGTCTCGTCAACTTTGTCAATATTAGGTAAACATGGTCATATTTTCACTTACAAGTGGATGAATCCGGTCTCTACGCTCTATTTACCACAAAGATATATAGAAAGAGTTAGTTATGAACATGCATTCTGAAATGTATCTAACACAAGAGTCAAGCTGTCACCTGTAAGGTAAGTGACTTGTACTTAATTTTACAGTTGCATTTATTTTACCATTTCTATTATTTTCATTACCTCACAGTTAATTACAGCAGCTGTTGCAGTTCCTACTTAAAATTTTAATTTACCTAAACGCAGTTTTATGCAGATGTTTTTAGAATATTTATGCGATGGCAGATCTGGGTCTATGCAATTTGCAGGTCGTATTATCTTATACGCGAGTAAGGACGGTATGATCTAATGCTGATGTCATTGAGTTTAACCTATAAATTAAAAACAAAACTGATCCTAAGTTTGTTAGATATCGATGTTCAAAGTTACTATAGTAACTCAACTAAAACACGTTCAGATGTCGTAGTGTTTTCTACAACTTGTGTAGTTAATTAGGTCGTATCAGTAATCCATGCGGACATGCAAGTGGTCAGTCAATTAGGTCTTATCAGTAATCCATGCGGACATGCAAGTGGTCAGTCAGTTAGGTCTTATCAGTAATCCATGCGGACATGCAAGTGGTCAGTCAATTAGGTCTTATCAGTATTCCATGCAAACATGCAATTGGTCAGTTCATATGTGAGATGGACAGATGGGTGGAGTGGCGGTAACGTTAATTTCAGGTGCAGTGTGGAAACTTTGATTGTGCAGATGCCGTCTAAAGTTGTAGTAACGTGAGCGGATAGACGGGTAATTTAAAGTAAATTGGAAAATAAATGCCCCTTTCACGCTTGCTTTCGGTTTTTCTAAAAAAAAAGCCAGACGCCTTAACACTTAACGCCAGACACTGACCTCTTGTCATTAGGGTCTCCAAACATTTTTCAGCACAGCCACGGCATGAGGAGGCGAAGGGAAGGCGTGGTAGTGGTAGTGGTGGGGGTGGGGGTGGATATTTTCTCGTAATATCGTCAGACCTTTTAAGCTGCTTGGGGTATGCGAATATAC
Organism: Margaritifera margaritifera; assembly: GCA_029931535.1. Classification (NCBI taxonomy): domain Eukaryota; kingdom Metazoa; phylum Mollusca; class Bivalvia; order Unionida; family Margaritiferidae; genus Margaritifera; species Margaritifera margaritifera. The sequence goes on along the minus strand of JAQPZY010001135.1, from coordinate 230,660 downwards.
AACTCGGCTCTCCGAATAAACAATGCGCGACTCGCCAGTTTATTTGCTGTACAATTGAAAATTTAAAAAAATATATCCTATCTTCATACCGAAATTCAGCTGAGAAATAGATCTAGAATATAGCTATGGGGTTTCTTGGTTGTACGTGTTTTTAAACAGGTCTGTCGTATCGGAAATTTCTAAATCAGAGCTTGGTAACATGATGAACCATAGCATTAAGGTCTAGCATCCAGTGTGAGAGATCCAAGGCCGGCGTTACGCATTCAGGTGCACTCAGAAAAGTTTCTCTAAAATAATGCTAGTCCGTGATAAATTCCACCAGAAAACTTTATCGCAGTTGATATTGTGGAATATGAAATCCTCCGTATCAGATTCAGCCTCTCAAAATATTCAGCTAGGATGATATACAAATATGTTTGTAGCAAAATGTCTCCTTTTTTGACTTTTTCATTTCTGGGAAAGATTGGCAAATGGTTGGCCTCGTTAGCCACAAGTTAGCTTTATCTCCTTAGATCATCATATCCGATTCTTTCGAAGCAGCTGCAGAAGAAATTAAATACTTATCAATCTTAAATGCTTCCATTTTCTTTTCTTAGTAAAACAAAATGGCTTGAATTTAACACAGACTTGCTAATTGATAAAATTTTGAACAAATGTCACATACTACAGACAGATGTCCATCTGATATTTTAAATCGTGAACTCAGTAAATGACAGGGACTATACGTATATATATATATATCCTCGAGTAACCACCTTTCCTTCACTTAAGGTGAATTTTAACGCGTTCGTTATAATATTACGATAATCTATTCAAATAAACCATAAAAAGTGTTCAACTATATCTACTTCATTTAATCAGCGTGAAAAAGTTTTTGGCATTCATGGACATTAGTTCATAATTACCGTTTTTCCGAGCGCGGGTATTTCAGGAAGCGACGTCCATTGTTCGTGACACTGACTAAAAAGTCACGTGGTATATGACCGGACCGTGCCAGTTAGACCAAGGTATGGATATTATTAGTTTATAGCGTCTCCGTGTTTTTGAAATTTAAAAAATTAAATTTATAAATGAATAATTTTTTTCCGTTAATTCTATATGCAGTTTGTGCTCTTACATTACTGCTTGCTTGTTCTTTACCATATAGATACATGACTCAATAGACTGTGTGAGAGAGAGAGACAGACATACAGAGAGACAGAGGGAGAGAGAAATTTAAAAATGGACTCTAGTGAATGGATACACATGTTATTATAATAGATTCAATGTCTTTTGATGTAGAATATATGTTTATTATGAAAAAATATTGAAACGAAAAGTCTGTAGTGAATATACATTTCGAGTGTAAATTTTTCTTAAGTTGTATAAGAACTCCACATGATTAAAACCAAATAGTTACATTGGCTACCCAGTTGTAGAAATTGCCAAAGTGGATTATCCTGTTTTAAATATGTAAACAAAGCCAATGTGTGATCGGCGGCACTATCTTTAGCATATAATAGAAAATTCAAGGCCAAAATGTCTGACATAAAAAAGGCATTAGTGAAAACATAGATTTCATTTTGATTTTTTAAAATTACATGAAATTACCTTTTTGAATCACATTTTGTATGCTTTTAATATAAAATTATATTCTTTCGCTTATGAAGAACGCTGGTGACACAGCTGATGACGTCATTATCTCGAAACAAGCGCGTTATGTCGCGAGAAACATGGCCACAATTGAAAGAGGAGAGCGACAACTGGTCGTTGGACGATATATATATTGCAATCAACATAGCGCATCGCATCAGCAGGTTTCGAGAAACATAGAATTTACGTAAGTGATATATAAAAATATGTAGAAATAAAAGTTCTTTATAACTTGGTTAATTGAAAATAATAATAATAATAATAATAATAATAATAAAAAAAATAAACTATGATTCCGAAAAGATTAAAAGCGGTGGCGCACGATAGTGATAAACTCTTCAGATAAACTTATTATTAGGACAATTAGGATCACATAATCAATGTTATACTATATATATATATATATATATATTCGATATCACTATTATTTTGTTGCCAAGAATCCCATTTATTCAAGACATGTATTAAAAATTATAGGGTCGCCTCTCTGACTTTTAAGTACGCGATTCTTGCCTATAAGTGATTCTTACTGCTCGTAAATATATGATGCAAACTCATTTCAAGAACAGAAGAATAGAACTAATAAATATGTCTCGTCAACTTTGTCAATATTAGGTAAACATGGTCATATTTTCACTTACAAGTGGATGAATCCGGTCTCTACGCTCTATTTACCACAAAGATATATAGAAAGAGTTAGTTATGAACATGCATTCTGAAATGTATCTAACACAAGAGTCAAGCTGTCACCTGTAAGGTAAGTGACTTGTACTTAATTTTACAGTTGCATTTATTTTACCATTTCTATTATTTTCATTACCTCACAGTTAATTACAGCAGCTGTTGCAGTTCCTACTTAAAATTTTAATTTACCTAAACGCAGTTTTATGCAGATGTTTTTAGAATATTTATGCGATGGCAGATCTGGGTCTATGCAATTTGCAGGTCGTATTATCTTATACGCGAGTAAGGACGGTATGATCTAATGCTGATGTCATTGAGTTTAACCTATAAATTAAAAACAAAACTGATCCTAAGTTTGTTAGATATCGATGTTCAAAGTTACTATAGTAACTCAACTAAAACACGTTCAGATGTCGTAGTGTTTTCTACAACTTGTGTAGTTAATTAGGTCGTATCAGTAATCCATGCGGACATGCAAGTGGTCAGTCAATTAGGTCTTATCAGTAATCCATGCGGACATGCAAGTGGTCAGTCAGTTAGGTCTTATCAGTAATCCATGCGGACATGCAAGTGGTCAGTCAATTAGGTCTTATCAGTATTCCATGCAAACATGCAATTGGTCAGTTCATATGTGAGATGGACAGATGGGTGGAGTGGCGGTAACGTTAATTTCAGGTGCAGTGTGGAAACTTTGATTGTGCAGATGCCGTCTAAAGTTGTAGTAACGTGAGCGGATAGACGGGTAATTTAAAGTAAATTGGAAAATAAATGCCCCTTTCACGCTTGCTTTCGGTTTTTCTAAAAAAAAAGCCAGACGCCTTAACACTTAACGCCAGACACTGACCTCTTGTCATTAGGGTCTCCAAACATTTTTCAGCACAGCCACGGCATGAGGAGGCGAAGGGAAGGCGTGGTAGTGGTAGTGGTGGGGGTGGGGGTGGATATTTTCTCGTAATATCGTCAGACCTTTTAAGCTGCTTGGGGTATGCGAATATACAACTCGGCTCTCCGAATAAACAATGCGCGACTCGCCAGTTTATTTGCTGTACAATTGAAAATTTAAAAAAATATATCCTATCTTCATACCGAAATTCAGCTGAGAAATAGATCTAGAATATAGCTATGGGGTTTCTTGGTTGTACGTGTTTTTAAACAGGTCTGTCGTATCGGAAATTTCTAAATCAGAGCTTGGTAACATGATGAACCATAGCATTAAGGTCTAGCATCCAGTGTGAGAGATCCAAGGCCGGCGTTACGCATTCAGGTGCACTCAGAAAAGTTTCTCTAAAATAATGCTAGTCCGTGATAAATTCCACCAGAAAACTTTATCGCAGTTGATATTGTGGAATATGAAATCCTCCGTATCAGATTCAGCCTCTCAAAATATTCAGCTAGGATGATATACAAATATGTTTGTAGCAAAATGTCTCCTTTTTTGACTTTTTCATTTCTGGGAAAGATTGGCAAATGGTTGGCCTCGTTAGCCACAAGTTAGCTTTATCTCCTTAGATCATCATATCCGATTCTTTCGAAGCAGCTGCAGAAGAAATTAAATACTTATCAATCTTAAATGCTTCCATTTTCTTTTCTTAGTAAAACAAAATGGCTTGAATTTAACACAGACTTGCTAATTGATAAAATTTTGAACAAATGTCACATACTACAGACAGATGTCCATCTGATATTTTAAATCGTGAACTCAGTAAATGACAGGGACTATACGTATATATATATATATCCTCGAGTAACCACCTTTCCTTCACTTAAGGTGAATTTTAACGCGTTCGTTATAATATTACGATAATCTATTCAAATAAACCATAAAAAGTGTTCAACTATATCTACTTCATTTAATCAGCGTGAAAAAGTTTTTGGCATTCATGGACATTAGTTCATAATTACCGTTTTTCCGAGCGCGGGTATTTCAGGAAGCGACGTCCATTGTTCGTGACACTGACTAAAAAGTCACGTGGTATATGACCGGACCGTGCCAGTTAGACCAAGGTATGGATATTATTAGTTTATAGCGTCTCCGTGTTTTTGAAATTTAAAAAATTAAATTTATAAATGAATAATTTTTTTCCGTTAATTCTATATGCAGTTTGTGCTCTTACATTACTGCTTGCTTGTTCTTTACCATATAGATACATGACTCAATAGACTGTGTGAGAGAGAGAGACAGACATACAGAGAGACAGAGGGAGAGAGAAATTTAAAAATGGACTCTAGTGAATGGATACACATGTTATTATAATAGATTCAATGTCTTTTGATGTAGAATATATGTTTATTATGAAAAAATATTGAAACGAAAAGTCTGTAGTGAATATACATTTCGAGTGTAAATTTTTCTTAAGTTGTATAAGAACTCCACATGATTAAAACCAAATAGTTACATTGGCTACCCAGTTGTAGAAATTGCCAAAGTGGATTATCCTGTTTTAAATATGTAAACAAAGCCAATGTGTGATCGGCGGCACTATCTTTAGCATATAATAGAAAATTCAAGGCCAAAATGTCTGACATAAAAAAGGCATTAGTGAAAACATAGATTTCATTTTGATTTTTTAAAATTACATGAAATTACCTTTTTGAATCACATTTTGTATGCTTTTAATATAAAATTATATTCTTTCGCTTATGAAGAACGCTGGTGACACAGCTGATGACGTCATTATCTCGAAACAAGCGCGTTATGTCGCGAGAAACATGGCCACAATTGAAAGAGGAGAGCGACAACTGGTCGTTGGACGATATATATATTGCAATCAACATAGCGCATCGCATCAGCAGGTTTCGAGAAACATAGAATTTACGTAAGTGATATATAAAAATATATAGAAATAAAAGTTCTTTATAACTTGGTTAATTGAAAATAATAATAATAATAATAATAATAATAATAATAATAAAAAAAATAAACTATGATTCCGAAAAGATTAAAAGCGGTGGCGCACGATAGTGATAAACTCTTCAGATAAACTTATTATTAGGACAATTAGGATCACATAATCAATGTTATACTATATATATATATATTCGATATCACTATTATTTTGTTGCCAAGAATCCCATTTATTCAAGACATGTATTAAAAATTATAGGGTCGCCTCTCTGACTTTTAAGTACGCGATTCTTGCCTATAAGTGATTCTTACTGCTCGTAAATATATGATGCAAACTCATTTCAAGAACAGAAGAATAGAACTAATAAATATGTCTCGTCAACTTTGTCAATATTAGGTAAACATGGTCATATTTTCACTTACAAGTGGATGAATCCGGTCTCTACGCTCTATTTACCACAAAGATATATAGAAAGAGTTAGTTATGAACATGCATTCTGAAATGTATCTAACACAAGAGTCAAGCTGTCACCTGTAAGGTAAGTGACTTGTACTTAATTTTACAGTTGCATTTATTTTACCATTTCTATTATTTTCATTACCTCACAGTTAATTACAGCAGCTGTTGCAGTTCCTACTTAAAATTTTAATTTACCTAAACGCAGTTTTATGCAGATGTTTTTAGAATATTTATGCGATGGCAGATCTGGGTCTATGCAATTTGCAGGTCGTATTATCTTATACGCGAGTAAGAACGGTATGATCTAATGCTGATGTCATTGAGTTTAACCTATAAATTAAAAACAAAACTGATCCTAAGTTTGTTAGATATCGATGTTCAAAGTTACTATAGTAACTCAACTAAAACACGTTCAGATGTCGTAGTGTTTTCTACAACTTGTGTAGTTAATTAGGTCGTATCAGTAATCCATGCGGACATGCAAGTGGTCAGTCAATTAGGTCTTATCAGTAATCCATGCGGACATGCAAGTGGTCAGTCAATTAGGTCTTATCAGTAATCCATGCGGACATGCAATTGGTCAGTCAATTAGGTCTTATCAGTAATCCATGCAAACATGCAATTGGTCAGTTCATATGTGAGATGGACAGATGGGTGGAGTGGCGGTAACGTTAATTTCAGGTACAATGTGGAAACTTTGATTGTGCAGATGCCGTCTAAAGTTGTAGTAACGTGAACGAATAGACAGGTGATTTAAAGTAAATTGGAGAATAAATGCCCCTTTCACGCTTGCTTTCGGTTTTACTAAAACAAAAAAAGAGTCAGACGCCTTAACACTTAACGCCAAACATTGACCTCTTGTCATTAGGGTCTCCAAACATTTTTCAGCACAGCCACTGCATGAGGAGGCGAAGGGGAGGCGTGGTAGTGGTAGTGGTGGGGGTGGGGGTGGATATTTTCTCGTAATATCGTCAGACCTTATAAGCTGCTTGGGGTATGCGAATAAAAAACTCGGCTCTCCGAATAAACAATGCGCGACTCGCCAGTTTATTTGTTGTACATTTGAAATTTAAAAAAAATATATACTATCTTCATACCGAAATTCAGCTGAGAAATAGATCTAGAACATAGCTATGGGGTTTCTTGGTTGTACGTGTTTTTTTAATAGGTCTATCGTATCGGAAATTTACAAATCAGAGCTTGATAACATGATGAACCAAGGTCTAGCATCCAGTGTGAGAGATCCAAGGCCGGCGTTACGCGTTCAGGTGCACTCAGCAAAGTTTCTCTAAAATAATGCTAGTCTGTGATAAATTCCACCAGAAAACTTTATCGCAGTTGATATTATGGAATATGAAATCCTCCGTATCAGATTCAGCCACTCAAAATATTCAGCTCGGATGATGTACCAAAATGTTTATAGCAAAATGTCTCCTTTTTTGACTTTTTTCTTTCTGGGAAAGATTGACAAATGGTTGACCTCGTTAGCCACAAGTTAGCTTTATCTTCTTAGATCATCATATCCGATTCTTTCGAAGCAGCTGCGGAAGAAATTAAATACTTATCAATCTTAAATGCTTCCATTTTCTTTTTTTACATAGTAAAACAAAATGGCTTGAATTTAACACAGACTTGCTAATTGATAAAATTGTGAACAAATGTCACATACGTATTACAGACAGATGTCCATCTGATATTTTAAATCGTGAACTCAGTAAATGACAGGGACTACATATATATATATATATATATATATATATATATATATATATATATATATATATATATATATATATATATATATATATATCCTCGAGTAACCACCTTTCCTTCACTTAAGGTGAATTTTAACGCGTTCGTATAATATTATGATAATCTATTCAAATAAACCATAAAAAGTGTTTAACTATATCTACTTCATTTAATCAGAGTGAAAAAGTTTTTGGCATTCATGAACATTAGTTCATAATTACCGTTTTTCCGAGCGCGGGTATTTCCGGAAGCGACGTCCATTGTTCGTGACACTGACTAAAAAGTCACGTGGCAAATGACCTTACCATGCCAGTTAGACCAAGATATGGATATTATTAGTTTATAGCGTCACCGTGTTTTTGAAATTTAAAAAATTAAATTTATAAATGAATAATTTTTTTCCGTTAATTCTATATGCAGTTTGTGCTCTTACATTACTGCTTGCTTGTTCTTTATCATATAAATACATGACTCAATAGACTGAGAGAGACAGACAGACAGACATACAGAGAGACAGAGAAATTTAAAAATGGACACTGGTGAATGGATACACATTTTATTATAATAGATTCAATGTCTTTTGATGTAGAATATATGTTTATTATGAAATAATACTGACACGAAAAAGTCCGTAGTAAAATATACATTTCGAGTGTAAATTTTTCTTAAGTTGTATAAGAACTCCACATGATTAAAACCAAATAGTTACATTGGCTACCCAGTTGTAGAAATTCCCAAAGTGGATTATCCTGTTCAAAATATGTAAACAAAACCAATATCTGATCGGCGGCGCTATCTTTAGCATATAATAGAAAATTCAAGGCCAAAATGTCTGACATAAAAAAGGCATTAGTGAAAATATAGATTTCATTATGATATTTTTAAATTACATGAAATTACCTTTTTGAATCACATTTTGTATGCTTTTAATATAAAATTATATTCTTTCGCTTATGAAGAACGCTGGTGACACAGCTGATGACGTCATTATCTCGAAACAAGCGCGTTATGTCGCGAGAAACATGGCCACAATTGAAAGAGGAGAGCGACAACTGGTCGTTGGACGATATATATATTGCAATCAACATAGCGCATCGCATCAGCAGGTTTCGAGAAACATAGAATTTACGTAAGTGATATATAAAAATATGTAGAAATAAAAGTTCTTTATAACTTGGTTAATTGAAAATAATAATAATAATAATAATAATAATAATAATAATAATAATAAAATAAACGATGATTCCGAAAAGATTAAAAGCGGTGGCGCACGATAGTGATAAACTCTTCAGATAAACTTATTATTAGGACAATTAGGATCGCATAATTAATGTTATACTATATATATATTCGATATCACTATTATTTTGTTGCCAAGAATCCCATTTATTCAAGACATGTATTAAAAATTATAGGGTCGCCTCTCTGACTTTTAAGTACGCGATTCTTGCCTATAAGTGATTCGCGCTGCTCGTAAATATATGATGCAAACTCATTTCAAGAACAGAAGAATAGAACTAATAAATATGTCTCGTCAACTTTGTCAATATTAGGTAAACATGGTCATATTTTCACTTACAAGTGGATGAATCCGGTCTCTACGCTCTATTTACCACAAAGATATATAGAAAGAGTTAGTTATGAACATGCATTCTGAAATGTATCTAACACAAGAGTCAAGCTGTCACCTGTAAGGTAAGTGACTTGTACTTAATTTTACAGTTGCATTTATTTTACCATTTCTATTATTTTCATTACCTCACAGTTAATTACAGCAGCTGTTACAGTTCCTACTTAAAATTTAATTTACCTAAACGTAGTTTTATGCAGATGTTTTTAGAATATTTAACTGATATTTCATAGAAACAAAGTTATCAAAAGGTCTTAATACCATACATGATCTCAGTTAAACAGGAATCTGTTTTCAAGAAAAAGGTCAGTTTCAATTTTGTTTTAGAAGGAACAGCAAATTAAATATGTGTCAATGACAGTTTGGGGCCCCTTCGGATTCATAACTACTTCGGCAGGGTCTAACACTAACCTCACAAAACAATATACAGCATGGCAACTAACCTCACAAAACAATATACAGCATGGCAACTAACCTCACAAAACAATATACAGCATGGCAACTAACCTCACAAAACAATATACAGCATGGCAACGTTTACCCAACCTGAGAGCTCTGCAAGATTTACTAATCCATTTATCAAAGACAGACTACACGAAGAAACAATACACACACACAAAATTAACCAAAACGAAAACAAAAGTTGAATAAATGTACATATATAAAAAAGACAGCCAAATTCAGAGATGAAAGTGCCGAGTAACCGAATGTTCAACAGGTAATCGGTCTTTACTACTGTATCAAATTCACAATTTCTATCCAAAGACTTTAAAAATTCATTAAAGAATTGCAAATCCATATAAAGATAAGAAAATTTATTTCATTTTTTTGTTTTTAAATTTCTTAGACTTTTTACAATCACACACTAACAAGATTACGCAATCGATTCCATTTGTTGTTTTTTATGGATCATGTTGTGTGACAGTGTTTTTATATCCTTGTTGTCCGCCTTAGAAAAAATGATCCCTAGATCCCTACGGTGCTCAGGCTCTATGCACCGTGCTTTGCCGTATTGAATTATATTTTTTCTATCTACATATCTATGACTCGACAAGATTTGACACATCTGTAATGATCATATATACTCTATATACACCAAATTTATGATATGAACATGCGTATCCCAAATCTTGATTTTCAAAATTTCAGAAATACCTAGCCATGAAGAGGCCATTAATCATTGTCTCCCTGCTGTTTTGCAGCAGCTCTTTAATTGCTGGTAAGGAGTAGTTTTTGTCCACACACACCGACGTAGAAGTGCACTGATGATGATAATGAACCAACCAGTAAAAACAATCGTCAATCCAGTTCAAATCAAAAAAGCTTTTTTTGAAAACGACACGCTGTTGTTGATTTTGTATAACTTCTCCGGTAGATCTAAACTGATCTTCTTTAACTGTTTTTTTTTAAAACTTGATCATAAATAGAACAGACATTCGAAAATATTAGAAGATATCTATGTTTTTAGTAGGTATAAGGTAATATTTCACGAGTGAAGTGGAAACATTGTAATTGTCACGAAAGGCGAATAGAATAGATCAATCAGGGAGGGGAAACCCATCCTATATTATTCTCGTTTTCGGGGGCATGTAACAATTAAAAAAGTCCATGAATGTGTTCCATGTATTTCAGGAGGCATACAAGTGTAGTACACTCAGTGGCGTAGCAAGAAATTCTGCCCCCCCCCCCGACAAAAACTTAAATTCGGGGCCCCCTCCGAATACAAAAAGTTGTTTCATGGGAATTTTGTCCCCCTCGCCCCCTCATAGATGCGGGAGTTGATTGGGCCGTTGCTACGCCTCTGAGTATACTCACTAGATTAAATCAGAAACTTGAGAAAGCAAGACTTAGTAGAGAAGAATTATCAGACTCTCCCCAAGTGAAGCATTATGGATACTGTGTCCTTGTCTTTATTATGTACATGGTACGATTCATGTCCTTGTCTTTATTATGTACATGGTACGATTCATGTCCTTGTCTTTATTATGTACATGGTACGATTCATGTCCTTGTCTTTATTATGTACATGGTACGATTCATGTCCTTGTCTTTATTATGTACATGGTACGATTCATGTCCTTGTCTTTATTATGTACATGGTACGATTCATGTCCTTGTCTTTATTATGTACATGATACGATTCATGTCCTTGTCTTTATTATGTACATGGTACGATTCATGTCCTTGTCTTTATTATGTACATGGTACGATTCATGTCCTTGTCTTTATTATGTACATGGTACGATTCATGTCCTTGTCTTTATTATGTACATGATACGATTCATGTCCTTGTCTTTATTATGTACATGATACGATTCATGTCCTTGTCTTTATTATGTACATGATACGATTCATGTCCTTGTCTTTATTATGTACATGGTACGATTCATGTCCTTGTCTTTATTATGTACATGGTACGATTCATGTCCTTGTCTTTATTATGTACATGATACGATTCATGTCCTTGTCTATATTATGTACATAGTACGATTCGTGTCCTTGTCTTTATTATGTACATGGTACGATTCAAGAAAAAAATTAAGCACTATAAAGGTCAAGCTCCTGTGACGTAGATGCGCTATTTTATTTTCGCTAACACATTTTTTGCGTGGATTGATACAGCGAAACATTGTACTTATTTTCTTTATTTATGCATCCGGACATGAAATCTGCGACATTGGCAAGCTTGCAGTCTAGTTTAGTAACAAGACGTTGCACCCAAATTTCGATACTCACTTAATTTTCGTTTGCAGTAAACACTCAGCTATCTAAATAAGTAACTTTTAGTATGATATTTAATCCAAAATTTTGACCTAAAAATGTTTACCGTTCGTCTTTAGAGTGTAATAGGTATCAATGACACTCAATATCGAATATAAATAGAACATGTTAATTTCAGTCAAGGACAATTTTTTGCACGATTCACGTGGAAAATTATTTTAAATAAGTTATTGCTGGAAACCTACTTTTAGTTGTTTGAAGTTTGTTTGTAGGCATTTTTGATGACACCTTCTCGTTGCTTATATAAGCGTTCAGAGTAACATATTTTAGATCAGTTCATGCTAATGGAGAGAGAGATAAGGGGGCGGGAGAAAGAAGAAGAAGAAGAAAAATGAATTAGGTCTATAATTGGAAATATATAACATACATAAGGGCAGATATATTTCATATATGGTCAAAGAAAGTAGTTCCAGAGGTGATATCGCCACAGTGGCGATATCACTTTTATCGCCACAGTAGCGATATCAGTTTATTTCACACTGATACATGTCAATATCTCTATATGAAATATATAATAAAAGTGGTTATTTCATGGCAGAAATTATCCAAATTGATTACATAGTGTGATCATAGGAGTAAATCTCCCATTCAGTGGACAATTATGAAATGATCTAAGCCCAGAGTTCACAAGGCTATTCCTGATATTTTGTACCAAATTTAAGGTCAACATGTAAGAGAAACTTGCGTGGCAAACGTAAAAATATAAATTCAGATAGCTCATCGGATACCTATAACGTTAAAATTAAATTTTATTGTATTTCCATTTCCTGTGATGAAATATAAAGTTAAAAAATTTCCTTGTCGGTCTTAAACATAAGATATGTCATTAATTTGTAAGAGAAGTACTGATAATGAGTTATAGCTCAGTTTTCCAAGCTGGATTATAAGCATGCACATATACGCAAATATCGAGTGAATTTATCAGAGTTATTTTCTTGCATTTCTAAAAATTTACATAACAAATGTCTTTTTTTTAAATCTCTCTATATTTTTCCAGGACTTATTCTTTCAGTTTGGCAGATTTTTTATACCATGAATTCAATTGCAAATTTGATTATTTAACAGAGTGGAAAGGTTAGTTCGTACCAGATTGAAGGACATATCATATTTTTTGATGTTGAAAAGGAACGTTTGATCACCTACATTCTCTTTTGATAGATATCCTAGCAGAAAAATGTGATATACAGCTAATTAAAAAAAATTCTTGCCAGTTTGACAAATTGATCGTTTTCGTGTAGATCATGAAATTTGTTTGTATTACAATGGAAATTACATAGATGAAATAGCAAACGTACTCTCGCTTCGTTCTCATCGTCTGCATCGAAAAAATGAGAATTGTTCTGTATTGGCTTTAAAGATCCATACATTGGATTATGACTATTGTAATGTAAGTGTCACTTTGAACCATTAGCGCTAGGATGTGAGGACATTGTTGCTGTTACTTTACCGGACCTGGAGCGAAGGGCCAGGAACTACATTGCTGCCGCCAACGAACCTCTGGTACAGGATAATACTCTCAGAGAAAACTGGTACAGTGTTGCCGACTACGCCATGCCTACCGACCGGACTATTCCAGATATTGCCAGATGCGGGACTTACTTTCCTGTATGGATGCAAGGTAAAGATGAACTTCACAGAGAAAGACTGAACGAATAATTAAAAAGTTGCCCGCCAATTTCTTTCTTTCTTTATTTTTTTTTTTTCTAGAAAAAAAGTAATTCTAAGCCGAAATGCTCATACAATGTTTACATATATCACTACCTCAAATGTCGATATGTTCTGATAAGCCGGATCAGTAGGGATGGGGGGGGGGCGGACAGGGCGGTTGCCCCGGGCGCCAGAGGTTTTGGGGCGCCAAAACAGTTGATAAAAATTCGCGCCTCGTATTCTTTCACTTTGTGCCATCATCGTCGCCCCGGGCGCCATTTACCGTTAGTACGCAACTGAGCCAGATAGTTCGGTGTTCCATTTACTCTTGTAATACTAGACCTCAAAGTTCCAAGCTGACATGCTCATTTACCTTGTTGTATCTTATACCCTATTTTATTTGTTCTAAACTTTTCTGAATACTATAACGATGAATTTATTTCTTCTTCGATCCGTCTGCTCATACTTCTTATGGTAGTTTATTTTTAGCCTTTACTTGATTATCAGTAGTTACTAATTAGAAATTAAACTTTCTGTAACTTACTTCGTGTCCCAGACAAGTGATTGTTGCAAAGTAGAACCCCACCTTCTTTGATGTTAAATATACTACAAACAAAACTGTTGCGAGGAAGTGAGGCGTAACACCCATGCCGTTCAGCGAGACATAGATGAGTTCGCGGGGAAGCCAAACAACTTCATGAAAGAACGGACGATCTGGCTATACAAGTCACATCAAGATAGATTCAGCCTTATTGGAAGACAACACCCATAATAAATATATCAGTTCAAATCTGACCACAAAGATGTTAAATTTTGGATCTTTGAACAATATTTGTTCGTTTAATGACCTCCGTTGAGTGATCACGAGCACGCATTAAAATAATAGATAACATTAAATCTATAGAGCATCTCGTTTACCGTTGCATACAAAATATAATTTAATGTTACAAAGGTTCTCGTTCTATGATGAAGTGCACTTTAGGACTCGCGGTATTAATTATACAAAAAGTTTATAAACAATCGTGGAATGAGTGAACGTAAAGTAAGGATATACATTATGGGAGGCCGTGATTAACTTATAATGAGAAGGAAAAATTAAGAAAAAACATAGATTCAAAATTGATCATATCATTAACTGAAATGAGATGAAGAAAAGGTTATACTGATGCTGTGTCAGTATTTTATACTAGCTTGATTTAGGAACCCCAATATTGAAAATGGCTTTTAATTCTTTTGGTGCGGAATAGGTGATACATTTTTCAAGCATATATAGTGCCACAGCTCATATGGTTTTCTCATCACAGAAGCATACATCAATGATGATTCTTTGCTGTGATATATAGTTTTTGTCCTGTGTTTATAAATTGAAAGTTATTGAATTTCCAATAGTATGGTGTTTCCATAGGTTTATTATTACCCAATAGGTACACTTCCAACTGAGATAGATGGTGAAGTTGCAAGACTTGCGTGCACAAAAGGTTTCTACGACAATTGCGACATCAGCGAGGAAATAAGAGTGATAAATTGTGATGGAGTTTTTTTCTTCTATTTGAAACCAACTCCAATCAACACAGGATACTGCTTCGGTATGTAAATATCTGGACATTTGCAACACATTGCCTTATTCCAAATTAAATATATCTGGTGGCTATATCCGACTATTTGACTAATAATAATGCATATACTATCTTGAAGAGATAATTTCATCATTTATTTTCTTAGAACAATAATTGAATTTTAGAAATGCTCTATTTCATTTGTGAACGATAATACATGTACTTATCGCAAAGTCAATACTTTGAATCTAAGATTGATATTTTATTTGATGTTAAATAATATGATATCGATGACATAATTTTGATGTTTTTTCTTTTTAAAAATCAGTAATGAAACCTATTTTATTCTTATTAAAAGGGTAGCTGCATGTATATTCATACGCTGACTTTTTACAGTCAGTATTCTAAATTTATTTTTAAATAATGCAAACGATGAACTACGGCAAGCATGTCACAGCTGATACAATATCCCTACAGATCCTCCGGCCTTACAGATACCTGACGTTCGTAAGTCTCTCTTTCTCTCTCTCTCTATCTCTCTCTCTCTCTCTCTCTCTCTCTCTCTCTCTCTCTCTCTCTCTCTCTCTCTCTCACACACACACAATAATTCTAGAAGGGTTCTGGAATATTTTTGTGAGTAAAGGCATTATTGATAGCAAAAACTGGAGCCACACATTCTAGCAACGACTAATGTGATTGCCTCTGGATAGGTTCATGTTGAGAAAATAGATGATACAACCGGGAAAAGGTCAAAAAATTACATAAATTTGAAAAAAAACATGAAAAATAATTAGCAAGCAATTGATGCAGGAAGACTTTGCTTTTTTCATTAAAGGGCTCGACTTTCCACATCTTTATATACTGTGTTTGTCCGGTACTTTCAGCGATTGCACCGCCTCCAACTTTCCTTCCCAGTTCTGTATCAGTTCAGAGCGAACTGCAATGGGATGAAATTCCAACTGGACAGAGGTTGCCTCAACTGGTCTTCATGTGTAACTTTGACACAAGTACTAACGAAAACTATCTCTACTCAGTTATGTGGTAAGCACTCTTTTTAGCTGTTGAAAAATCATATCGGGAACAAAGAATAATACTGAAACTTTATTATGCAATCATGCTTTGATTCACGTTAAATAAAAAAAAAACTCTTAACAAACTTTGACAACTCATAGACACCATTGGAATTATCGAAACAAAGTTTTTTATTCTTCCCAATTTAAGTAAAGAAAAAATACTAATATCACTCCCAACTAATTTTCTCAAATATTCTCAAGTTAACACATTTGCCTTGATAGCATGAAGGGTCCCATGTGGTCGAGTGGTCTAAGGCGCTCGCCTTTACAGATCACTCACCAACGTGGGTATGTGAGAAAGCTTTCTAGTGGCTTCCCGTGGGTCGTTGGTTCTTCACGGAATCTTCTCGGGTCCTTCATCCACCAAAATATACTGCCCCCCATGTATAGCCTATCATGTGCTGAAAAATGGCGTTAAATCCCACCACACCTAAACCTTTTTTTACTCTGAATGTCAGAAATAGACTAATTTGGATACAAATCAAACCTAATGCAATATATCTCACGTAATGAGTTTAGTTATACCTTTGAAGGAGTTAATTACCATTTTGAATACATGTACAGAAAATTGCTTTGTACATTTTCTCGCATAAGAAACAAAAGATTTTGCATCTTATCGCTTTTAAATTAGTTCCAGATTTTAAAATATTACATCCTTTCACACTAAAATCTTCGAAATCTTCTCATTATCTAGGTATGTTGATGATATCTACCTCTTGACGCTGGGACCAAAAAAGAAGCAAAACATCGCCGATACTGCATTAAAGGAAGAACTTCTCCTAACTAAGAGCATATCGTTGGGAAAAACGGTACAAAATGGGATGTTTCATCAAAATATAATAATATATGTATGTGTGTATCTAGGTAGCTATCTAGGTAGGTAGGTCTTGTTGGATGAATGGATGGATTCTTGGATGGTTTGATTATCTCAACAACTTCACAACAATATAATTCAATAAAAAAAGATCACAATCATTATTTACAAAATGTCAAGTCACCTGAAGATGCCATAGACCACAAACTTGGGTTAACCCCTTATGTTCTTGTGCAATTTTTTACTACAAGTCTATGGCAAGGCAATTTGTTACTACAAGTCTATGGCAAAGCAGCATCAACAGGCGATTTTCACAGTTATTCCTATCCCCTATATTACATACATGTGAAAACTGTCCGATCTGCCAAATTTCTTCTCCAGGAAATGGACTGAAACTCAAAAATGTGTGTGCATATACACAGACCACTTTGTAAGAAGAATCGTAAGACATTACTCACGCACACACAGACGCACGCATGCACGCTCGTCCAACATAATCCCCAACTTGTCTTGGAAAATCGTAGGGATAATGAAAACTGCTATATCATTTTTGTACCATTTGCCTTCTTGGCTTTCAAAGATGTTAATTTGCCAGTTCGTTTGTATCAGCATGCTGATTGCACAAACAGTTTTAAGGCTGAAAATGTTCGAGAAAATTTGTTCAGGTACATGGTCCCCATTTTAGTAAAATTTGAAGCTAAATTGATAATAAGGATAACAGCATCTTTTTCAATAAGTTGACAAACGGTTATACTTGTCCTAAATGGTGAAAAATAGTATATGCTCTTTAGAAAACAACTTTGTAAATGCAGAAGTAATGTCTAAATTAGAATAATTTAGGTCAATGCTAATTGCTGAATACGATTTGAACCTAGAGCGGTTAATAATTGCGTCCAGTCATTGCTGGATTTGACAACCGATCTCTTGGTGAAGACACACTACAAAATCAAAATAATGTCTTGATTTGGAATACACAACGTTGCTGTAAGACGTTAAATCATATGTAATAATCATTTATAATTTCTAAAGCATTTAACATCTTGTTTTCAAATATACCACAGCGAGTGTAGAGATAATTTACTCCTATTTATAGTACTTGAAAAAGAATATTAATTTTTCATTCAAAATTTTATTAAAAATCCGTTGTATATGTTTTACTGGGCGTAGGAAGAGCTTGTTTGTGAGTGAATAATTTATTCCATTAATTATTTGGCAATTCAAATGTTTTTCATTAATCTTTTGGAAATCAGATACTCTTTGCAAGAATTAAGTTAGGTACAAATTTTCGTTAAAGTTAACATTATATTTAGTTCCCGCTGAAGTCAAGCTCTGTACTTCAAAAAGTCGAAGACAGGATTTACCTGAAGCCATAAAAAGACCCATTTGAAACAAACAAACACACAAAAACTCTTAATTGATGACAATAAACGTCTAAACCATTTTAAGCAAATTCACATCAGCCCAAACTTGTATGTCTACCGCCCATCATTGTCGTGCGGCAGAAAGAAGCGGTCGACCTGTTGCACCCTGTTCAGGGCTGTAATATTAAACTGCAGTCTGAGGATTTTGCTCGGTGCGGATAGGTAAAACTGCCACATGGCCTGCTTGTTAACAAATTACCTGGCAACATCTTGTGATACAATGGCGGCTTCTGCCACTTTTTTGATAGCTCTCACGCCCTTCCTGTAACCTCGCGAGCTGTAGTATATTGCCACAAGCTTAGTATCCATCGCGTTTTCACGGCCGTTTCACCAGCTATCTGCATGCAAAGGAGCAGCTACAACGCCAATTGATCAAAGCAAAAAATGCCCGCATTCGCCCCCTCCGGTGTTATAAATATTTGTAGGTCACATACCCGACTTTCGGTAATAAATATCAATTCATTTTTTTTTTCTGCTCAGGGTCGTATTTGTTTTTGTCGCCGGTCACCTCTTAGTACTAGGGCAGAGCTTGGCCGCTCGCTTGGTAAGCCTTATTGGCATGCTGCTTGGCGAGCCGCCTATCTTTGAGGTAATCGTTGATGCAAGGCGCGCTTGCGATTGAACTGAGACTGCACGGCTTGGAGGGCTTCCATAGTCTTGTTGTGGCGAATGGCTTCCTAGTCGACCCCCTTTTTTCTCTATCCTAGAGAAGAGGAAGTTTGAGCAGATAATGCGAGGGCGTTAATAATTGCCCCGCCAACCATCATACCAACGACGGCGGCCTTCAGACAGCTGTTATGATATTAGCAGTAATATTGCATTGTTTAATTAGCATGTCTTGTGTCCAAAGTTTCAGCGCTGTATTGGTAACGGCCTTTGTTGCGACTTCAAAGTCCAGACGGACAAGGTAGGCCCGTCTCATTTTTAGCAGGCGTTGGCAGTCATTGTGTACCCGACCTCAATGCCGCCTATTAATGCTCCCCATGGATTACTGTGGTGTAGAGATATTGCGTTTCGCAAACTTGCAAAACAAATATACCTAATAAAAAGGGTGGAGAGTGTGTCTAATAGTGGCTGGCGCCTGCGGTGTTTGTCGCTCCTCCGGGTCCGCTTCTGTGTAGATTGCTCTACATCGCCACCGCCCTTCGGGTTGCGAGCCGCAGAATAAGGCGTACGCGAGGCCAGCCGTCAAAGCTAAACCATAGAACAACTTCGAGCAGGCCACTCAAGAGCAAACTGGTACAACACCGGTGGATCTGAGCTTGCAAAAACTTTCCTTTTCAAGAAACTTACAGGCCTCCGCTCGACAATGATATCGTTTTCTCTCAGCATGTCCCTCGTCTTTGCAGTAAGAGAAGGCTATCCACGGGGTCTGTTCGCAGACATCACGGGCAACGGCGTTGTACTTTTGTGCCATGACCTATATGATAATGACGGCATGGCGACTGATATAGGTGAGCTTAGTAAGGGCAGTTTCTTTATGCCGAACACCAGAAAGAAAAGCACAGTCGTCGAGTAGAAAAAGCGTCGTGGTTTCCTCGAACATTTTAGCGAGCTAAAAAAAAGCAGAGATCCATATCATAGCCCTCAAGATTTACCAAAAATACTTACCTTGTCTGTTTTGCCGCGGGCCTACGGCGTATGGTAGGCCTTGTAGAGGCGTATAGTATGGCAGATTATAACGATAAACTCAAAGTGGCTCTTAAATGCCGTTTCAAACAGTTCGCAGCAAACACATTCTTGCCACAGCCCGGGCGGCAAACGACTATGGCGCAGACTGTAAGTTCTGAAAAAATTCGTGCATGCTCCCCACGCTTGCGCTGCTTGCCCGAGGCTACCAGGCGGTTTAAATACATTGGCCCTTTTGTATATTAAGCTGCGCGTCCATGATAATCTATAACTACATGTTCAAAAGCGGAGACGGTTTATTGGGTCAGTTTTGTCGTTCTTGATGAGGACCGCTGGCAATGTCATAGGCTGGCTGGCCTGAAACCTCGTGGTACCTGTCATCACGATAGAATGCCGTTCTCAGGTCACGCTATGCAGACAAGAGCCAAAGTCACATCAGCTGGAACAGCAAGGCGTTCAGGGGCGAAAAAAACAGATGACCAAAATCCCCATCGCAATACCAACTACGACTAGTTCCGTTTTATTGGCATCATGGTCTTCGGCTTCTTTTGATGCCCGCACTATTGGAACAACATGCATGGTGCTGTTTGCGCTGCTAGCGCCGCTGGAACAGCTGCGGGCGGGTATCATCGCATCTATTCATGATTCGTTGCTTGTGGTTGTTATTCGTTTTGCACATGTAATGGCGATTGAGTGTACGTCCCTGCCGAATTTATTTTAACGTTGGTGCCTAGCTCCAAGTCGTCGCCTGCTATCAGAAATTCGTTGTTGCACACCCTCCCCCTCGACCCTATCGCAGGAGCCAACTTTAAGCTCCATGTCGCATTGAATCATGTAGAGGCCGCCCCCAAGTGCGTAATCTATCTTGCTTCTGGTGTGTCAGAGCTTTTCCTGGTACTTTTGTATTGACTCGGCGATGTTTGCTTCGCGGGAGACAATTTCTTCTACCTTTGCAAGAAACTGCCTCTGTGCGCCAAAGACCTTCCATGCGCAGACCATCGTGTTGCGCGTTTCAGCTTGCGCGGACAGGATGGAACAGACGTATGCCCGAACGTTACCGTTGAGACGCTGTACATCAGCTTGGGTAAAGCCCTGTGACTTGTCCAGCAAACATGTTGCCCATTTATTTTATGCTCCAGGCCCCGGCGAGTAGTGTTCTACTTTTCATCTCATATCGCTTTATCATTTCGCATCAGAATCCCTGACCCCCTCTCCTCCTAACGTATATATCCTCTCTTGCTTCCCGATCCGTTAGCCGGCATTTTGGATTCGACAAAAGCGATTCACGCATCGGTATTACCGGCGACAACTTTTTGACTTTCATATTAGGAGATGACACATACATAGCACCTAATCTTCCAGCATTCATCAACATCCTGCGGTTTTGAGTCCGCCTTGATCAGATAAACAAAACCGATAATATTCTTGATGGAAGCAACAGCACACTGCTACAGATTATCCATGTGGGTCAACAGTCCACCGAGAACACATGTACGGTCTCCTTTGGAAACCCACGTTAGTGCAATTTACGTGAAGGCAGCATCCATGAGCATTTTAGATGAAAAACAACAGCCAGTTAATATGCTTGAGTGTACTATCTCACTTGAAATGAAGCTCTAGTTCTCACACGGTGACACTCTCACTATGAGTTTTCGAGGCCCTTGCCCCTGTTTGTCCCAGGGGCTAAAATACCCAGCCGCGAGGTTGTCGTTGTTAGAACGGCCAGCGCAGCCACTAGTGCCACTTTAAAGGCCGTGTACTTAACGTCCGATAGAATTACGCCATTTGGTGGGGTTATGGCAACAAATGTGTCTAGTTACAATTGTTGGGATTAAAAGCAAGACTTTCTAAACGTTGCTGGTTTTACACTCAGCAACGACAACGGCACTATCACTGTCCAGGGTGCTGGTTTTTCCTTCCTTAACCTCCACGGGAGTCACAGTGACAGAACATGGGCGTCGTCTGCAATCTGTGTAAATGGGGCCTTAAAAATGGCACATAATGGCACTACTGCCGTTCCGGCTAACCCCTTGCATGAAAGCCTTACAACAAGTTTTGCTTCAATGTTTGCCGTTCGAGGTGCGAGGGCCTCAAAGTCAACGCAAAGACAACGGGATTCTCAACTACTCTAAAGATCTTTGTCCGGCTCTTGAGCAGCAATTAGAATTCATGTAGCTTCAAACATGCTCAAAGGAAAGTCATTGTGGAGCAACCAGACGATAAATACGAATCATTGGCGCTGCTTGCCAACCCTAATATTGACAATGGAGTATTGGATCAGCTAGCAAAACAAGTTTTCATCGGCAAGGAATACAAACCACTGGTGGAAAAGTATCTTCGACAACTTGGGGTTGGTACGCCCCAGTTCAAATTGGAATGGCACGAGGATGCAAAGCAGATAGACACTGAGCATTGGGGCCACCCAGAGAACCCTTAGCCAACCCGCGGTCAGCTGTAGGTAATTGCGCTTTCTCTGTCGAAACAAAACCCAAAAGTACTTTCTTCGGCTACTCTCGGGCGCGACTGCTACTTTAATGCCGACGTGGTATATAGCGAAACGGCCACAGCGACAACCTTTCCTTCGCTGTATGTAGGGCCCTCTATCACTTGACTCATCCGACTAAAAAACTGTGATCTTCGAAAAAGATATGTTCTGTCGCATTATGGTGATAGGCCAGAAAAGCAAACAATCACTAAACATGTGAGCAGAAGGTATGGTGGTTGTAACTCTTGGAGAGCGTGCTGACGGTCGTGTCGAAGACCGTGCCATTACCGGGACTAAAACTATTCAGGAAACTGACATTTTCTTTGATATCATCGCCGTCCTGCCAGTACACTACGGCGATAAGTTAATGGTGCGGTGGATGGAGTTGACACCATATTGACGGCTGTGTCTATTGGCACCGGCGTGGTTGGAATAGGCATATCGTCAACCAAAATTGCCGCCCCCATCGCGGTTCCCCTTCGTATCACAGCTTTGGGCTGCAGGCTGGTTTCTATGGCTGGAAATTGTATTAGTAAACGTTTAACTATGAAAGCTAAAAGCACGATGAAATCCGCGTCTTGGCCGAAACAAAACTCAACACAATATCGGACCATATATCTGAGGCTCTTTGCGACAACGCCATCTCTGAGGAAGAGTTCAAGCATATCCTCAATAAAGTCGACAAATACACAGTCATGAAAAATGAAACACCGACTGCGGCACGCAAGGCGTACACTTTGACCGTAATAGACGAAGCGGCGAAAAGCGAACTGATCGCCTCCGGAAAAGCTCAAGCCCGCGAAGAGATCATGAAAAATATCGTGGAAATTCTCAATAAGTTGCATGTTTTCTACCGGGGAAAAATAATCACCGGAAAGGCCTGTGTCGTGGCCAATTATCAGCGCACCTCCTGCATATGATGTTTAACAAGTACACAAAAAATGTGCCCAGTATGGCCTTTTTTTTAAAAATTTTTTTTTTTTTTTTTTTTGCTTCTTTCAGCGCATTTTTAGTGTGGTGGCTGTCACATGTGCCATGGCTCTTAGGCGGTATGATTTGTTGGCTCACTGTAGAAACTCGTAAACTTCCACTGCCGCTGCCAACATTTGCTTGAGTAGCTACCTGATTTGAAGCATAAATTCCAAGCCCAACAACAGCCAAGGCTGCTACAGTTAAAGTAACCAATGGTACAAATGCATCAATAAGCAAGCAGCCGGTGCACATTACGCTAATGTGTATACTACGGTATTACTAAATAAGAGTCACCGACAGTGAACAATAAACTTGGTAGAAAAACATCTCCTGGCCTATATCAGTCAACCCTCGCGCAGTCCCCCCTGTGGTTAATGCACTTAGACCGTCCCGGATAGAATTCATTACGTTTTCTTACAATCAATTGCGTGGGTTGCCGCATTCACTTATTACATATGTTTTTTATTTCAACCGCTGTGGACTTCCTAGGGCGAAAGGCGCCTACGAATTTCAGAGTAATTCAAACTATAACCGCCTGCATGTGTTTTAAATGAACCTCCCCTGGAATTCCTAGAACGCAACGAAACGCTAGGAAGTCCGGAAGTAACTCAAACTATGCTTAACAGTGACCCAAGTGAATAACGTGCACGGTCACTGTTTGTGTATATGTAATCAGTTTCGACTTAAGACCAGCACCACAATTCAACTTTCACACAATGGAGTGAATTAATACCAGCTAACAGTTGCCTCCAATTACATGAAAAAGACTTTAGTCCTGGTGTGGGACTCGACCACACAGTAGATTGCATGCCTTAGATCTGGTTTGTTTTTCCAACGCTCTCCCGTCACGACAAACCACTGCCTAAAAATTTACCTGTATTAATTTTTACAAAATCTTAACAAAATCTGTATGATATATCATTCGTTCGTTCAGGATTTTGAGAAACTATCTCTAATTTCAATCCTTGTGTTGCCCAACATCCAGATCAACGCCTTAATTTCTTTACAATGAATTTTCTAGCGGTGGCTGAGGCAAAAATTTAAATCACAACTACTAGAGAGGAAAGCGCTATTACTAGATCCATACAGTATGTTCGGATATTCGGATACATGATTATATCAAGGAAATGTATATATAATGACTGCAATATAATCAAACAGTTTAGAGAGTTATACTTTGTCTGAAGTAGGAATGAAACCTGTTACATGTTACTATTTTAGATCAAATGTGCTGTGCGTGTACGTGACGGTGATATTGGCATGATGGGCAATACAACATTCAGTCCTGGGCTATTTGCTGGTATTCAGGTAAATATAACTGCAATATTTTATTCGAATATATATATTATACGAATTTCCGCTCATTAAAAATGCATTTACAATTCCAGAACGAGAACCTATAAAATAATCTGAAAATAACGCTGCATAATACGAATACGGTTCTCTTAATACGAACTGATTTTGGATCCCCATCAGCTCAAATATGCTTTTAATACAAAAGGTTAATTGCGCCAGACACCTTCCTTGATGTACATAGTGGCAGAATAAACAGTCCACACTGAGTATTTTCTCAAGCGATCTGACTGGGAACCACACAGAGGTACACACTGGCATAATAAACGGTTAACACTGAATGTTTATTTCAAGCTGTCTATTTGATTGTGAACCGCACATAATGTTTTACTACAAAGAGAAGAATTTTAAGAGTGAGGAATAATTCATTGGCCATTGATCACTAATGCCGTTTGCTGTGCGGTGCAGATACTGAACGAGCACTAATGAAAACATGGATGTATGTATTTGGTATGGTTTAACACACACATACATACATACATACATACATACATACATACATACATACATACATACATACATACATACATACATACATACATACATACATACATACATACATATATACATACACGTTCGCTTTTGAATAATCTCTTTGTATGTGAAAATAATGGAAGATTTCATAGAGTATATATTCAGTGTCCTTGACTTTACAAAACCTTTCTGGTGTCCCGATTCAGATTTAATGATGTAAATGTTGACCCATGCATGCCCTCAATACAAGTGTGATATGATCTACTGACTGAAGGGGAGCTTGTGGACATAAAGTTATTGATTTTAAAATTTGTACAAGAAGACAAATGTACGTATTTGGATAGCAAGTCACAATGGCCACCATTATCTTTGCGTTTATTTCAATTAGTTGGCTCTATTTAAATCCCGCAATATAATGTAAGATTATAACAGCTGATTGAAGTCATATTAGTCCTTTTTAAATAATGAAGTTG
Source organism: Margaritifera margaritifera (assembly GCA_029931535.1). Classification (NCBI taxonomy): domain Eukaryota; kingdom Metazoa; phylum Mollusca; class Bivalvia; order Unionida; family Margaritiferidae; genus Margaritifera; species Margaritifera margaritifera. The sequence goes on along the minus strand of JAQPZY010001135.1, from coordinate 204,979 downwards.
CACGTTACACAAGACATTCGTATTTATTTCAATTGTTTTTGCTCCCACCCACCCACCGATGGCGCGCATGTACTAGAGACGTTTGGACGCTGGTTGAACTGCCGTTTTGAATGGACAGAGAGTCACATTGGTACAATCTTACGTTTGCTATATTTGATGTTAAAAACTTGTTGATAATTTCCTTAACAAGATAAGCTGATAGTAATTTTCTTCCCTGAAAAAAAAACTCTGCCAAAAATGTGAAATGATTTAGTACTTCACACATAGTTTGTCGTGGGTGAGAGGCCTATAGTTTATTTCTAACATACTTCAAAATGACTTCCCTATTAACCCAATGCAATCAAATCAGATGTTAATTGAGTTATTGACATCGGCTTCTAACCATATGATTATTCATGCCGGCTTTCACTCACGATCGCACGATTGAGCTCTGTACTATGTACCTCCATCCTTTGTTCGACCTTGATTGATTCGTTGATTTACATCTTTTTTTTCTCCGTGTTACGAAGGTACAAACAGTCATGCAAATACATAAAAGAATGAAGCATAGAAAAAACTTACCCGTAATTTGAGAAAAGAAAATATCAAATATTAAATACAAAATACCTTTGTTAACAAAGTTGCCTGATCGCTGCACATCCATCATGGCAATAGCAAGAACATTTATACCGTTATGTTAATATTAATTGTCACTTCATTATTCTACACCTTGAAAATGCAAAAATTTGACAGAAAATTAAAGTACACAAGCTGACATCAGTACTCTGGGAGCATACATTTTAAGTAAATAAAAGGAGTAACGAAACACATTAGATATCTGCATGGTGCACAGTCAAGCGTTTGTTATATACCTTTTCCACGTGGAAGCAACAATTGTGACACACGGAAGATGGAAATAATAAATCACGAGTCATATTCCCAATAGAATATTGACAAAATCAATATATGTCAGTAAATCAAAATACATGTAAACATGCACATCGAATTTATCAATAATATGGCACAAAAGAAACTACATGCAGGAATGAAATGATCAACTACAGAAAAACAACAAGTTTGACAGAAAGTACAAACGGCCTCATCCACAGATGAAACAAAAGTTTAGTCACAGTATTGGCAACAACTAGACATGATTTAAGCAAGAAATGTTCTAGCTACATCCCATATTACCGACGGAATCAAACTGCCAGCAATCTATTAAGCGATGCGTCTTCAATTAGTTTACATTTCAAAGCATTTTCATACGATGTACGGACTTTGTATTTAACAATACTTTTCCAAACAGGTTTTTTGACCCGAAATCGACCTTGCGGTAAGAATAATTTTTAAAAAAAAATAATTTAAATCCAATTTTACCAGTAGTCTATAAACTTCATGAATAAAAATAATTTATTGTATTTTGACTGTTGGGTTTGATAGTTGAAAAGGCGGAGTAAAAATAATTGTATTGCAAAACAGGCTGCAGGCAATCCACAAAGTTGCTCCAGGAAAAACAATTTATTCATATTAATGTAGGCTTCAATGGGTAAAACACCCAATAAACTCTGCACAACGTCAGTTGGTGAATATCTAGATATTCGTTGCATATGCTTAAAAATTATGACATCTCTCTAATATAAGAATGTTCTGAGGGCTGGGAAATATGGGTTGCCATAAATAGGGCCCTTGCTTTCAACAAAAAAATCCCCAAAAAGTATGGATCTTCCATCATCAGCTGCAACTGTCTTAAACCTTTTCCTTGCCCAGTACACTGCCGCTGCCGTCGTTGTCGTTCTTGTTGACATTCTGCAGCTGATGAGGATGAGGATTTGGATTGTTGGGGGCAAGGCAGCCTTATTTTTCCTGGACTTTGCCAAAGATGTTTCCTATACAGCCCTCATCTCTTTAAGGTCATCCAGTCGACAAAGAACTTGTCAATCGCGCAATGTGGTCCATGGACTCCAGGATATTTTTGTTTTATAAAAAAATGAGTGGTTCAGGGGTTAGCGTGTATTTTGTTAAATCAAAACGAGTGGTCCATAAATCTTAGTATGTCCCTATATAACGTTGTAATACACCTAATATGAGCAGTCTAGTGATTTTTGAAGTAGTATGGAAACTGGTTTTCCTGGAATAAGAATTTTATATGTATTAATTTATTTATTTATTGTGTGGGCATATTTCACGCAAAATAACAAAAACAACGAATTTACAAATAAAATTACGCGGATTACGCTACTGTACGCGACACAGTAGATAACGTTTTTTGGCATTAGACATTCACATGTTTTCAGTCTCTTCCAACACTGCCTGGATGTCTGCAATTTGTGTGACTTTCTATCATGATCAAATCAGGCCAAAGTACTTTCCAGATGACTTGGGGGAAACAACGCACTACCTGCACAGACTGTTTAATCTTGGGGTCAGACTCGTCATGAGTTGACATTGAAGCCATTTTTGCGTTGATTTTTTTAATTGAAAAATTTAAATATTAATCGGCTATATCTGGTTCTAGACTAAAAATGTGCATATTATTTGCGTTTTGACTAATTCCTTGGTACAAGATGTAAAAAACGAAAATAGTTGCTACAGGATTCTTGAAATCAGCCTGTGGTGACAGTGACGTTTGCACAGTAGCGTGAGCGGCATCAGAAATCAGGCTGTGGTGACAGTGACGTTTCCACAGTAGCGTGAGCGCCATCAGAAATCAGCAATTAGTATATATTCACCATTGGGGTGTGATATCTGTCGTTTAATTTCCCCTGACTGATATCTACTAATGATCAATGCAGATACAACCTTTTCAGGCCGAGGCTATCACAGTCTGATATGGATCTTAGATTGAAAGGTCGGTGGAGAGGGATGTTATTACATTTCATATCAATCCGTCTATACTACATAGGAAAGTAAATAATGACAAATATGGGATGCGCGATCTCTATTATACATGACAAACGCTGCAGTGAAAGTTGTGGATAGTGAGCAACCGTAATGGCAATAAAGCGTTTGAAAAAATAAGAATAAGCTACCATGGTGTACTTGACAACAGAGAACATGGTGTACTTGATAACAGAGAATAGACAACTTATGGAACACAGGCATGCGATACTGAATGTCTGAAAATCATAGACAGACGTCTGGATAGCATGAACAAAGACTAGATATGGAGGAATATTTATACATAATTGTAGCGATAACTTTCCAATAGTGACAAGACGGTAAACATCTTAAGCAACAATGTCGTTCTTTGCTTCTTAATTTATGTGACTCTAGACAATTGCGACTAAAAAAAAATGGACCTCTGACCTGAATTTTCTCACTTTCGCATAAATAGTTAAATAATAAAATACAATAATATTTGCAAGTTAAATTCAAGATATAGGAAAATCAGTATTTTGCGGAATGAAAGCGGCAAGTGGTGATACTATTTCTATATGTTTATTACAGTTACTAACTCCTCATTTGGAGATAGAAAGGGGAAGCCTGGGAATCATTATTGTTCGTCCGACTGTCCCAATAGGCTGTGCATGGGATCCTGCCCGGGAGCCGAACTGCAAGCTTGGCCTGGCTATGTTTGATCCATCTACGACGCACGACTGCTCTAAGGTAGATATCGCTGTTGCTGGAAACTACCTTTGCGGGGTTGAACTCTTTGGTGATAGTTACATGGACTGGGTGGACCAAAAAAGAAACTGGAATAGAAACTTTACCTTCTCCGTTACAACTATGGATGGTCAATTTTACCACCTGGATAGAAGTATATTCCAATTGGGTCTCAGAACAGACAAACGTGCAAATGACCATAGGATATGGCGTTCTTATCAACTACCCGACATACAGGTATTGGAAATTTATAATTGGATGTATATTTGTGTATCCCTGAAAGCGCATAGTATCATGTAGAAGGTGATATCTTTAGAATAATTGTAGAGATGTCATCACACTTGTAAGATACATTTTTATTAGAGGAAATAAAACATAACGGAGTTTAAATTGACGTCAATAGGAATGCGTCCCATAAATAGGCACATATGCTTTCGCGTGACATATGTAAAGTATACGTCAACGTAATCATGTAGGTACCTTTACTGATCTGAAATAAAATATTAATTCTAATTCTAAATTTAATACAAAAGTAGTTTCACCAAAGTCGATTAATTCCTGATTATTTAATTATCTGCAACTTATTTGTCATCACAAAACATCCAGACTTATCGATCGCTATGGATTGTTACAATGGAAAACTGGCACTAAACTGGGTGAAGAAAAGCGGAATTCGGGTCTAATTATGACCTTGTTTGTTTGTTTGTTTGTTTGTTTTTGTTTTATTGTTTGTTTGTTTGTTTGGTTGGTTGGTTGGTTTTTGCTTTTTTGCGGGGGGGGGGGGGGAGGGGAGGGGGTCCAATACGCGGCGCTTTCATTGTGGCATCATTGCGCGCAACATTCGATCCGGCTTACACTGGATCACACCTCTTGGTTGGATTCGCCTAAAATGTTTATATATTGATCTGTGAAAGAATATTGATAGACGATAAGCGAAATAAAGTGAATAATCGCCTTTAAACGTATGTGTAATCAAATTCTCAAAAATGACACCTGGAGCTGACATAGTCGGTACCGAACGCCTACATGATCTGTATGATTTGTACTTAGTTTCATCTAGGTCGGTATCGTGAAGAAAAGTTGCCGAAAAGTTATTTTTGACCATCTGTCTATATTGTCCTTTTATTATATCACTACTGTGTTTTTTAGGTTAATACACCATATTAAAAGTTTTTCACGGGTAACACCTCATGACGTCACAAATGATGTCATGAGGTCATGTGGAGCATCCGAATGTTTTTCAAAGTCATGTCGCTTCACTATTCTGCAGTTTCGTCGAATAAATAAGTAATTTTCTTCATATCATAAATATAATCTTGCCTGTGAGTCTCTTCCAAATGAAATTTGTGGGTAGAATAATTTCATTGTTTTGCTAGAAAATGCTTCCAAAAGATATCCATTATTCAGCTCAATTCATAAATTTAATTCGAAATGAGCATTCATGTTAGTAATAGTAGAAGTAGTAACTGCTACTATACTAGTAATGGTTGTACGATTTATGATTGTAAAATTTAACGGCACGTCATCATAGCACTGTCTATATGGTGCCGATTAAACGTTTTAAAAAATGTAAATATAAACTATTGCAAGAAAAAACAAAACTATGAAGATAAAGCCTTGCAAATAAAAGATTAAACAGAGTTAAGTAAATGGCACAAACGAATATCAGATCATAAATTCAGAATGTCACTAAAAATCGTCGAAACATCTAAACCGATTTAACCTTCTTCTAGATATTGGTGCATGATACCGCTTCCTGGAGGCATAAATATTGCCATGCGAACGTTGATCCCCATATGAGATCAGCCGACGGTCGGTAAGTATGTTTAAGGATCTTAGGACATTATCATGAAAATGGATCGAATTTGTTTTATAGTTTGGGATATGTAAATGACGTGCAAATGAATTGTGAGAATTATTAATTATGTTTGCTGAATTTCTTTCTTCATAAAATAAGCTTTACATTGCTTGGGTAAAAGATAATTCTGCCAATAAGTTTGAATGTGGCTGTGTCTACATAGAAGAAAAGTCACATAAGTGATGCAATAGTACCAACAATAATTGACAATATGCACCATCGTGCAATTTAGGTGTCATGCATATAATTTCAAGGCCGCCTATATTAATCTAATTTCATAAAATGTAACAGGAATTCATCAGAAACAGCAAAAAACAACATGTATGCAAAGTGTTTAGGTGTAACTTTAAATTATTGTAGTTGCCGACATGTTTTGCGCCTTAAAACATAAAAACCTCTTTATTTAAATTAATATACTTGTTTTAAGGAATTACTGAATGTACAACTGCCAGTCATATATTTGACGTAAAGTTTTAAAATGTTTCAGATATTACGAGAACCAGAATGATGGAGAATTCATCTTGTACAAACACAAGTACCTCCTGCAAGAGGTAAGATTCCTTATAAACTATGGCATGGTAACTTGAAAGCTTGATATATTCTACCTTTTTATTTATAAAACATAGTTTATCAATGTAAAAGACATGCGACTTCTCGTTAAGGTTCTGCTCATGCATTTCTGTGTCCAGTGTGTGTGTGTGTGTGTGTGTGCGAGCGCGCGTTTGTACAAGATACGAAACAGTGGCATCGGTGATAATGCAGACTGAGGTCGTCCCCGTTTTGTAACAGCGGCAGAAATGGATTGTCATGGCCATACTAAACGATAAAGACCTTGAAATAAGCATAGCTGAGCATGTCCTCTTTGGACGGTATTTTTCACATCATACCATACACTTAAAGGGATTGGACCACTAATTCATTTCCCATAGAACTTAATGTTAATATATTACAAAATAAAAATAAATTCTTCACTAGCTTGGCATACAAACCACACATGGATCCATTCATTAAAGTTAGAGACATTTTTTCAGCCTTAAAAAACAGGTGCTTCGCAGCATGTTTTCGAGTCTCGTGATGTTATACGGGGGGGGGGGGGGGGGTCCCTGGCCTGCACCTAATAACATAGCCTCGCACCAAGAGTACATATGCAATTTTGTCAGTAGGAAATTCAATACAGGATATCAAAATAAAACTAAATATTGTTTGTCAGCTGTAGTACATAGATTGAAGTTTGTGAAATTAATAAAATTGAACCCATTTATTACCCAAAGGGCGCATCTCAAAAGATTTAGTACTCTATTTTTTTATTCCCCCACCAGTAGACTGGTTCGCTGGCTGTAAAATAATTAATGGTCCGATACCTAAATACACACGTCCCACTCAACTCTAAACTTTGTGCGTATAGATCGGGAAAATGGGTCCCATTTACGTAGTAAAATTCTCATCGTCTTCTTCGCTGCCTTCTCGTGCGCTAGGCTTCCGAATTATTGAATGAAGATGGCATCAAGAAGATCCAGTTGGATTCAAATCAGGTATGTAAACACAGACAAATATTTAACATATCTTTTCATTTTAACACAGAGGGAAAGATCGATTGTGCGTTTCTTAATAGAAATGCCTTGAACAACACTTTTCCAACTAAAATGATAAGATACATTCAACTCTGTTTATACATTTTGTCTTGTATGTACATGTGAGTTAAAATATTTGCCTCCATGAAGTTTACTACTACTACAACAGATCATCATCATCATTATCATCATCATTATCGTTGTTGAAAACAGCAAACAGAAACTTTTTTCCATGACAAAGTATTCACTACATGGTAATCAAGTAAATAATAATGGTTACATTTCGTTTCCTCCACTTTACCGCGTCAGAGTCAAATCCAACAAGTTGATCTTGAGATAACAGGAAACAAAAAGCTTTGTGTAAAACTTGAACATGGTACCAATCACAACACCAAACACAAACGTTTTCAAAATTATATTTAGAATCTCTCAGTATAACTAAAAGTTAAATGTGCAAGTATGCTGCAGTCGAAATAATATAAAGCAAAATTTATAGGATTCTTGCGCAACTCAAAGCTAAATCATTGAACATTTCTCTTTGTTTCCTTTTTCGCCCTCAGTTTCTCTACCTTATTTTTTTCTTTTCGTTCTCTATCTTTCTTTTTCGGTTCAGTTGGTACTTTTTCATATTATATACGTATTTCCTTATCCCCTCCCCCCTCTGTTTTCATTTTGTTCCTTTGTTTAGCTTACTTGTATTTCTTTCTTTGCAAGAAATCGAAAGACTAAAAGCACACGTATTTGAAACAAATTGAGCACTACTTAAATATGTGTTTGTGTACAGTTTAATCAGTAGTAATTCATGATTCACTACTAATACATCAAAACTACTTTGGTGAAAAAGTGGTCATTCTTAACAAAGAGCGTAATGCACATGTACCTCATGACACTCACCCCTCCAAATATGTACATGTATATTTGACCCTTTTGTAAAGCATTTCCAAAAGAATGTAATATTTTGGGTCCATTTTAATGAAGCATTATTTTTCCTAAATGTCAACTGTAGTTTGTGTGTGTACAAGTTTTGTTATTATTTAATTTGTATTTTATTTTGCTTAATTTATAAATACTTTCCATATTTTATGTTTGAAGAAAAAATGTATTTTCGAGAAATATGTGATGCTAAAGAGGAAAAAAATAATTTAATGAAATTGAGTGCATTTCAGCGAATTGGACTTGAGGCTAACGTTTCCTTTCTTATTTACCTCTTCTCTTTGTTTTCCCGAAATGATGAACTACAGGTGGTCAATAGCAAGTTTCTTCGGGAAGAAGCACATGAATTGTCATATTTGCACAGCAATCCAATCTTACAATAAGTGCTTAATTTATCAACAGAGAGAGAATACCAAGTGTACCCGAAAATGTGTCAAAAAATGATTTTCTAAATTAAGAATGATTTTTTCAGCTACTGTACGCGCATGAAGAATTATATAGTAATTAAATAATTATAAACTCTAACTCCATATCTCTAAGACAAGTAAGAGTCGTAAATGCATTTGTCGCTTTTTTAAAAAGTGTATCTATTTCCTTTGTATACTCATTACAATATCATTTTTTGGTACTGAGAGCATTAAAGGAAAATTGATTTCACGCAAAGTCCGATACAAGCAGTTGGATTATATTACAGTATCGGAGCCCACTGGCATGTACTCTCAGTTTAATATTTGCTACCTTTTCCAAGACAGTAAACAATAAATAGGGGAAAAAACCCCAAAACAATAAAGAATAAATAAATAAATGATGTAAGGGCGTTGATGGTGGTTTTACACACAACGCGGTGAAACCACCAATAACGTCTCAAGTACTCAAACAAAAGACCGCTATCTCCTTTTATCACACTTTATTCTGTCTTTTCAAAGCAAACAAATAAAATGAATATGTCATAGGGAGTGTCATGACATCACAATGACTTCAAAATTTCTTAATGTATAAAGTGAGTACGATGTGGAACCAGTCAGAAAGCGTGAACTTCATTCGAGTATGTGTCACAAGACACGGCACAACAATACAATACACTGAGCTTTAAAGGAAGATATAACACCATCAACGTCCCTACATTATTAATTGCAAGACTGCTACCTCCTAGTTTACTATGATTTGCAATTATTTCAATTTTATTTTTTACTAAAAATATCAGTGTGGAAGCAACAAACGGTATATTTTCTATGGGAGGATAGTAAATGATACTGCACTTATGATTGTGAGGAAAAATGTACAATGAAAATTGTTGTAGTTGACAATCTGCCCCCATATTTGCGTGTCTGCTTCATAATACGTCGCCAATTTACTCTTGCGACACAAGGTACACGTTAGAGTGTTGCTGTTTACATCCTGTGTAATTTCGTGACTATTTGAGATGCTTTTTTCAGCTTATTTAGGCTGCATATGCACCAACCATATTAATTCTTTTCTAATGGCTTGACAGCATGATGCAATGGTTATCAAACATATCTTCTATTTGTATTAGAATCCAGCAACTGAATATCATTATTTGATATTCATTCAATCAGGAATGGCACACTATCTATCGCCCTGAAATAAGTAAGATCAGCTATTGCAAAACGGTACTAAACTCCATGTGAGTCAGTAGATCAAGAAATAGATCTTCAATCAGGGTTGAGGAGTTCAAACTCTTGGAGAGAATCTGAACGGAAGAGGTATCATCAAATGCTCTTAAAACATCACATAAAGGGAAGAGACACAAACTTCTCTTGCAGATGACGCGAAGGCCCTTACAGACCATTTGAAGGAAGCAGGAAAGGAAATGTCCCTCATATCATCCACAGAGAGTGAAGCAGTCATAAACTTATGGGCTTAGCTTTCAGAAATTGTTTCAACACAGACGATTCTACTCAAGTTAGGCCGAGCTGGTGAAGTTTTAAAATGACGCTGGAAGAATACAACTAACATAGATGGTCCAAGATGGAATTGAAGAAAATGCTATGAAAGACCTTGACAAGAGTTGAAACCGGAGGAAAGAAAGGAATGATAATACGCGTAATATTTAACAGTCAGATGATGAATTTATTGGAAGCGTTGAATTCAAAGAGATCTATAGTTGTCGCAAGATCAAATGGCCAGATCGAGCGGCACAAGCTCATTTATAATAATATTCTAACCAGTTTGCTGAGCCACGATATGCTGGTCCATAGAGAGTACTGTAAACTACCGAATGCAACGATCCAGGTAGCTGAAGTCAGCAGACTCCTGTTAAGGATGGAGAAGAGTCCCTAAAAATCATGATTCCATGTATCTGGAAGAGGAGGAGGAGAAGGACAGGGAAGTAGAGAACGAGGAGTACTAATAGAAGAAGGATGAAAAAATCGATCATAATACGCATGTAATTAAAATATAATCAAATTGTCTTGCGGATTCAATATTGGCTCGGTTCATTTTTAAATGATTGGTTATTTCATTAGTTTTATGCCAGATGATAATCATTATTATTACTATATCTAAACTCAATGTAAGAACAATTAGCAACTTACTTTTGGAAAATTATTAACGAACGCAGACAAAATCGTTCAGTCCTTTGGGAAATATAGCTTTTTATGTGTCAATCATAATTTTTTTACCCTGTTTTTTAACTTTATTTAAAACGTGTTCAGTAATAATTCCCCTTTCAAGTAACTGCTATTAATGACTATTACATCATAAACATATCAATTATTTTCTTGGGCGGAATATTTCAGTTCATGTTATAGGAAGAAACATTTGTCGCAATATCGATGTTGATGTTCATTACTTGTGACTCATAAATAAACAAAAATTCATATATTTGGAATATTTTATCTCAGCACAATGCCTGCAAAAAACCTTCAGTTCCATTTATTTTCATCTTTTTTATTAAAGAATCGGAATCTGATTAGGTAAACGATGACTGTTAAGAGCAGTATGGTGAAATTAGTGACCAGAAAAAAAGTAAGAAATATCCTTCATGCAATTCAAGAACTTCAGTTTTCTGGGCTACCACTTTACGATTTCATTTATTTCAATGCCAAATTCTCTAATAATCGCCTATTTACTTGTATATTATCTTTTCCATTGCTATCAGACTCTTACTTTAATTATTATATGCATGTATTATAACCCTGTGCGAGAAAAAAAAGGAAGGAAAATTTCCATGTTACAATCAAGTAAATTTGGGGGGATTGACTGATCAAGTTTTCAAATATATCATTATAATCAATGACCTCGCAATATTGTATTTTAATTATAACTGTGGACTCGATACTTGCTTCACCACATTAATTCTGTTAATTGTAAAGAGTGGGTTTCTTTATTTTGACTAAAAAAATATAAAGTCGATTTCTTATCATTAAACTATAATGTATTTAGTTTTGAAGAATTAATGAGAAAGTATTTTATTTCAACGATGACAAGAATATCTAATAGTAAGAACTGTGTCTTGAAATCTCTGTGGAGCTATGGTATTTTTTAATTCTCGGATTAAAGATAGATGGAACGAATTACTCTTTAAATGTCTTACATAATTTTGTTCTTAACAATGGCAGGCACATTCTGTAGGTATTATTTTGTTTTTAACAATGGCAGACACATTCTGTAGTTGTATATGTATCTCTATATTTGTACACAAGAGACTTATGATCTTTTTTGTTTAAAATACATGTATATTTTAATTTAGATGTATGGACCATGCCATATGAAATAAAGAATTCTTATTCGTATTACTCTTATGATAAAATTTATTAAACTTTAAGTTATACAAATAAAGCATGATGATAAAAGGCTAATTTGCAAAATTTGATTAGTGGTTATTTTGAATTGACAGGTACCAAGAGGATGCCGGAAGAGCAGGAGAAAACCAAGTAACGAGAATGAAGGCCAACCATCAGCCTAAAAGGATATCAAAAGACCTAAAGACCTTGGAATGAGAAGAACAAATTTCCGTACTAACCACCTCAACAAATTCGTCCTGATGAACATAATTCCTGCATAAAGGGATACTGAGAACTGTATAACTAAAGAATCAGTAATGAGCGGCAGAAGTTGGAACAATATATAAAGGACTTCTGCAGAAATAAAATAACTGCTTTTTCACTTAAAGCAATAAAGTGATAAAATTACTTAATAAATCAGAAGAGTTAGGTACAAACGCAGTTTTAAAATATCTATAGCATTTTAGTACAACCGATATTCATTTATGACTATACAATGGTGTTGCAACTGCATTTCTAGCAAAAGTTAAGTTGCAATAAATTATACCATTAGTATGTGGTGTGTGCTGATTTTATATAGCTTGACTCGAACAGTATTCGTGATGGATACCTTTTAAGCGACATTAATAATGATGTTTGTTAATAGGCTACTGAAAAAGTTAACAGATTTTACAACAAGATTTCCTGGTGAATCTGGGTCGAATGACGCGTTCCACCGAGTGAATGATTCAACTAAGCATCACATGTTCCTTTGCTAAATCAGGATAAATCCGTAATAAGTAAACAAACAGTGACATACAGACAATATTCTATGCATTAGTCGACTATATGTAGACAAAACGAAACAGGTGTTTTTAGCAATATTATTGGTCTTTAATTCTTTTCAGTAGGAATATATTGTTTGAACTTTGACATACTATTGAATCCAACATACTTCCATTACTTTTACATGAGTATACATGCATTTTATGTCATGGGTATAAACAATGACAGTATAAACATTCAAGTCCTTCACTTTTAAAAGGAAATTTGGAAAGGCGAATTGATATTCAAAGATCAGTTTTTACCAAGAAAGATTTTTTTGTTTGTTATATAAGGTTTTGTTTTGCTTTAGTTTTTTTTTTAAATAACCACGATAAAGTTATTGATTGTTCAATTTATGGACTTTAGTTATCTGTTGACAAAAGTGACAATATCGGTCAGATACTTTGTGACATCTCATATTTTTATCTCCAGATAATAGTTTCATTTTTCTTCAACAGTTTTCTTATGCTCCGTATGGCTTTATTTTATATTATGTTAGCTTCCTTACAATCTATATTGGAGGGAATACTGTCAGATGTGATTATGATGCTTTAAATATATTAAATCTTAGCATTTTAGGTTGTAGTTTTCAATTTGAGTTAACAGTGAATATGATTCATTTTCCTTTTGTAAAGTGTAACTAGAATTTCAACAAATATTCACTGATATTTTGATTGATTTGATATGCAAGGTGTGTCTCATATGATTTTTTTTAGGATTAAATGATCATGGTTGGGTATTTATCGAATTGTAAATTTTACCTAATCACTCACAAAGTAAATGAAGCCAGAAGTATCATACAGAAGGGCAAAGAGTTTTCCCCGAGACATAGTCAATCAAAACGGGTACTTTTCCAAACGCGTCACCGCCGTATTATACTGTTGGCAAACGTCACCTTAATATCCTACACACTAAACGAAACTTAGACACACATGCAGCCCCCTCAAATTCGACCATTACATGTGCGCATGAGGTTATGATAATAAAGAAGTTGAACAGTATTATTTTATACTGCCCCTTATTAAAACCCCCAAAATCCCAGCTCTTTCGCTCTATCTTGCAACACACTCCTTGAATAACTGTAGATTTATTGTTGAAAGGTGACGTCGAACTGAGCAAAGAAACAGACTCTGTAATGTTCCTAAATGTTCAAAATATATCTATGACACTAGACGTTTTTAATACTTACAATTATATTCTAAGTTATAAACCCTTTAGGTCCTTTTCTTCAATGGGTAGCTTTCCGCCTCGACACATGCTTTGGAGTCAAGCATATCTTTGCAAAGTGATTTATCAGACTGCATTTGTTACAAGTTTGTCCTTCAGCGTAATGTTTATTAGTGGGATGCTGGTATCGGCAGTGATAATATAGCGTTTCATCTGACATGCTTTGCACATGCGCTTTCGTTTTTCTCGTATGACGTGTAAGTGAACCGATTTTTCTTCATCGCTTTCAGCAATGTTAAATCCGAATCTATCAGTAACCTAGCCCGTACTATTTCATCGCTTTCAGCAATGTTAAATCCGAATCTATCAGTAACCTAGCCCGTACTATTTCATCGCTTTCAGCAATGTTAAATCCGAATCTATCAGTAACCTAGCCCGTACTATTTCATCGCTGACCCCACAAACTAAGCTATCCCTGATTAAGCTGTCTCACCAAAGACAAAGGTCGACTCTTTGTTCCCGAATTCATTTATATAATGATCTATCGTTTCATTTGAGCCTTGATTTCTTGGAGAGAAAAAAAGTACACACGTCGCTCATAAGTAGTATTCTTGCAGAGATTACAATACACTTTGAATTTCTCCACAAAAACTTTTGATTTTAGTTTTATCCTCCTCTAGATCAAACGTGAAAGTGTTGTACACCTCAAATGCAAGAATGTTGATGTTTTCACTTTGTCACCTGTCTAGATGATATCGCATGCTGTTAAATACAGCTGAAAAGGTTTATAGCGATTTCTCCATCTCACAGGCTAGTTTCCTTCAAGTTTCAGAGAATCTGGGGACTTTAATGCATCTAGTGTCCATTCACATTTAACACCATGTAATATTACACACAACGATGATTGGCGGTAGAACTGGTTTATTTAGGACTTGGAGACAAAGTACAAGATTCACGGTACACATCATATCGAAGAATGCGAACCATTCTAAAAATGGGTGAAGATAAGACATATAGATAAAAAAAAATGCCGTGGCTGATATTGTTTTCTCGACACAGAAGTTTGCATCAAGGATGAGTCTATAGTGAGAAATATAGGTTTGACCATAAGCATTCAGAAATTTAAAGTTATTGAATTTTAAATATGATGGTGTTTCCATAGATTTACTATGGGAGCTGAATTAGTACCGTGGGTTCTATAGAGAGCAAAACAGTTTTATAGTGGTTCCATATATATATATATATATATATATATATATATATATATATATATATATATATATATATATATATATATGTGTGTGTGTGTGTGTGTGTGTGTGTGTGTGTGTGTGTGTGTGTGCATACTTTTGGTTCTTTTTGTCGATAATAAATGAAAGGAATACCTTTTGTCTACCCCAGAAAGAGTTTCAGTGGGAAATGAAACACTTTCAGATATGATAACTGTTGCCATGAATTTTTGAGGGGGGGGGGGGTAGAGTGTTTTGATTTTACTATGTTGGGTTGGTGGTTTGTACATTGGTTTAGACAGTTTACCATTTATAGAGTATTTATGATCATCAATTTGATATTTCCTAACTGTGTTTTAAAACATTATGTTTCAGATTTGATCACTTAGGTATCTACCACTATGCTTACTGCTGATGACCTGTTATTATTTTGTGTCCCACCAATTTCATTCTGCGAATGGTTTTTTTTTGTTTTTTTGTTTTTTTTTTTTAATTTCGTATTTTGTATTTTAATTGACTTATGCCTACCTTAATTTAGTTTTGAATTATATGTGTTCTGGAGGAATTTGAAGTAATTTCTATCATGTAAATCTCCTTTTCTGAAGTAATACATGCACATATAGATGGTCACATTGACTTTGTACTCATTTATTGCATAATATGACAAGGCTGATGATATATTTCAATCTTAAATTAAAGAGAGATAAATGGTGATAGCAAACAAGGCACACATATTTATTTTAATATTTTTTTCAGAGTTTCTGAATTGAGGCTCAAACACTTAAATGTTGCCTGAAATGCGCCATTGATGGTGTTGCTATACATAAATTTCTAATATAATTTAATATTCACTAATATAATCTTTGACAAGCAGAACTATGCGCACTGTTTACTTTTGTATTCTGATACAATGCATAGGTCTGCCAGGTAAATCAAGGGTGGATATAGGACTCACGGTACTAATTATATGGGAGAACGGAAACCTGCCTAGAAATGGGTGAAGATAAATTACAGTATATATGGGTTTGGCTGGCCAGGATTGGTTGATAATGAAAAGTAACATTTTAGTAAAAAGAATCTTTTGAGAGCTTATCCTATTTCCAACTGAAAAAATAATAGAGACAATGTTTTATTGATGGAACTTCAGTCCTTTTACAGACTTGACTTTGGAACACTCATTACTAAATTTAGCAGCTGATTTTTAGGTGCAGAATTGAAAACACATGTTTGAAACGCTGTAAAAACAAAACAAAACAAAAATGACGCGGCTCATATGGTTTCCTCTACACAGACCCTTTCATTAAGGATGAGTTTATAGTTAGAAATATAGATTTGATCATGAGCACTCAGAAATTTAAAGTTATTGAATTTTAAATATGATAGTCTTTCCATAGGTTTACAATGGGAGCTGAAATAGTACCGTGAATCCTACAGGTACATATCAAAACTCACAGCGAGATACTGCTATATAGTTCCTAATAATGGTTACTTGCAATGTCATGACAGCCTTGTATCACTGCTGGAAGGCAAAGAGTTTTCATCGAGGCATAGGCAATAACATAGGATACTTTTCCACAACATGCAAGACAGCTTCTAGATTCATGGATATATTTATGAACATTTAGGAATATAGCTGAGTTTGTTTCGTTAATTAGTTTGACTTCAACTTTCAGCAATAAATCTAGTGTTATATAAGAAGTTGAAAGATAAAACGAATGAGCTGCTGAACATCTGCGTTATTTTAACCACATGCTCACATCTAAGAGTTAACTAAGTTTACTCTGTAAAGATTGGATCTGACATAAATACATGCATTTCTAATTTTATCGTGTACGATATTTAATATGACGTTTGACAATAGCTTAATACAGTGGTTGCCATTATGTTAGATTAGAGAAATGCGTTCTTTAAACGTAGTTAGATTGGAAGCATTTTGGATATCGTCAGAGACAGAGATAGAGACATGGACGGAGAGAAAGAGAGAGACAAACAGAGAGAGAGAGAGAGAGAGAGAGAGAGAGAGAGAGAGAGAGAGACGTGGTTGGGGAGAGTGAGAGGATGAATTTCAAAGAACAATCGTAAATGGGAAAAAAGACGTCTGAAAAATCTAAAGTCTTGTGGGTATTTGTATGGTGCTTTGAGAGTTGCGTAGTCGATAATAAGATGGTTCATATCTCCTTTGCGGAAGTAGATCGCTAAATAGTTACGTACATGATTATTTATAATCAAATATATTATGCATACTTTGTTCTTTTTTCTTCGCTGTGCAAGAGTTTCCCAACCAGTTTTAGCATAAAGAGAATCTCTAAAACAATAAATTGGTAGACCTGTAACGATTCGTGCAGTTTCCATTTGAACTTTTTCATTTTTTCCAGATCTTCTTTCGAGCAATTATCACGGATTTCACAGGCATATTATAACACTGGACATATGGATAATGCATAGAGTTTAGCTAGAGTTATTATCTTTAAAAATATTTCGCCTCGCGGGACATAGATAAACACATAGATATATATTTAGACGCTTTCTGAATAATTTACTAATATGATTGGTTTATTCAGCATCAGAAGATGAAGTTAATCCTAGGTGTCTATGACTTTTAACAGGAAGCCAGTTGACGATATTCAAAGAGTATTTCAGAAAGGAAAAATCAGTTTGCATGTTTGTAATTATAAAAATATCAATTTTAGAATGATTCAAATTAACAAACCAGTCATATGCTGGTGCATTATGTTTTTCAAACTCATTGTTTATATTACTATGTGCTTGTAAAGGATCTGATCAAGAAGTTCCAAGAAAAGTATCGTCCACAAATAACCTTGCAAACAAGTTCCATTTGTCGGCAATATCGTTGCTGTAAAATACTAAATAATAAAGGTACTTACAGGGAAGCTTGGGGAACCCTGTCAGTTAGTTGATATTTTCCTCACAATGAATTTAGATTGAAGACTCTCTGGTAACAATCTGTTAAGTAATTTTTTTATCCATGATAGAAATGTATCAGTAATGCCATATTTTTTAAGTTTATAAACAAACCCTTGTTTCCATGCTCTATCAAAATGCTTTACTGACATCAGGAACGTTAAAACATTTTTTCATTCGAATCCAGAGGAAGAAGAAAACATAGTTTATGATAAAATTCAATCACTTGATAAGTTGTTGATCCACCAGGAAAAATCCAGATTGATATGTATATGTCAAATTATTTTGGTGCAAAAATTATGTAGTTTTGTATATAATTCTTTCCAAAACCTTTAACACACAACTCAGTAGAGAAATTGGCCTATAATTAGACGATAGTGCTTTTTTCTCCTTTTTTCATAGATCATCAAGGCGGGGACTAACTTCCACTGCTCAAGGAATATCCAGGCTTAAAATGATTTGTTAAATAATATTTTCAACAACATTTTTAACAGTTTATGACTAATTTGACCGAGTCTAGCGGCTTTGTTAAGGTCAAAACTTGATATTACATCAATAATTTCTTGTTTATGTACAATAATGTCAGATATTTGAATGTTTTTTCTAACTTCAAAATGCGATAAGACTTTTAATTACTTTTTAAACGTGCAACATATAACAAATAAGAGTCCAGCAGAGCATGCTTTTCCCGATCACTCGTGGCAAAGTTACAGTATTGGTCGGCAGGTCTAAGCGTAGGTAACAAATTCGATGTCGTTTTAGAACAGACTTGTTGTCTCATACATTTCCAATAAATTCGAGGAATTCAAGATTTCGAGGAAGTCACATTTTCATAAAGTTTTAAAAGAATTGTTTCCATACCTACTTTTTCAT
Organism: Margaritifera margaritifera; assembly: GCA_029931535.1. Lineage (NCBI taxonomy): Eukaryota > Metazoa > Mollusca > Bivalvia > Unionida > Margaritiferidae > Margaritifera > Margaritifera margaritifera. Next base: position 186,294 of record JAQPZY010001135.1, on the reverse strand, counting down.
ATTGGTAACTCTATTTCTTTGACTTATATTTTTGAAAATTTGATCAAATTTGTGTCGAATGCTTCGTGTAGATGGAAATGAAAAGCCCATTCAGAGCAGAACCCGAGGAAGAATTTTTGTCATGATATGAACCAGGATTAGTTTTAATATCCCTTTAGCATGATATCAACCACAGAATAACAACTAAAAATGAATAAATGTAAAAGAATAACTCAAGGACATACTAGTCTATACTAATCTTTATCGACGCGCGTTCGATAGATGAGAAACAAATTAGTAACAAAGACTTGATTTTGATATGAATTTTATCTGAAAATGTTTCTGTCATTTATAGCAAAGAAATAATTTTCCAAGACTCCTCTCCTAATCTGATTTGAACGAATTTAAACAAAATATATAGCAAACTCCATCGCGAGTTGGCTCTTCTACGGACAAACACATGAAAATCTTTTATAAAACTAGTGACAAAGCAAATGTTATATGACTTTGATGTCATCATCACTGGACTTACTGTGGTAGTATCGATACAGTCATGAATTCCCCTGCAGATTTCACAAAGGCTCAAAAGACAACAATTTTGTTTTTATAAACGTAGTTTTATCATTTTTTCTGCCTTTTATCAGCGTTATTATAAATGCTTTGTAGGTTCAAATGAAAACGGCGAGATGCAACAACAACTTGGCAACATGTGCTTGTGCAGTGACCATTCGAGCTGGTGGAGATTTGTATGGTTTTATATTATGCGATGGACAACACCCATTTATCAACTATCTTTCATGCAAAGATGGTATATTATCGGTTGTTCGAAGAACGGAATTCAGATACGAGGTAAGTGTTTTGAAAATTAATATAAACGTACAAAATTGCCATATGCAGTTACGGGAGATGATATGCGAGGAAAATTCGGAACGGAATGTGAGGAAGTTTGGAAGAATATGGGTATTAAGGGTGGATGGATAGAGGTGAATTTGGGACAGTTTGAGTGGAAGCTTGGAGGGTGGAGGTATTATGGGGGAAGAGATTTGGATTTTATGGGGGACTTTGTGAATTTAAAATTACGGATATCACAATGGGGTTATCTAGAAATTTATCGTTGCTGATGTCACTATGGGTTATGGGAATTTAACATTATGGATATACTGTGGGACCCTATGGAAATTTAACATCACAGAAAAGTTACTATGGGGCTCTGTGAAAATTCCAATTCTGTTTCTATAGATTGATAAGAAGGTTGGCCTTTAATCCAGGAACTACATTGCATTACATTTGTAAAAAAGCAAGGTATGAAGTATTAAAAATATGACGTGATGTTTATGTGTGGCATGATTCAGTGTTATTATTACAGCAGAGAGAGAGAGAGAGAGAGAGAGAGAGATTTTATACGGAAAATGGTAATCACAAAAGTACATTTTGTTTCAAAGATTAGGATAGTTTAGACTAAGAGTGTCTGTTTGATAGTTTAGATGAAGAGTGTCAGTATTTGTGAAGAAAATAGTAATTTTATTCGTAGCTGCCTACAAGAGGGGAAAATATTGCCCTCAGTTCCTTTCTTAGCAACCGTTTTGTAAATTTTCAGAGGAAAAAATGGTACTTTTCATACACACACAAACACACTATCACACACATACAAAGGGAGGGGGTATTGTTTTTGTTTTCATACATGCAAACACACATATACATGCAAAGTGAGGGGACACCTTCTGTAAAGACATATATACAATAAATGTGAGCTAGAATTTTAGAAGAGGTAGAGATAGATGAAAAAAGAAACTGAATGCTGAGCTAGTATGAATTGGTGTTATAACTAAGCATTTCAAATGATTGAACGTACTCTATATTTATAATAATCGTGCTATATCATGTCCTGTAGATTCAAATATAAAGTGTTATAACGCTACCAGCAAATTTCTGTTTACTTGAATTTTAAAAGCACCTTTCCTCAATGCAACTCACCGTAAACAATTATCACGGAAATTAAAAGTATCGAGTGATTTCTTTCCACCTATACTTCTTCTATCTGACACATATCAGCAAGATTAGGAAGAAATAAAGAAAGAAAAAGTGATGCTATCTGCGTAACACTGGCCCGGAATATACATTTATACATTTACCTCAGTTTGGATGTGTAAATGTGTGCTTGCATGAAAACAGTTATGGACTTTGCCTCTTCCTTTGCATGTGTGATGGTATGTTGGTGTGTATGAAAAACAGAAAATAACTCTCTCTCTCTCCGTATGCGTAATTAAGGTATGACAACAAATAATACCCCGTCTATGTGTGATTGTATGTGTGTTAGTGTGTGTGTGTGTGTATATATATATATATATATATATATATATATATATATATATATATATATATACATGATATACGCCCTCCCATTGTATGTGCATGTGTTTGTATATACCCCTCCCTTTGTGTGTTAGGAAAGCAAACTAATAGGCCCTGCCCCTTTTCCTTTTGTATGTGTGTTTATTTGTTTGTATGTATGATGTACCCCCTCCTTTTGTGTGTGTGTTTATTTGTTTGTATGTATGATGTACCCCCTCCTTTTGTATGTGTGTTTATTTGTTTGTATGTATGATGTACCCCCTCCTTTTGTGTGTGTGTTTATTTGTTTGTATGTATGAATACCCTTCCTTTTGTATGTGTGTTTATTTGTTAGTATGTATGAATACCCCCTCCTTTTTTGTGTGTTTATTTGTTTGTATGTATGAATACCCCTCCTTTTGTATGTGTTTATTTGTTTGTATGTATGAATACCCCCTCCTTTTGTATGTGTGTTTATTTGTTTGTATGCATGAATACCCCCTCCTTTTGTGTGTGTTTATTTGTTTGTATGTATGAATACCCCCTCCTTTTGTATGTGTGTTTATTTGTTTGTATGTATGAATACCCCCTCCTTTTGTGTGTGTTTATTTGTTTGTATGTATGAATACCCCCTCCTTTTGTATGTGTGTTTATTTGTTTGTATGTATGAATACCCCCTCCTTTTGTATGTGTGTTTATTTGTTTCTATGTATGAAAAAACAAAAACAAATATTACCTCCCTTTCGTGTATATTTGTTTGTATGTATAAAACAAAATAATATCCCCTCTCTTGGTATGTGCAGATGTGTTTGTATGAAGAAAAAAAAAGACACCACTACCTTTCACTTTGTAGATGTGTGCTTGTAAGGAAACAAAAATACCCCTCTCTTTGTATGTGTATGTGTGTTTGCATGACAAAATAGACACTACCCTCTCCCTTTGTATACTGATTGTATGTGTGTATGAAAACCAAATAGACACCATGTCAAAGAATTGTGTGCACACAAATACTTTTTGTATTATATATGAACACATAAATGTAGATTGAGTTTCGTAGGCGCTTACAGCCTTACCCATGGTATCATGAGATTTGATCAGAAATCATCACACTTTTAGGTATTTCTACCAATTGGCACTCGTGTGGAGATAAATATCAATAGAGGTGAAACTTACAAGAACACAATGAACGTGGCAATATATCTATCAAAAAAGGATGAGGAGAGAATAGAAGGCCTGTGTGGATCATTCAATAATAATCCGAATGATGACTTTGTCATTAGACACACTGGGGCAGTTACTCAGGACAACAATGTGTTCTCCGTTTCTTGGAAGTAAGAATTATGCAAATTTTTACAATAAAGTATGTAAATTTGATGGAGGATGATATAGTCATACACATTGACTCTGTCACATACATACATACATACATACATACATACATACATACATACATACATACATACATACATACATACATACATACATACATACATATATACATACATACATACATAGCACTTACTTTACTTACTGATTGCTTATTCACTTTATTTCTTCTTCCCCACTTCCTTCAAATCTTTGTTCTTTACTTTCTTCATTCCGTAGTTACTTACAGTTTCATCAATTATAACGGAAAATCAAGAAATATGACATGAATAAATAGAGTTTTATTTAGACAAGTACATGTATCTACATCTAAGTAACTGTTTAGTTTTAACATCATATTCTAAACATTATCTTTAATCTGTTAGAACTTGTTCTGAATCATCGAGATGGCATATGATCAACCACAAAGCGAACAATAATGTCAACGAAGTATTCACCAATGGATAAATTTGTAGGTATAATTACTTTTGCTCTTCAAGAAAAGCAATAATAAAAAGCATAAACATGCAGTACGAGCGCATAAAAATGGACAATGGTGTTAGATAACTGCTCCTTCCCTATCATGTAATGATTTGAAGGGAAATTCATTTTTCTACGCTTTAAGTAACATTGTCACATGCTCTGTTTTTATTAGATTGAGTTTCCTCTGTCCTGGAAATCGTTCTAGTATTTGCCTATTAATGTATATTTCCAACACAGAGCGTGATGCACGTAAATCGTGCGGAGAAACAGAAATTGCCTGCCTTTTCCATAGCTTTAGTTTTTAAACCGAGCCGTCTGAGGAATTTCCTATAGATATTTTGTGTCCCACGCTACAAAAGGTTGTTTACTTCCAAACCCGCGTCACAGCTAATACGGGTCATTACATTCTATATTAGGCTTAAGGGTGCTTACTTCCGATCCCACGTCATATTTCATACTGTCCACTCTATTTCATATTAGGCTATATAGTACTACATATGTGGAATGTAGAGCTGTGATGCGGTATCGGAAGTTAATAACCTTTAGTTTTGGGCGCGATATACCAAATGTTTACAGAAAATTTGTCGAACGGCTTGGGTGCCTGGGAAAAAAAAGATAGTTTGGAGAAATATTCATGCTGGATTAGAACAATGGCTGTCTGGAAGTAAAGAACAATGGCTGTCTGGAAGGAAAGATGGATTTCATGCTAGCTACGTATATAGAATTTGCTTTCTAAATTTAGGTAAGTCCTCAAAACTCCTGCCATTAGAAACGCTGACGCAAATTGTGTTTTCTCTGCACATGAGTTATGTGTATCACGCTGTCTTGGAAATGTTCTGTAACAGTCAAAATTAAGAAAAAGCTTTCCAAGACAGAAGAAGCTCGGTCTATGTCATTGTATAATTCAGTAGTCCTTGCCTACATTACATTGTACCCTATTCTGAGTCATTATATGATTGAGTAGTCCTTTCCTACATCGTACCCTATTCTGAGTCATTATATGATTGAGTAGTCCTTGCCTACATCGTACCTATTCTGAGCACAATATATGTTTATTTATTCTTCTCTTATTTTCCAGAATTAATGCCTTAGAGAGCTTTTTGTCTCGATCAAACCAAAATCCGAGTACTTGGGACATTGGGAGATTATTATGTGTCTGTCCTAATGCGACTTTGGCAGAAACAAGATCTCTTATAAACAGCAGTATATGCTCCCCTACCGAATCAGTGTTGTGCACCAGGAATCCGCACCAGGGGCAGGATGTTGTCAAATGTCCATTTCATGACAGTAGGCCTACCACTAGATCATTCCAAGAAATGAAGAGACGAGTGAAAAGGGCCACACGACCGATTCAATACACAGTAAAATAAACACAATACTATCAACCTTTTTTCTACTATCAACGTCGATTGTTATCAAAGCTGCATTCCATTGAAAAAAAATATTAGTAATGATAATACCATGACATGCTTTTGTAGCTTTTTAATAAATAATAATTGAAACTGTTTTGCAAAAATATACAGCAGAGTGAAGAAAACTTGGGAGTGGGGTGGGGGTTGGCGAACTAATCGGCTAACGAGATAACATGCAAATAGACTATGGTGATTTCCAGTACGTTGCATCATGCATGCATATCAGAATCTCAACAACCTGTCAAAACGTTCAGCGTAGCACATAAAACCGTACACAGCACGCCTATTATTAACAGAGAGACTGCAAACCAAAGTGCACAGCATGTGTTCTCACTGTCCAAGTGGCACTGTCACACGATTTGTGCCTGACCTTAAACCTGATCTACTTCAAATAAATTTAATGGACCTGATCAAAAATCAAAATGATCATCCGATGCCTGTTAAGATTTATGTAACCACTTATGTCATTAGTCATTACGCCATGTAACATGGCTATATAACTTCAAATGAGCACAGCAAAAGCTATGCACTGTAATTAATTGTAACTTCTAGTGGTACCTAGATTACACTATGTTACTTGCTAATAAGTAAATATATTTACTAAATATTTACTTTTTTATTTATTACAATATTTTACTGATATTTACTAACTGACTAAATCCAAAAAATGCATATTCATTTTTGAATTTACCACAGAGACAAGTACTGGTAAAGTTGAGGTTACCCTTAATATCAGTAACTACAATGTTTTGGCCACATGACTACTGTCGTATGAGACATCTGTGTATGTGCTATCTTAGTAGTTGCTTCAAAATAAGTTTGAAATGTTTTTCTCATTTTTAGTGAAGTTGTAGTAATTAAAAAAGACAACATTTTTGGTTCTAGTGAAAGTGTATTCAATACTTCTACCTAATAACAATTAACATTATGTAATCTAGGCACCCCTATAAATTTGAATTAATTTACAATAAAAATTGTTTCTGATGTGCTCATTCAAAGTATATGGCCAAAATACACGGTGTAAGGGCTAAAATACACGTTGTAATAACCAAAGTGGGAGCATAAACCCTAACGAGAGTTTCGTTTTCAAAATCTTCACGCCACTGAGTGTAATCCTGCTTTCTTAATCTGCAACTTCCCCAAAACTAAACAAGCTGAACTGGACGATCTGGGTAAAATTTGGTGGTAATACAATCATGTTAAAGTTATAAGCTACGGATAACACGCTCATCATATTACTTTGAAAAGATGTCTTGAGAGGGAATGCAACTTTAAAATGTAGAAAATTATGGGTAATATAAATAAAAAAACAATTAGAAAATTAAAAAAATAAACTTTTAATAATAAAGTCTATTGTAGCCTTAATAACATTGGTTAATACGTCTGAGCCACAAATGGTACTAATTTTGTATGCCAACTGTATTTTAAATCGGCTTTTCCAGCTATTAAATACATGTATCAGTTGCCTGTGTACATTCATGCCTGAACATTGAAAGTAAGATTATTGCATAGTTACAATCAGAACGTGTATATTAAGTAAATGTTGCTGTAAGAAATTTGAAAAACACCAGAAACATAAACATTTTTTCAGATGTAAATGTTTTAAGAAACGGATCGTCTTTGAACCAAAGAATGATTTAGTTTTACTATGCATTTGGTCCATATTATTTCGTGATATATTCTAATGTAACTTGTAATACTGAGCTTGATAAATAAATCTGGAATTTCAATTGATTCTTATTACTCCAGGGAAGAGACAGCAGAAGCATTGGAAACATATCTCTTGAGACTGCGGAGACTGCTTGTGTGGCCTTCTTTTCCGCTTCGCCTAACTATAAGCTGCAAAATGATCTCCCAATCAATACGCTGAACAATTCAATACACGAATGTGCTCTAGACTACCAGGTACTTTGGAAAAAAAGTGATTGATGTACAAACATTGACTCACAAAAGCTTTGCTAAGTGGACATTTCTTCATCCGCTAAAATATATGTTGGGCTAAATAAACATACATACATTACTTTCTGTGATATATATATATATATATATATATATATATATATATATATATATATATATATATATATATATATATATATATATATATACATTGAAAAAGTACCAGAAATGTTTCCTTTTTAGAGTCCATTTTTAGTTTTGTTGAGACCGGTGTCGTGATTAAACTGTAATGAGTTCCAAATCAAAGCAACCAGTTGTATCGGTTTCTTATTGTATATTAATGAAACAATTTTCTCCATATTGCTCTAGTTTCCTCTTCATTAAAGAACATTAAGACATTAGTTTAGACATATTGTAGTAAATTCTTTGTGCGTGCAGTTGGCAGATTGCCATGATTTAATTTGCAACAATGTCTGTTCTGTACAGATGTCTAATGCTACAATGTCTGTTACATACAGATGTCTAATGCTACAATGTCTGTTCTATACAGATGTCTAATGCTACAATGTCTGTTCCATACAGATGTCGAACGGAGACATCACCTGGGCTGTCCCACATCTCCAGTCATGGACAGGTAATATTGAAACACAGATATCCAAAGACAAAGAATTCCAAGAGGATCATCCAAACATAACGGATGATTTTCTGGCAAATGCGTGTCCTAATCAATGCAATAGCAATGGACGATGTGACAACGGTACGACAGTATTTCCATTTTGTTATGTCATTAATTTTAAATACGTTGTGTTTCACCGTCGGTATATGTTATGATAAAATGCACCTATGATCAATATGTGTTCGTTTTATTTATTCATTTATTTATTTATTTTGTTTTTGTTTTTTTTTTGTGTTTTTTTTTTGGGGGGGGGGGATTTTATTTTACATATTTTTATTTGTTGTTTTTATTTTTGTTAATGTGTCTATTGATTTTAAAAAGTTCTTAAAACTTCATCATGGAATTCTTGTTTTATCCGTTACTCATCCTTCAAGTCAGTTCTTCAAATATGTTGAAAGAACCTAGGAAACAGAAAACGTAAATTAGTTCAATACGAAAGTTTTACGAAGAGAGAGAGAGAGAGAGAGAGAGAGAGAGAGAGAGATTCCCACGACTTGTTTTTCTATTAAACTATTTGTATCATCTATTTGATTACTTCAATAAATTTAAAAGGATAAATAACTGTTGAATCATAAAAAGAAATATATCTTATTTTCATTGGTACAGGTACTTGTGTCTGTGACGATGGATATGCATCCAGTGATTGTTCAATTGGTCTGATGTTTCCCCCTCCTGTGAACGACATCTATAATGACGGGCAGTGTGACACGTTCACAGACAACTGCTGCTCTGGATTCTCTATTTACGGAGATAATTTCATCAGAAGTGAATCTCTGGAATGTAGAGTAGAGGAGACCCAGGTAAAAAGAAATAATATTTCAGTGAATTTGGATCATGAATTTGTTTCAAATACGCATTGCAGTTTAGGACTCAACGAGCTATTTCATCGATAAATAGACTTAAGTAAAATAATCATGCAATCAGATAAATAGTATCGTCACCTACAACGAGCTCAGCTGATTTAGAACATATATAAAGACCCGATATCATCATGCCTTTCCAATATGAATCAGATAGCAATTTCAGATCTTAGGATATCATTCAAATCAATGGAAACATAAACTTAAGTCCGTGCCCTTCTTGCCAGTTATATACATTTATATATGTTTTGTATATTTTATGAAAACGTGCATCATTATTATATCTCAAACTTTTTCTGAATGCTTACATGTTAATTTATTATTCAGTTCCTTGTTCCTAATTTAGTTTTACAATTTCTTGTTGTTTCATGATTGTGGACCGTGCACACTATCTACAGTGAATGTAACAAAAAGCACCACTGTACGGCGTAATCTATTTGTATCTTCTTTGACGATTTTTATTGGTTATAGTCCTATCTTTTCTTCTAATATCATACAATCAATACTATTTAGTTTGCAATGTTTCGACTAGGTGCGAACCAGATGTAATCCTTTTTATTACTAAAATGCTGAAGCTTGTTAAAAACATTAAATTCCCACCACACTTTTCATTTCCAGGTGGATGTAAATGGTTCGAAAATCTCTCTTGAGTCTATTGTCCAGAGAGCAGAGTTTGTAAGTCTTTTTGAATTGATTTGTCCAGTAAGATGCAATGTACCATCGAAATCAACCCGGATGCCACTTGCAACTATTTTCAATTTTTCCGTGAGCAACTTTGGGCAGAATTTCGGAGCAAGGCAGTCGATGTTTGTCTATGACCAGCGCTGCACTATAATGGAGGTGAACATGTTCATCTTAAAGGTAAGTAAGTGTTTAAAATAAAGTTCCAAGTATATTGTTTTTATCACGACTAAATTTTCTCTATTTCATTTTCTACCATCGAAGCAAATAGTGGTATGGATACAATATGCATACAAAAGTTCTCCTGAGGCAGCGCTAGCGAAGGATAAGTCTGAAGTCTGCACACGCTCCTCTTGAATGAGGAAACAAAACACGAAACCAGTGGGTTACATTTAAGCAACTGTCTTTACAGACAACTGCGATTTTGTAGTATCCTGACAGTCCAGTTAGTGTTTCTGTTTTCGTGACAATTGAAACTTCTGCTCTAATTATTCGACATTTTGGATCCGATGTCGCATGAATTTTCCCCTAGGATCTTGCACTAAATCTACAAGCATTCGTCACTAAACATGTAGCGTCATATACTTCATATCTGACATTTTTTCTGACCTATTGTCAGTGGTCCAACAGTGTCACACTTATGGTAAACGATTTGCTCACACCAGTATAAAGCTTCAAAAAATATTGAGGCGTGCTGCCAAATTCTGTATAAGATCATGGGCAAGCAAATAAGTTTCAAATATAATTCAGGCAAATAGTTTGATTGGTAGAAAACCTAACCATAAGGACAAATGCATACTGGAGTCTGAGAAGCCTAATGTTTGCGTTCTGCTGTTTTGTAATGTACTTTGTAAAGTACTTTGTAATGTACTTTGTAAAGTATTTGGTTGATCAAACATTACGAAACAGCATTTCATCAAACGTTTGATCAAAACAACCCAAACAAATAAACAATAGAGTCCAAAAGGGAATCTCCCAAGAGGTAAAAAACAATAGAGTCCAAAAGGGAATCTCCCAAGAGGTAAAAAACAATAGAGTTCAAAAGGGAATCTCCCAAGAGGTAAAAAACAATAGAGTCCAAAAGGGAATCTCCCAAGAGGTAAAAAACAATAGAGTCCAAAAGGGAATCTCCCAAGAGGTAAAAAACAATAGAGTCCAAAAGGGAATCTCCCAAGAGGTAAAAAACAATAGAGTCCAAAAGGGAATCTCCCAAGAGGTAAAAAACAATAGAGTCCAAAAGGGAATCTCCCAAGAGGTAAAAGATCCAGTTTCTTTCTCATATGAAATTGAAACAAATCATAAAATAGAGCAAAATAATACTTAAATGCTTCTAAGCTGTAGACAAGAGGACAGTGTTAAAGCTTAGCCCATTATCATACCTGGTGTTGTAAAAGTATACCATTTATGTCATTTATTTGCCATTGCAAATATTGGGGGGAGGGGAGGGATGGCTGTCGTGTTATCTGGCATTATGTTTGCCACAGGAGTGGTAACCAAATATAAGACACAGAGTATTCAAATTTATCGAAACATTTCACAAGGGTAAATACCACGTCCTTTTTGCACGAATATGCAGAATAACAGCTGTAAATAAAAATTGCATAGATGACAATCAAAAGGAGATACTTCAGAATTCTCTCAAAGATAGCAGATGATACCTCAATGAACGACGCCATCTATAATTCAAGATTTATAAGATGCGGTTATAACAACCTGGTCTCTCTCTCTTACAAGAATTTATCATATTCCAACCCCGACTTGGCTTTGAATTTTGGCATCTGATTGGCCAATGTCAAATCAAAGACAAATCAGGTATCATAAATTTGAGTTTAGTGTGAGTCTGATAATTTTGTTATAATCCTGTGGTCTGATCAATCTTTACGATCTAAAAAAGCACATGTCCACATTTATTGTTGTCACATCTACTTCATATAAGGGGACATATAGACTCGTTCAGGCGTTGACCAACAAATTGGTATAGGTGTATGGTATAGACCTTTTACTGTCATGTGTTTTCCGAAATAAAGTTTCAGTAAACATTGTCATTTCAGATCCATGCATCCCCGTCCTCCATCAAACGCAGGGGGAGGAGTAGAGTAAGTGGGTGGGTGGGAGAGTCAATGTCATTTGAAAGTCATAGTGAAGGTTTGGGTTAGAGATTTTATTGATGGTCATGAGTCCCGCACCTTACGAGATATTTATGTCATATTTGGGCCGACGCGTTGCTAAGGCTGACCTTTATACCCATTCACTTCCAATGTCTTTCATCCCCTAAGGGACAATCAAAATCATTTGAATATCTTGGTTAAAGTCTCGGTATAGCATTTTCTTTATGTTAATCTGTTTGAAGGTTTCTGCCATTTCCTCAGCACATCCATTCTCCATACACTTCTGGTCAGAGTCGAGAACATTTGATAATATATGTTGCTAAGTCTTAGGTTCAGGTTCTTTATCCAGTAATTCCTATTATATTTTCACCTCGCATTTTACAGTTACATGAATTACACGTCAGGTGCATAATGCGGGAGAGAAAGCCAAACATATACTGCCGCATAATTCTTCTTTTAGTATAATTTATTTCTGTTTTAATTACGTTTATCGCCTTTTCATCATTTCAGCCTGGCTATTGTTATATTAACGGTAATTGCTATTCTGATGGCGAAGACAATCCCACAGACAGCTGCCTAGCCTGCGCTTCAGTCATCAGCAGTCAAGATTGGTCGCCCAAGTGGAGCAAAGGTTAGTTTAAGGACATGCATATCCAAAACTCTAAGCTGTTGAATCGGCTAGTTATGAAATACCCCCCCCCCCATAGGCTGTACGGCATAAATATGAAGTCTAATATGGACCGATGCCCTCTCCAACCGTTCTCACCAGTGTAAATTTAAACTAGGCTAGTCTGGATGTCATAAAAAGGGATATTTCTAAGTTTCATGGTGAGTGTTCGACATGTAGTATCAAAGCATATTGGTGGTGAACGAATATTAGTTAAATTGTCTCCCAAGCATCAAAAGGAGGTCAAGATGGCCTACTTTTCGTAACACTCACCTACTTTTAGTACAACAGTGTAAACTCCTCAAGATTCATTGTTGTGTTGACATACACTTAAACAGACGTCATCAGCCGAGTTTCCCATTATTTGTCGGGTGATTCCGGACTTTTCGTCTTTCTCTTTCTAACGTATCTGCCATCTCTCTCAAGACCTTCATGTCTCCATCTGTATTGCCCTTGGGTCAAGGTAATCTGAAATGACGATAGAATATGCTAGAGTGTAGGTCTTTTCTGGTAAAACGGGCACGCGGTATCATCTGTCAGGTTGCATCTGTGCATATTTGCTGGCGATGGGAGCAGATCGATTACAAACCTAAGCAGGAACTGGATTCGCAGTGGTTCGTACTTCCAAAGGTCCGTCCATGTGAGCTTTCTCCATGGCAATTACGATCTTATCTAAATTGCTTGGGCACCCATCTGGACTGCTTTCGCTGACCTCTTTTCATCCTCACCTCTGCGAATTTTCTTCCTGGACCATGGTACGTCAGTCTGCTGGGCTTGATTCATTCCATCTCTGGGATTTCCCTGAGCCGAGTCCTTCTATTCCTTTATTTGCAGTCCCAACGATATCCGTATGATTCAGTTTGCTCCCTACTTCATTCACTGCCTGGCTCACGGACCACTTTCTTCCTGTCCTACAATCTATTCCGGCTCCACTTTTTTTCTCGTTCTTTAAATCCCTCAAAGCTATCAAGAGTCTAGATATGGCTACCTTGTATTCCTAAACGAAAGATGTTAGGAGCAGCTGTAGCTTGCATGGCCTGCCATAAATACCAATACAGGTAAACGATAGAGGAACACCTAGCCATACTGTGCTGGTAGGGATTTCATTCACCATAAGACGCCAGGTGAGCCATGGAAGAAAACCATGCTGGTACATCCATACCTTGAACTTTTCATGGAGGCCGGATTGGTAACTTTTTCGCAAACCCTCTTCCACCTGTTGTTTCAATCTATGTACATTTTTCTTTTCTGACAAGCTGGCATCAAACCACTTCTCTGCGCACTTGATAGGGCATTCTGGTCGATGCCACTGGATCATCTAGGGCTGCTAGAATCCATCGTGCCTGAACATGGGATTGTGTTGTAATAGTCATATCATCCATGAGTCCCCTGTTGTATGGGAGTCTGATTACTGATATGGTCTTTGGCCCTCGGGATTTTTTCAGCTGCTTTGCTGATAAGATTCATTCCCATCACAAGGAGTATAACGGAAGTGGTGCAGCCCGCGAATATTCGTATCTCCAGTCTTTGCCACGTCTGTTGAGAACCTCATGTGGTTGTTGCTAAAGTAACTCATCACAAGCTTGGATACATGATCCGGGGTATGGTAGTGTTTCAGGGGCACTTCAATCAGCTGGTGCAGAATAGAGCCATTTGTGTTGGTCAGATCCAACCATACTACTGTCAGATCTCCTTGATTAATCCGGGCCTCGTGCAAAATTTGGGTGAGGGCGCTTGTGTGTTCTACACAACCCGAAAACCCTAGGATTCCTCCGTGCTGTACCGATGATTCTATGTATCCATTTTCTGTCATATAGAGCGTCATTCACCTTGTCAGTCCCGAGAAGATCCTCCCTCATACTCTCAACAAAGATATAGTCCGGAACTGAGTGATGAGATTTTTGCTTTCGACGCAAGGCCCCCTTCTGCCAACGTGCCAGGATCTTCTCTTTCTCCAGACTACTTGTAGGAGGCGCCACAAACATCTTAGTAGCTGAGGTCAATTCTTATATACCTTGTAGATTAACCCACTAGGTCCTGGCGCATAAATGGATCTTGCTTTCTGTACTACTTCACGCACCTCATTCCATGTAGGTTCCTTGGTGTTCAGGGTTTTCTGGGGTATTTTTTCTGTAAGAATTCTATTGTAGTCCCCGAGTGGTTTATGTCTGTTTGCATCAGAGTGGGTATCACTTAGGAAATGTTCTACCTCCTCCTTACTGCTTTCCAGCCTTCCTGACTTTTCTTCGTCTAACAGGGTTGATGTAAACCCCTATATGGGTTGGAGATGAATGCCGCTCTCTTTCTAGTCTTTGGTTTTCTTTTCTCTCTCAGTCGTTCTGCTGCCCTAATACTTTTTATGTGGTCTCTGAGTGTGTGGCGCAGTTGTTGCAACTCTCCTACTCCATGTCATTGGCTTTCCTAAACTGCTTCCTCAATGATCTGAGATCTTGGCTGATGTTTTTGATCTCCTTTTGACGCCTGTTTGGTTTTTGGTTCTGTTGAGTCTCTTGAGCGTTTCTTTACAAGCCCAAACGTCTCTTTCCCAACAGTATACACAAGTGTAGGTAGAACATGCAGTTTTTCCTCCACACTTCCCATTAATGATTCTTCTAGTATTTAATCCATGTCACCATCCAGTTGTTTCAAGTCTAAATCAGTTGTTTTTGGCCATTGGATCCTCCCCTTCCTTTCATCTGCTGTCGGTTGCTGGGTTTCCTGGACTCGATCTGGAGCCATTCCTTCCAAACCTGCTGACTGATGAATTGCATCTGATGTTTAAGGCTCGATGTCAGAGTCTTCCATCATGTAATTTGGAAACCTCGTGTTCTGACTGTCTGTAACTTCCAGCAAAAAAGATGGAAGTCTGTCCTACACGCCCATATTGTGTAGCTCATCTTCTAAACTCTCCTAGAATATGTCTCAGTAATGGATCACAACCGTCGCATCTGGGTTATCCGCATGTGATAGAGAAGAAGCTAATAGGCTTCCAGTACTGTGGTTGTTGACGTGACCAGAAACCTCCTGCATCTCACCGGAAGATTATGCGCGCTGCTGCTGCATATCACTTGTCGAAGTCCCCTCCTTGACTGATAGATTCTCAGTCCTAGAATGTTCTTGCAAACTTTCTCACAATGGGACCTTATTTGTTTCTGCAGTACCACCCATCAATATCGTTTGGACTAATCGTTTCGTTGCCATTGTGTCCGTCCAATTGGGTATATCATCCCCCCCCCCTTTCTCGTTAGGCCCTGGGAATATTTTCCTCGTAGTTATGTTGTAACAAGCCTGTGGTTGTCCTTTTTCAAAGACTGCAAGATGGAGTGCCCACCCATCTAGCCCAAATACTAGTCTTTCCTAGTAACCACCTTTCTCGCCGGGTCACCAATCTGTCCTTGGTCGCCATCCACAATTTCCTTTAAGTTACCGGTTCCCTGGTAAATCGGTGTTGATATACACTTGGACCGATGTTACACAGACGACATCAGCCGAGTTCTCATCCTTTACCGGGTGTTTGCTCCTTATCTTGGTACATCTTCCAGATGGTGGGGCGACAGTGTTGATCAGATCCTATCCATCTGTGTTGGCTGCCAGTTCTTTTCGCCACGTCTCAGCCAGATCCAATTGGACGTTCTTTCTGCTGCCTTGCTAACAGATTGTTGCTTAGGCGGCATTTTTTCCCCCTGTGGTGCATTGCCGTAAGTAAATCTTGATATAGATCTGATAATTTAGTTAAATCTTATACTACAGCCAACCTAGTTAGCAGGCACTGTTTCAGTTGATGCATGCGATACTGCTCTATCAAGCACGGTCTCTCACTGGCTCTCTGCCATCGAAAGGCCGGCGGTTGGGGTGGGGATTTCTACATAGCCCTAAAAACAGAACAGATTGATTCTTGAATTTATTCAAGCTTAAGAAAATCTCTTGCAATAAAATCTCGCTGTTAAAATGCTCTTTCTCAAACTCACACACACACACACACACACACACACACACACACACACAAACACACACACACACCAACAATAAAAGTGTTCTGTATTTCTATACGGTATTAATAGTTGCCAAAACAACAGTATGTACCTGATCAAAATTAAAATGTGAAATCCTAAACAAGACGTAGATACAATAGCAGAATCAGTATAAATACACATTTGTTTCAGAACAACGTTATTTACGAATGCCGCGCACACACACACACTACGAAAAGAACTAAATGCAGTTCGTAATACAGATGTACTTGAGTAACAGGTCTTGTTAGAAAGATTGACAAAAGAGAGAAGAGGGGTAAAAATAGATATAAACATAAAAGTAACAAAGACATTGCGGAAAAAGGAACAAATCTTTAATTGTCATACATTATATACAAATGTTCTAATTTTCCATGCACATGGAATAAAAAAAAACCTCAATATTGCCATTTGCATGAAAATTTCATAAAAGTTTCATAAGTTGTAGCTGAGTTTGAAATGTCAAGTTAAATCACAATATCCCTTATTAATCACAATCCATTTGTGTTTTGTTTTTGTTTTTGTTTTTTTACATCCAAGAAAAGACCCTGGTTCCTGTAAGCAAAATTCAGAATCTAAAGTTCAGCACACAAGTGTCGCATTTAGTCATCTTGGCGTCTAAATTTGGCGGGAATTAAAAGGCTTGAGATGACGCATACTTTATGGGCGGAGCCTATGCGACAAAACAGTTGTTAGAGTACATCAATCATCGTTGGCGTTGTTTTATCGTTCAGATAAGTTACGTGTTACTCAGTGTGATTTCACTCGAACATGCGATCTCGTGCTGTACTGAGTAACACGTCAGTTTCTAACAGATAAATCAAACCAGCTTGGATAAGTCATACTGTAACTGTCACAAGTTTTATAAGTGTACGGTCGACATAATATATCGGATAAAAATTTATTTAGCGATGCAGTTAAAGCCTAATAACTAGTACCAGTCGAGACGAATCTATATGCATATAAAGTTTAATAAGAATCAGTTAAACAGTGTCATATATTAGTTGAACATTCATGTTAGTGAATAAAAGTCACTAATTCATGTAAAAGATGTCATAGTGACCGACTCTGGTACTGATGTGTAGCGCTTATAAAGATGAGTCTATTTAAAGTTTGTAGAATGTAGGACTTCTAGTGTCAACACATATGGAAGAATGACTTTGGGTGACAAGGTGAATCAAACACGAGAAAGATTACACTGACCTACTTTTAGCATGGTTCATTTAGACTCCTGGTAGTATAGAAAGTTTGGTGAGTCTAGATGTAGTAGTGTTCAGGATATGGATGGTGTAACAGACGACCAGCTCAAAATAAAGAGTTGCTCAAGCCTGAAAAATAGGTAATAGTAGTCTACTTTTGCTACACGTGAATTATTTTGATAAGCCTAGATGAAATAGCATCCAAGGTGTGGATGATTTATCAAAAGAACATAGGAAAATATAAAATACACGAAGGTCATATTGACCTATTTTTGATATAATGTTGTTAAGCCTTGTAAGATGCATTCTCATATAAATTTTTATATTTTCAGAATGTTCGGGAAAAGACACTTCTATCGACAGTGCTGGCTATGCTCCAGCTGGATCTGTCTTCCTGCTTGTTCTGGTGTTGTTCACAGCCACCTTCGTACAGTTCGCCTAAGAATATATAGGATAACACAGCGAATAATGGAATTCCCATACCTAAGACATAATACACCTTAATACAGCCATTATATAATCAGAGAAAATTCATGCTTTCTATATTTATCAGAAAATTTTCCATCTATTAATTTGCAATATATCCAATATTTTTTGCTGACTTTTACTCAACCTTCGAGTAAACATTGTATACCCAGCCACATCTACAACACTTTACATTCATGAAGACGCTGTTTCGTTATTAGTAATATATTTTATTTTATGCTAGGCGGTGAATTACTGGATTTTCCGAGTGAAATAATTGTGATATTTCACAGCAGTGAAAAAATATGATATTTTTTCACTGGCCATCAATTTTTGTAACACGCTTGCGTGGTGTAAAGGTTAAGATGGCTGCATCCAAGCGAACCGGTTTCAAACCCAGCAATGGGCAATTTTTTTTTTTCTTCCATTTTCTTTTTATCTGCTGTTTTACCTTGAACTGGGAAGGAGAATTATGTAACTACTGATATTTTATGTGCAAATATACACAAAAGAGAGCAGAACATAAACGGTAAACTGCTGACATTATCGCGCGGGATGCAGTAAGAAATCAGCTACTTCAGTGTACTATACAAATTGCTAGACAATACGCTTGAGCATAAAATAAAAAGAATATTTGCTTGCTCCGAGTGAATAACGGATATATTTCATCTCGTGGGTGAAAAACTTGAGTATTTTCACGAGTGGCTTCGCCTCTCGTGAAAATGCTTAGTTTTTCACCCACTCGATGAAATATATCTGTTATTCACTCGTTTCAAACAAATATCCTTTATGTAATTGTAATTGCATTAGTTGGTAAACGTAACGAAGATTTCCATTGGTCAGAATGTAACCATGTGATCAGGCTAAGCTGAGTCTATTTCTGTATAAACTGTACGGAGAACTACTTTATACTAACTTTTATAAATAGAGTCACGTGAAAAGTAATCAATATAAACAATGAAAGAGAAGACATACACACCGCATGCCTTCAAAACAAAATAAAAAATTTTGTTTTTTTTCTTTGTTTCTGAAAATTGAATAAATTGATTATTACAGAATCAAAAAAACAATCCTTTTTTAATTTTTTTTCTTAAATAAAATCATTCTTTCTGTGACTATATTTGATAAAAATCTGGATAAAAATGTTGCATGTACGCTATGTCAAGGTATGCCTGTCGCCGGTGTTCTGTGTGCATCTGTTGTGCCGGAAATGGCAAGATTCTTTTTTTTTTTAAATCGCTTAATTTGCAGTATCAGATAAATTTCATACATGGAGACACTGAACACATTGACCCATCAATATCTGACGAGCCTTCTGAAGTGGACGATATTTCACAAGCTGAATTATCAAGCATTACGAATGAACCAAATACACTTTAGTCACTTGCCAGTTGAACAGCAGGATGACCACAAACAAAAACGATTTAAATCTAAGGAAGGATGACCGGAAACCAAAACGATTTAAATCTCTAAAAGAGTAAGATCTCTTAAGTAGACCCCTATCTCAGAGCTGGGAAACTCAAAATCTACCAAGAAAAAACATTGGGGCTACAACACTTTCACTAGGGCTCGTTAAAAATGAAATTAAAACCATAGGTAAATGGATATAGGGAGTGGAGAGTCCAAAAACCAACACTATGACCTCTAATCATACAGAGCCTTCAACAAGTATTCATACGCTGAAACAAGGCTCTAAAACTGATACGAAATATTATTTTTTTGAAAAAGCAAAATGAAAATAAAGGAAATAATAAAATTATAAAGAATTGCAATTATAAAAACTTAATATTGTTTTTTCTGCGTTTATCGTGGTATAAACTGTAAGGTGCTGAAAAAAACCCATTAAACTCTTAAATGTTAGACAGTGCCCACAAGGAATACTTTCATGACCTTCTATCCCATGGCCTCATAGAACTGCAGATACCGATTTTCGAAATATCGCAAAAGCAAATTATGTAATTAAGAAATTAATAAATAAATGTATGATTACCAGGTGCAACATATATATATATATATATATATATATATATATATATATATATATATATATATATATATATATACTCTGATTACAATAAATACGGATAGTATATAATTAATAAAATCTACTTACACAACAACCGATTAGATCCTGCATGTTCGTTAATTTGTTTACATGTGGCAAATATCGAAATATAGTTAGCCAATCACCGAAAAGTTGTTACTATATGATTTGGACATATCATTTGCGATATGAAGAAGGAACAAATTGCGTATTTGATGTAAGATAATATACAAATTTTATTCGGCTAAATTTACAGTACAACTCGAAAAAAAAGTTAACTTTACAAGGTCCAGCTGCAACGATTTGACAAAAACAGAGACAGAAATTTATGGAACACAAAGTTTGATTGATGACTAAGTATGTAAAGTAGTTTTATTTAATCAATCGAAGGAATGACAAAATTTGACATAAATATGAGATCATTCATACGTTCGAAAGGATTGCAGAAGTATTGCAAATTGCTGAAAATAAAAGTTCCAGTTGTATATTGCTGTCCTGTTGGCCTGTTGATAACGTCTAAAATATACTCTGGATGATTTAATAACATTTGAAATAACTGACAAAGAACGGTATTGAAGGCATCGTTAATATAAGCTTGAAAATCCAGTTGCTGAGATAAATATTAATCAATTGTGGGAACAAATTAAATGTGACAAAAATACAATAAAATATACGCTGAATCGAAATAATGGCTTACTGGACAACCTACCGACACATTACACAAGCATGCTAGAAAATTATTTCCACGAAGAAGAGTATATGTTACTTACATGGGGGATTAGTGGCAAGCAGACATTATTGACATGCAAGCATACGCAAAATACAAATGCATTTTGGCAATGATAGATGTCTTTTCAAACTTTCCCTGGACTGAGAAAGGAAAAATCTATACTATAAAACGTTTACTATTTCTAAGGGCACATAATTTATAACGTATGTATATAGATAGCTGGGTACATGAAATACGATTGTCAGTTTTAAATGACACATATCAAGCATGACAAACTGATAGAATCATATATATATATATATATATATATATATATATATATATATATATATATATATATACATATATGTGTGTATGTGTGTGTGTGTGTGCATGTACATAACATACATTAGTACATTCATATTTCCATACGTATGTGTGTATGCGAGAAAGAAAGAGTAGATGGACACATACATACATACATACATACATACATACATACATACATACATACATACATACATACATACATACATACATACATACATACATACATACATACATACATACATACATACATACATACATGCATTTATCATATCCCAAGAGATAGAGTGAAGTGCTTGAGAGTTGAATAAATAAGTTATAAACTAATTTAGACCACCTCCCAACGAAAAAAATATTACAATAACATAAAAACCTATGGTGAACTTTCATCACGCTCCCAACTCGTACTGACTTTTGTTCAGTATAATTTAGATGTCGTATAACAAGCTTAATTGTAAATGGTTCCGTTGGGTCTCAGAAAGAGTCGACAACATCACTCTATATAAACAATTTACCCCCATACACTCAGAGTTGTTCCATCTCTGAAAGGTTCAGGCTGAATATGTCGTGTGGATGAAATTCTTACCGGTTTGCAAAACAGGAGAAATATCTGACTCATACAAGATCTGAATCTACAGACTTATAAAAGTTTTTGTATAAAGTCGGTTTTTTATATTAAAAATAAGAAACATTAACTACTTGAAGCTAATCACGGACTGCAACAAATAAAGAACAATTAACTTTAACATTCTTCTAAGATATAATAAACATTTTTAATTAAATAAAAAATTGTATTGTGATCATTATAGCATTTGTAAAAACCATTATGTAAAGATTTAAAGTGACCAGTGTCTCCAAGTTTGGAATTACCATGTATCTTTTTAAGTCTTACTGGTGGTAAATAGCTAGATAGAGAGATAGATACCTTTCCAGACTTTTTGGAAGTCAAAATAGCCGCGAATTAAACAGCAATATAGACAGAAAAAATTAAATTTTTAAGCGGTGATCATACTTTCGGCAATTTGGTTGACATTGGCACACAGTCCATATGAATCCATCTTTTGCACGAATTACGCTGAAGTGAACCATCATCATAGTCAATCTTGCATTTAATTCAAGGATACTTTGTGCGTTTTTCCCATTTTCGCTACAGGATTGTTTCATCGCGGAATTAGGAAAGTAACTGTGTATGTCAAGGACGGGCGTCACTTGTATATACTATTACACTTAAAACCTCTATGAAAAATTTGCACGTGAGCAAGCAAGTTATAATTATTATATGTTTGTTTGTTTTTTTATTCTAGTAAACATTGTTTGGTTCAAAACCAGCAATGAAGTCTTTTCACAATAAATATGATGGCCTGTTGTATTTATTACACATTGACTGTTTAACTTTATTTATCGGTTTCAGAAAATCATTTTTACAATCGCACTTTTCAGCGACTCTATGAATTAAAAGCTTCTATCTCACTGCTGTTCTCGTGTTTTGATTGCGTGCTAAGTTTAGATAGTGACAAAGATTTTGCCTATAGTCATGAAGGCATTACGAAAGATCTTCAGTCACACGACATGGATTTATTCACACTTTGTCGCCTTGATTGCATAAGAACAAGCTTTTTTACCCCTTTCATTATTATGGTCTGCAACATATTTTCAACTTCGTATATATCATCTTGTTTGTCGTATAGAGAAAACTCTTGTTCGTAAAACATGCCCTTAATAATCTCTCCCCTCAGATCTTCCAGTTGGTTAACAACCAGATCACCTAATAGTACTTGCCTGATTTTGAATATTTCATCTGTATGGTTAAGAAGGTAGCCTATTGCTAATATTGTTTTATATTTTGTAATTCTAACTGTTTCATCAATTTGAATAGAGGAGTTCCAAATGTACCAGTTGTGAAATAACCGAATTGATTGATCCATGCATTTTACCTGTTTTCTTCCTTGCTCGCGTCAACAGTAGTCGTGTCTGTTGATGTGCGCTGCGTGTTGTTGTATCCATAAATTAGCTTTGGCACGAAGTCAGTCCAATTTCTGATTTCATTTTGAGTGAAATACTTTACATTCTAGTCCTTAGAATTCTTTTACACCTTACTACCAGACACTTCTTTGTCTGAGTAATTTGAAAAGTACTTAGTATTTTCCTTTCCAACATATCCTTATCTTTTTTTCTTGCAAAGCTCTTTTCCCTCGTCAAACTCTATCTTTTCAGGCTTTCGCTCTTTGAATATTTCTCTGAAGGCATCGAGTATGTCATCGTCCTTTTCCGCTTTTACTTTCTCAGTCCAGGCGTATTTTGAGAAGACATATATCCCTGTCAAAATATTTTTGTATATATCGTTGTATTTTTCAAATGCTTGCATGTCAATAATGACTGCCTGACACTGGTTATCCGCGTGACTCACATAGGCCCTCCTGTATGGAAATCTTTTTCTGGCTTGCTTGCATAAATGTAATGTGTAGGTAGATTGTTCAATTAACCGATATTTCATTTCAACGTATTTAATTTCT
This sequence comes from Margaritifera margaritifera, assembly GCA_029931535.1. Lineage (NCBI taxonomy): Eukaryota > Metazoa > Mollusca > Bivalvia > Unionida > Margaritiferidae > Margaritifera > Margaritifera margaritifera. Next base: position 162,566 of record JAQPZY010001135.1, on the reverse strand, counting down.
GAAACAGTTACTTTTTTCAGCAATTTGCAAAAAAAAATTCAAACCTTTCAAACGTATGAATGATTTCAGATTTATGTCACATTTTCTTTTTCCTATGGTTGATTAAAAACAACTACTTTATATACTGAGTCAACGTGTGCTGTTTTAAATAATAATTGTGTTTTCCATAACATCTATCTCTGTTTGTTTTTGTCTTGTTCGAATCGGTCTAGATCGATCTAACTGAGTACAAATTTCTTTATTTACTAACAATCAGATACGTGAGTTGTTCCTTGTTCATAAGGTATTGTTCTTGTAATCTTTTTATCTGGATTTACGCTGCTTATCGCGATGTTATCATCATTGTAATGTGTAAAGCTTGATCTTTCTGAAACATTGAAGGACATCTTTTTTATGTCTGAAATCGACAAAATAAACATTGTTGTTCTCTTGTGTGTTATTTTGTAACACAATTAGCTTTGACCACACTTTATACCATTAAAACTTATTAACAAATACACGTTATTTCTTTTATGTTACATTCATGAATGGTTCTATCACCTCTCTGAAAACTGTTGCATCCATCACAATATAGCTTTGTACCATTATTTACATAATGAAAAAAACTTTCATTCTTATTTTCTGCTCTGCTCAGCGCAAAAGAGATTACAGTGTGGTCAATGACATAGAGTGTATTATGTTATACATAAAATAAGAGTGTTCTCACAGCCTGGTTTAATCTGGTTTAACACGATAGTATTCTCTCAATCTGGTTTAATCTGGTAGTGTTCTCGCAGACTGGTTTAATACGATAGTGTTCTCGCAGTCTGATCTTATCTATGTTAATACGTAGTGTTCTCGCAGACTAGTTTAATCTGGTAGTGTTCTCACAGACTGGTTTAATACGACAGTGTTCTCGCAGTCTGATCTTATCTATGTTAATAGGTAGTGTTCTCGCAGACTAGTTTAATCTGGTAGTGTTCTCGCAGACTAGTTTAATCTGGTAGTGTTTTCGTCACATCTTAGCACCCTCATATAAATATTCAGTACAGCAAGAAAAAAATTATCCTTCAGTGTTTCTAGAAACCTCTTTTTCTAAACATACCAAATATTCTTCCAAGTTGCATTCTGACATTTTACCATTGCTACATCTAGTAAGGCCAAGAGGAGTCGATTATTCGTATGGGAATGGAAAGTCGATTTCTTCTCGCGATTAAACTAGCTTTGGATTTAGGCTTATAGTCGTAATTCCATGTTTGGAATCATTGGTCCGGCGGGGGGCAATTGCCCCCAGGCACCAGGCAGGATTTTTTTTTTTTAGCTGAAATTTTCATAGTATTTCACCTCACCTTAGTGTAACGGGGGCAATACTCGACAAAACTTATATTTAGGAGGGGGGGGGCAGGAGGGAGGTTGGTAACTGACATAAAAACTGTTCTCAGGGGCACAGTATGGGCGCCACTAAAGAACATTGCCTCTGCGCGCCTCGGTAGGGGCGCCACTGAAGAACATTGTCTCCGGGCGACTCAAACACTCGCGCCGCCACTGTTTTGAATAACATTGGGGCCTGAACGAAAAGCTGAAAGAAGTTACCATTCTCTTTAGTTGTAGTTCCAATTAATTAACTTGTAGATTTTTATAGTTAGGACTTTAGCCTAACAGTGAAGCTGTCCTTGACTGTCGTCGAAAAGTGTGTGGGGGGGGGGGAAGGGGGTACATCAGCTGAAACTAAAGCTATTGACGGTATTTATAGATATGGTAAGAGTATTTCTCGAAGGAATTTAATATGGATAGACCCTGAAATAGACAGAAGAAAACATAAACTGAGTGAATCAAACTGATGAGTTAATAGATCAGATGTTTCATAAAGTCAGTCAAGTCATGCACTTTTCGAGTGTGCAGCCTTGCAATCTCAGAATCTCTCTCTCTCTCACACACACACACACACACACACACACACACACACACACACACATGAGGTTGATTTTGCACATTTTCATAGATGCAGTCAAAAAACATAGGTCTAAATTGTATCCGGCCGCTACATTTGGCATTTGTCGACGAGACTCACGCTTGATATTTGTTTTGAAACCATAAATAACAACTGTTCGTTTTCTTTAAGAAAAGATTCTTCGTTGATTTACTATCTGCTTTTATCAACCCGAATTGATTTAATTTTCAGTGTTTTATCACTTTGTGCATTGAGGTCCATAAACTACTGCGACACACTGTGTGTGTGTGTGTGTGTGTCTCTCTCTCTCTCTCTCTCTCTCTCTCTCTCTCTCTCTCTCTCTCTCTCTCTCTCTCTCTCTCTCCGTGAACAAAATGATCCTGTTAAGTAGACATATTTGTCATTTCCAGTAAACAAGAGACTACATTACAAAAGTTAAGGAATAAAACCTCATTTCTTTAATAGCGAATGCTAGTACACTAGTTAGGTCAATCAGGCGCTACTCCCAAATTTCGACATCGGGAAATAATGGTGAAAGTAATTAAACAAATCAAAATTAATCTTGCAGTTTAATCATATGCATTTTTGTCAAGCATGGATTTTACTTTGGGTTCTAGGACTATATAGTCAAATGTAGTCTGCTCATATAATGATTTAATGACCGAGGGTAAGTTTGTGTCATATTGTCAGGTAACTGGTTGCGTATTCTGATTGTCTGTATGCAAATTACTGATTATGACTGCTGTTTTACATGTATTCATGCACGGTTGGGCAAGGTAAGAATGGTATTCTATTTAGCACACTTTTTAAAAGAATTTTCCTTATTTTATCCTTATTAGATGTAAAATCTAATTATAAGGATTGACCAGTTTATTTTTTTACATTCACTTAAGTATGAACCGAAAAAACGCTGTGCAAACTTAAGTAATGAGCCGCATACATACATACATACATACAGACATACATACATACATACATACATACATACATACATACATACATACATACATACATACATAATACATACATACAGTGAGAGACAGACAGACAGAGACGTTTATTCTGTGTCAATTCGATCACCTATCACAGCTCAAATTGGAAAATATCCCCTATTTGCGATATTCAAATTGTAGGAAGTAAAAGAGATATGAATAACATCTACAAGCTGAAATCGAAATTTTGTGTCCGTTTGTTTTATGTGTATCAAAGGTGTATTTTATGTGTATCAATGGTGTTCATCCCAGTAACAGTATACTCATTCATAAAATGTATAACAATCACGAGAGAGAGAGAGAGAGAGAGAGAGAGAGAGAGAGAGAGAGAGAGAGAGAGAGAGAGAGAGAGAGAGAAAGAGAGATGGGGTGGGGTCTTCGGGATGATATTCACTAAAATACAATTAAAACATGTACATTACCGATGTATCGTCAGCCGTTTTATTGTAAACATTTTGCTTTGTGCATAATTGTTTTCAGTTGAAAACCAAGTATTCATTATAAAAACTAAAGAAAAACCCTGAAAAAAATGATAGCAAACTGAGATCAATAAAAACTGATTGCGAACGATTTCCCCTGATCACATTCCTTTTCAATCCCAATCATGCGCGGGTTAATGTGCATCTGTTTACATAGGTATTCAACGTAGTATATAAATGGTTCATGGCGGTTCACTATCACACCTTTTCTTGAGAATGTTGTCATTAAACCAGAGAATCTAAAATAAACAACTTCAATCATAAGATAATACATATGCGGATGACATGTTGATTAACAGTATTGAAGGAGTTACCTCCCTGCCAGTGCTGAAGAGTTGGACATGCCAGAAATAAAGAATAAATAAATCAATCAATAAAAGACTTACTTAAGCTGAAACATGGTGAGAAGCTTATTCAACGAACATCAAATCCGTTAAATTGGTCGATCATTGCAGTTATAATAAAAAACGATAATAATAATAATAATAATAATAATAATAATAATAATAATAATAATAATAATAATGACGATTAAAGGTGGAGGCCTCATGATGTGGGCCTTAAAATATTGGTCCAGTTAGTATTTCACTATAAAAAATTACCAACAAAATTCTGAAAATTTAGAGCAAAACATTCTTTGTATGTGTTTAGTCTTCCGTCATCACCATCCTATGAGGTTTCTTTACTCCCTCCTCACCCCACCTCACCGCAGCTGGTGACTGTTACGAAAGATCTGCGTACGAATAAATGTAAACATAAAAAGTCACTCCCTCTTTTATTTTTTCTATTTATTTTTTTTTTTTAATTTTTTTTTTTTTTTTTCAACCTGGGACTCATCACAGGACATGTGGGTGTATGCCGTGCACTAATTTTTGCCGACGTCAAACTGTACAGGTATTTTTTTTATATTTAAAACAAACGCTTCATAACATTTAGATATATTTCTACAACAAAATATTTATCTATTTTATACTAATATAATATATTAATTTCATTTGCTTGTCCCGGCATGATACCATTCTATTTGTAGTGTCCGCCTTTTTCACAAAGTAAAACTTGCAATAAAATCTGGAGTCACCAAATTCAGTCTTACTTATAAGCAGACTGGAATTTGTGTAGAAGTAAATCATTTTCAATCATAGAAGTGCGATCTTTTCTTTATAAAATAACCCATTTGGTATTACATGTTGATCTGGTGTTCGATACGGATGTTCAATTTGTATTTCCGTATCACAAACCCAGACTGAAACAAGTTAGCTATTTTTCTCTGACGTTCGAGCGTCGATATTCTTACATGCATAAAATCGAACTTTTATAAATTCCAATTCGTTTTGAATTTCATTCACACTGTAAAGCTAAAAAAATTTAGAATTCGTAAAAGACAGGGTATGTAATACATACAAAACAGCATTCGTGTTTTGTTCCGAGTCACGGAAACGAACTCGTTTTATATGGCTTATGCACATGTCTCGGCCTGATGGCTGAGACGTGTCCTTACGCCATATCAGACTAGTTCTTTCCGTTGACTCCGAACAAAACACGTATGTAATATAGTGTATTTATTACATACACCGTTAGTCTTGCATGGTTGATCTGACGTTCGATACAGATGTTCAATCCGTATTTGAATATCACACACCCAAATTGAACATGTTTAAGTATTTTCTCTGACGTCAACGCGTAGCTATTCTTAAACTCACCGAATCCAACTTTTGTCAGTCCCAATTATTTTTAAATTGTATTCTCTCTGCAAAGCTGAAAATATTTAAAAAGCGTAAAAGAGGCGGTATGTAATAAATGTAAAGTCACATTTGTGTTTTGCTCCGATTCAGGGGAAAGAATTCGTTGATACGGCTTACGAATTTGCCTCTGCCTAAAAGTCTCGACGTATCTTTACGCCATATGAAACTCGTATTTTTTTTTTTTTACTTTTTTTTTTTTTTTTTTTTTTTTTTTGCAGCCGACTCAGAACGAAGCAAAGATGTAGTTTTGTGTGTAAGTGTTATCACTGACGTTCGCGCGTCGATATTCTTTGATGCACCGAACTGAACGTTTGTAAATCCAAACTTGTAATTGATTTCATGCACACAGTATAACCATAAAAAAGTAGCTGGAAGACGTAACCGAGGTGGAGGTTGGAGGGGGGTAGTTATGTAACAAATACAAAACCTCACTCGTGTTTTATTATCAGACGGTGGAAGGAGCTTGTATGTATGTGCCTGAGGGCCTCGACGTATCCTTACGCCATATGGAACTTCTTCTTTCCGCCAACTCAGAACAAAACACGTATGTATTTTTTTTTTATATGTGCTGGTTAACAGAATCAAAAGAATTTACTTCGGAGCTGTAAATGTCACTATGTTTTGCACCTCAGCGTTGTATCCCAAGCAGTTTCACTCGTGGAGTACTTTCTTCTATGACAAGAAGTTTATCATATCTGTCATTGAAGCAAATATCCAGCGGTCTGTTGAGGCCAACGTCCCATGACATTTGTAGATGTTGATTCAAATTATTCCATGAAACGGTATAAAGCAATTTGGACTTTTTTCCGCAACAGTACACGTTTCCGTACCGGTCCACCGCAATCCCTGTGGGATCTACCAAACTTCCCCTCCCGAATGTGACCTGTGACTTCCCTTCCACGTCAAGTCTCACAACATCAGTATGTCGGCTGTAGTAGATCATTTTTCCATCTGGACTAATACACATTTTGTCCGGTATACCGTATTTAAGTGGAACTTTTCTAATGGTTGTACCGGAAGTGGTCATCACTTGGATCAGGTGCCTATTATATTGCATCACGTGAATGTATAATTGACAGTTGTTGGCTGCGATGTCATAACAACAACCATCTGTGGTGAATTTTTGTGCAGGTTTCACAACGTCTGTGACGTTGAACAGACACACAAACCCATCTCCAGAGGTAACAGCAGCTAGCCTCTCGTCCACACAGCAGACAAACTTGGGAGTGAAGTTCAGTTTGATATGAGACATGTATTTCAGATCTCCACCAAACAGCTTGAGTTTTCTATTGGCTGAGTCGACAACTAGAATTCTTCCATCTGGAAAATAGGTCCCCGATGTGATACTGCAGGATGTCTGATCGCCGGGTATGGCAGCATTGAAGAATTCCTGAGCAAAAGTCTGTACTTTTAGGATGTCATCAATAGCTTGACCAGGCGATATTCTGTTGGCATGGACAGAAGCTCTCAAATCTTTCATGAGATTATCAAGACGATTGTCTTCTTCAAACGTCAACTCAATATCGTAAGCTATCTTGAGAGCTCCGTTAAATGTTTCTGAATATCCTTCCAGATCCGCTGAAGCTTTTATAAAGGTGGTGAAAACCATTGCATCATCTACAGACTGGGATGATTCCTCAATCATCCTTTCATTTGTGTCAATCACATTAACCAGTTCCTCATATTCTTCATGACGCTCGGAGATTGCATTTGCTTCCTCCTCATAAATGGTACTCAACTGTTTTAACAAATCTGACTCTATGTTTTCAAGTTTTTTAATCATCTTTACTTTCCAATCATTGATTATCTTTTTAATATTTTCCTTTTGCCATTCAATACTCTCCAGTGTCATTTTGCGATCTTTCTTTAAGTTCTCAAATTTCTCTTTCATTTCCCTAAGGTGGGTCAAAATGTCATCAAAATCGTCCCTTTGTTTCATCGTTTTTGCCATGCCTTCAATGCATACAATTGGCTTGCAATATTTATGTTGAATATTGATGCAGTTGTTGCAGCAAAGCTCATTATGGTGCTCACAGAAGTAGAGACATTTCTTCTTGTGTCTCTTGCAGAAATAATCTTGATTCTGTTTGGATTCTGAGTCGGTATTCTTCACGTTGTTAGCATTCATCATCGTATGCTCTTTGCTTTGATTGGTTGCCTGGTGCTTCTGACAACACACTGAACACAAATATTCTTTGCAGGTCTCGCAAAATGCGACAGCTTTGCTTTCTTTCTCTTTGGAAAAGCACGGAATACACAATTCTTGCACTTCCATTTCTTTAATGATAGTAATTTTTCCGAAAGGAGATATTTCATCTGCCGTATCAAAACACGACGGACCCCTAGTCGCTCACCCTGAATGTGTAAATACCCAAAACAATTACTGACATGTGGCGAAACATGTAACAGCAAAGTTAATTGCTAAATAATGTACAGTGTACTTATCAACCTAAACTGTATATCCAGTGGAGCCAGTAAGGTTATGTTACATGGCGCATATTTGGTTCTATTTGACGTATACCTAATCAATACAGGTTGTGCTATGAGCGCGACGACCTTTCTTTTTGAAACAACCGAGACTTATAAACTTAATCATTGAACTTAACTCGACAAAGGCTCACATGCCAGACTTACCTATAATTACTTGAAATGCATATGTTAGAGGTACGTTGTATATCGGCAGCGGCTATATATGTAACACTAATTTGCATATAGGCTCTAATTAGTAAGTGTACACTAATGAGTGTTTAGACTTCTAATTATTACGTGTACACTATATAGTGTTTAGACTGGTTTTGCGTCTTATTCTTACTTTTCACCAGGTGCTTTTTCACTTGCATTTGGAATGTAGCTGGATTCCTTCCAAAAAATGCAATATCTAACCGCTGCTGACCTACCTCTACTCTGTGACAGGTTGTTTGCTTAAAGTTTATTTTCTTTAATTGCAGTATGTTATGTATGTATGTTACTAAGTTGTTGTTGTTGTTGTTGTTGTTGTTATTATTATTATTATTATTATTATTATTATTATTATTATTATTATATGTTGTTGTTGTTGTTTGTTTTTTGTTGTTGTTGTTGTTGATGATGATGATGATGATGATGATGTTGTTTATCTCCACTGAACGTAGAGCCGCAGCAGCTCAGTTGGTAGAGCGCCGGACTCATCCTCCAAGAGTCGCGGGTTCGATATCCACTAAGGCCAGTTCGGGTCGACTGCTGCAGTGTGTCCTTGCAAAAGGCACTAGCTCCCATTTCCTTGGCATGATATAGCCAATAATCTATTATACAGTGTCCGTTAAAATCAACAAAAACAAATCCATTTTACTTTTGTGGTCCGTTCCCTATAAATGAATGTTTGAAGATAATAACTCAGTAACGGTACTAACACTAACATACAAATCAGAGAGTTAGAATTTTATAAGTAATGCAGCCTCGTGAAGAAAGCGGTTGGGGGTGGTTAAAAATGGAACCGTCGCCATTTCTAATTACTGGACGTACATTGGCAGATAATCGGCTTTCCCATCAATATCGAGGAACCAATTAGATGGAACTTCGCACATTCAGAATGGTTCGTATGGTCATGTCACTCCAGCGACTGGGAATTTATTATATGACTGCCACGTAATGAATATCTCGTCATGTGATTATTATCATGGTTCAACAACGCGTCAAATTCCAAAATGGGAGGATTCATTTTACATTGTAACCCAAAAATAGTACAAATCACATTAACTGTGCCTGTCTTTAAAATACATAAATTTATTTTGACAGTGTAGGCATTTAATATTTTCTGAAAATGCTCTTACGACGTTTTTTCGTATAATTTACCTCCGAAGCTCAGAAAGTGAAATTCCCATGCAGATATTGTAATCTTCCGCGAGATACACATAATTATAATATAAATTTGAGATACACATTATTATAATATAAATTTGAGATACACATTATTATAATATAAATTTGAGCTGGTTGCCGGTTGATCATAAAGGTTATGTTTTCACCCTGATTTCCATAAGGTTTCTTTAGTTGGAAAACTCCCGGGATCAAAAGAAGAGAGATAGTAAGAGCATGTTCTCCTCTCCGTAACAGTGACTAAGGAGGTGTCACTCCATTCAGATACGCAATAGATGTGTACGTTTTGCGGGGCTGAGAGAGATGACCAGGTTCGAAATAAATCTGTAAAGATGAAACCAAGAATTCTGAATGCCGTAGACGCGGCTTTGCTTTATTCAGTCAAACAACACTCTATATATATAAAATTACACACATGCGATTATAACATGCTATATATAAAATTACACATAAAATTATTGTATTTGATACTAAACTTAATTACAGCTTACCAACTTCATATTTTTCTAGAATCTCTGTATTTAAAATGTCATATGAAATAATGTAAATAATCAAATATCCAATTAGCCAAAATATGCTTGAAAGGTAGTAGGAAACCAATATTTCTGAATAATACTCTAATCGTTTTGCATGGATTCCAGTAAATACAAAATTTCGAATGCCAGATCAAAAATGCCGAAAAATCAAGGTTTGAAACTTTTAAAGTATGAAGAATTATTCCGAAAATAATTATCACAGAACATGAAGTTGGCAGCGACATTTTTCACAGAAATATTACAATATTCAACTTAAAAATAATATATAATTTTCTAATAAAGTTTGCACAATGCATAACACGCTATATTCCACATTTCAAACTGTAAGAATAGAAAGAGAATAATAATCTTAGAAAGAGAAAATTGAAATAAATATCACAATATTTTCAAACACCAGATTGATGTACTAACATAGCATATGCAGAAAAGACTGTAAAATCTACAAAGGGCCAAACTATAGAATTTGCAACAAATAAAGTAGTTCTTACCGGTAAAGAAGAGAACTAGAACTCTGAATGCTGTCGATGAGGCTTTGTTTCCGCGACAGCATATATAGAGTCTGCGGTCGGCCATGTGCCTACCCTGATTCCAAAACTGGATATAAGTTTAGGTCAAGTGACGCAACTTTTGGCAGAGGAACTGAGAGGTCGTTACATCACACATTCTTTGTCTTAACAAGGTTAACAGACAGGGCGAAATTAACAAGGTTAACAGACAGGGCGAAATTAACAAGGTTAACAGACAGGGCGAAATTAACAAGGTTAACAGACAGGGCGAAATTAACAAGGTTAAAGGGCGAAAGCTCACATCTCTTGACTTCAGACTTCACTACCTCTATAACGCTAATATATAATGTTGCTTAACTGACTGACGTAAAATGTGGAAGGAATGAGCTCTAATGTATATTTGTACAATACAAGAAGCAAAAAAGATGCCGTAGTATTGAGTTACTACGAATATTTTACTTTATAAAATATTATAGCAATTTTACTACAGTTAAAGAGTTAGGCCCAGCTGTGTAGTTTCAAACTCAAACCCAAGTCAACCCCTATCATTCAGATAAAAAAAGAGAATGAAAAGTGTATGTTCTTTACACCCTCTTGAAGATATACACACTCCTTGTTTATAACAGGGATTACCGCTAGCGAAATCCGAGAAATACCGTCTTTTCAAATTTTTAAACCTGTGCAAACATAAAAAAAAACTTTGGAGCGGAACCTATAGCAACGATCGATGGGTGATATCAATACCGTAATGGCGGAATGTAATGTGATACGAATATGGCTGCGTCCTTTAAAAACGCAATGGAAAGGTCTATAGAAGTAGTAGTAGCAGAAGAAGAAAAAGTAGTAGTAGTAGTAGTAGTAATATTATCGGTAGTTATTGATGCAAGTAAGCGAATACGGTCAGGTACGCCGTACCAGTAAGACATTTATTGCCGGTGTGGCCTAACTGGAAAAACGGAGGGTCGGTACCGCACCAGTAAGAGTTAAAGTCTACTTGCACCACTGTCGGTAGTAGTAGAAGGAAAAGGAGGAGGAAAAGAAAGAGGTGCAGGAGGTTCAGAAGAATTTGGAGGATGAAAAGGAGTAACAACATGTATTGCAGTGATAGTGGTAGTTGCAATCCCAGAAGAGAAAGATGATAAATGAATACGAATTTGACGCCGCAGTAACAACAGTTGTATTTGTGGTGGTTGCGGTGATGGTGGTCATGTTAGTTATCATCCTTATGAATGTTAATACGACGGGAATGTTATTAGAAGTAGAGGAATTACAATGCGGCAGCCCCTTTCTGTTTTAGTAGCAGCACAAGAACAGCATCAACAGTAATGGCGTGGTAGAAGTGGTGTTGATGGTGGGTAGTAGTAGTAGTAGAAGTAGTAGTTACTGTTTTAGTACTAGTGTAGAACTAGTAGTTCTGTTGAATGTATACGAGCAAGAGCCCACTAAAATGAACAAGTAATTTTGATCTTCTTTGTGACTCGCGAACTGCATTATTTAAAAGTTACAACATGCACTAAAAAGTGAAACCCTCTTATCATAAGATAGGTTCACGAAATCATGGAACCCGTATTCAAATATAATGCACGCGTTATGGTTCCTGTATCAACAATGATAGTATCAGCATATGAAGTCATCAACAAGGTTTCAAAGATCGATTCCTGTCGTGTCTAAGAACATGATCACCCTAGTCCCAAACTCCTAGGTGTTGGGTTGAATTAAATAGCAAATTAGAACAGACCCTTGAAACCATATATTTTCAAAAATCACTTTAAAGTGTATGTCTATAAATTTGTATTTAAATATTGATAAAATATATCCTCTATATGCAAATTACTGTACACATGCACACATTCCCACGCGCGTGCATCAACAGACACACCCAGACCAAACCCCTAATATTGCAAGAACTATATAAAAAAAAGTCTACATGAAGACAATTCCCCGTGAAATTTAAACCAATTTTAAGATTTGTTATTAAGGATGAAAAATAACAGAATGACCCTTTATATTCCGACTCATTATTGATTCCGAACATATGTCTGATCATAATGGTGATATTATTAGAGAAAATTCCAGTGGCGGGTTACCGGTATATCGTGTGAAGGATCTTAATGAGCATCATTACATTCCCCCTTTTGATTTTCTTTAGTGCCGAAATATTCCACAAACAGCCAGAAGAAAGGGATAGAGTCCTAAACAGCCTGCGTTACTTCTCCACTAGCTCTGCAGACTTAACTTTTCACAATGTCTTAGACTTTGGACTCTCCATTTTGACAATGCTTCCGCATTATTGCCTTGTTTAGAATTCTTTTGTAGACTCTGGCATCCACAGATTGGGAATGAAATAGTGAAAACTGTCCTTGGACAAATTTTCACTATATTCCTTGGATTTCAGCAGTTCAGTTTCAACTCTTGAATCTATTGAGAAAAACATACTCTTTGAGAGTTTGTTTTTGGTGTCTCCCAGACAATCCGCATTCTGAAGGTTTTCAACTTCCTTATTAGTAGTGTACTCAAGACTCACTTCGAATGTGGTCGTTGAGGTGTTGCAAGGTGGTTGAGTAATTCTGGGCTTGTTGAGAAATCTCTGTCAGCACAATAAACATTTGCCTTTCGTTCTTCATCCTGCTTGCCTGATTCAGCATGACCTCATAAACCTCGACGGCTGTTATGGCACTCTGACATTCTACAGACGGTCTGAGAGTTCGATGGTCGCGTTATGGTGCTCTTTGTTGAGTCTTTTCAAGGATACCTTCTCCTGTAGTTCAACCGTTTCCTCTAAATATTTCTTCGAGTCCATTATGGATTTACGAATGTCTTCCTCGTGATTATCTACAGATTTTAATTTATCCTCTCTTCTCTTCTGTATTTGAAGAATATCTGTTTCCAATGCTCTAGCTTTTCTGGACTTATTTCAATATGTGCTAAGTCATCAATACAATCAAACTTGGTACACTTCTGGTGATCGTCAATGACACATTTTAAACAGAATGCTTTCTTATGGTTAATGCAATAGTACACGATTGACTTTCTATGAAAATGCAATAGTACACGATCGACTTTCTATGAAAATGCAATAGTACACGATCGGCTTTCTATGAAAATGCAATAGTGCACGATCGGTTTTCTATGAAAATGGGAAAATCTGGATAAACACCTTCCTCGTCTGGATTCTGGCTTGCTGTTACAGATTCTTGTGTAATATTATGGTCCTTGTTCATTTTGAATAGTTTATAGTTTCGAAGGCAAGCATGACAGAGATACTCCGAACAAATGACACAAAATGCTACAGACGCTTTTGTTTTCCCACCAGCCTGACATTGCTGGCAGAAGACAGTGTCAACTGATTCTCACCGTTTTCCCACCAGCCTGACATTGCTGGCAGAAGACAGTGTCAACTGATTCTCACCGTTTTCCCACCAGCCTGACATTGCTGGCAGAAGACAGTGTCAACTGATTCTCACCGTTTTCCCACCAGCCTGACATTGCTGGCAGAAGACAGTGTCAACTGATTCTCACTGTTTTCCCACCAGCCTGACATTGCTGGCAGAAGACAGTGTCAACTGATTCTCACCGTTTTCCCACCAGCCTGACATTGCTGGCAGAAGACAGTGTCAACTGATTCTCACCGTTTTCCCACCAGCCTGACATTGCTGGCAGAAGACAGTGTCAACTGATTCTCACCGTTTTCCCACCAGCCTGACATTGCTGGCAGAAGACAGTGTCAACTGATTCTCACTGTTTTCCCACCAGCCTGACATTGCTGGCAGAAGACAGTGTCAACTGATTCTCACCGTTTTCCCACCAGCCTGACATTGCTGGCAGAAGACAGTGTCAACTGATTCTCACCGTTTTCCCACCAGCCTGACATTGCTGGCAGAAGACAGTGTCAACTGATTCTCACTGTTTTCCCACCATAAAAGAAAAAACATAATAATTTGTCGGCAGATCAGATTACCAACTCTCTTGTGTTTCATCCATAGCGGGAGCAGGTATGAAAGGGTCACACACAGGACACTGGAATTCGTTAATATCTTTCCAAGTTGTTTTAATGGACGATTTGGATGCTAACATCCTTCACAGAATGTTTGGCGATCGGAAACTTTCGAGACACATTGGGCATTTCACATTGTGATTCGATGCATCCGACATTTTGAAACGTCAGCAGAAAATCGACTCTTCGTGAAAACAGTTTTTGACCTTACTGTTTTCCTATCAAAACCATAATGTCTTTTCAGAATATGATGTTCTATATGCATGCTTTACCGTTACCTTAATTAAAAACAAATCTATAATGTGAATACACTGCTCTGTTTAGAACGAATGATATATGAAAGACTCTTTGATTTCAATATTTTATCTAAGGTAGAACATGCCTTCCAAGATTTAATAACATGCATATTTTAATATTCATGTTATATTGTGAATAATGCCCTTCGTATCTTAAATGCTATGCATACACTGTAAATTTTTAAAAACAACAACCATCAAGGGATAGGAATGTGCCTAAAGGTGATGATTCTGTCTTTATTTATTTTTATTTGATGATAGGTGAATAATAACAAGTCAAACACCTTTTCTCTACACCCCCCCCCCCACCCCCACCCCCCCCCCCCACCCCCCGTTTAAGCGGACTTAATTCATGTCCTTTTTGTATATGTGTTTGAGGTTCAGTTTGCACTGGCAAATATGAAGCTGCTGATTTGTCTTCACCAAGCATCGATAGATTTGTGACACTCTGTGATATAAAACTAATCACCCCACCCCACCCCCATCGATTGATTGAGTGATACTCCATGATACAAAACTAATCAAAAATCCCTATAGATAGATTGGGTTATACTCTTTGATACAAAGCTAATAAAAAAATCCCTATAGATTGGGTTATACTCTTTGATACAAAACTAATCAAAATCCCCATAGATAGATTGGGTTATACTCTTTGATACAAAACTTATAAAAAAATCCCTATAGATAGATTGGGTTATACTCTTTGATACAAAACTAATCAAAAATCCCTATAGATAGATTGGGTTATACTCTTTGATACAAAACTAATCAAAATCCCCATAGATAGATTGGGTTCTATTCTTTGATACAAAACTTATCAAAAATCCCTATAGATAGATTGGGTTATACTCTTTGATACAAAACTTATCAAAAATCCCTATAGATAGATTGGGTTACACTCTTTGATACAAAAATCCCTATAGATAGATTGGGTTATACTTTTTGATACAAAAATCCCTATAGATAGATCAAGTTATACTCTTTGATACAAAACTAATAAAAAAATCCCTATAGATAGATTGGGTTATACTCTTTGATACAAAACTAATAAAAAAAATCCCTATAGATAGATTGGGTTATACTCTTTGATACAAAACTAATAAAAAAATCCCTATAGATAGATTGGGTTATACTCTTTGATACAAAACTAATCAAAAATCCCTATAGATAGATTGGGTTATACTCTTTGATACAAAACTTATCAAAAATCCCTATAGATAGATTGGGTTATACTCTTTGATACAAAACTTATCAAAAATCCCTATAGATAGATTGGGTTATACTCTTTGATACAAAACTTATCAAAAATCCCTATAGATATATTGGGTTACACTCTTTGATACAAAAATCCCTATAGATAGATTGGGTTACACTCTTTGATACAAAAATCCCTATAGATAGATTGGGTTATACTCTTTGATACAAAAGTTATCAAAAATCCCTATAGATAGATTGGGTTATACTCTTTGATACAAAACTTATCAAAAATCCCTATAGATAGATTGGGTTACACTCTTTGATACAAAAATCCCTATAGATAGATTGGGTTATACTTTTTGATACAAAAATCCCTATAGATAGATTGGGTTATACTCTTTGATACAAAGCTAATCAAAACTGGTTAGTATATATTGGAAACTACAAGAAATTTGCGAATGATTTATTTTTTTTATGTTGCCGTTAAACTATGGATTTGCATGTACGGTTCGCAAAAAAATATCCAAAATGGGTTGTAAATTTGAGTCTAATTCGAATACATTTGCATTGTCCAAGTAAAAGGCTAGTATAAAGGGTAAGTTAATAAGTAGTTAAAGTTCTGTAAGTAAAAGTTTTATTATAATGACATGTGCAAAATGATTATTTAAATAAATTACCTCAATAACATATAAATAATAAGAATTAAGTCGTATTCATATATATGCATTTTGTCTGAGCTAAATACTGGAATAAAGATACACCATCTAACGTCAATTATAACGGTCTCCGTATTGCCACCTAGCATAACTAAGCGTAGAATTTTAAATCTACCCTATCTATACCCCCAGCACCCCACAGTGCTCTTCGGTAGCTGTTCGATTAATAGGCAAATCTTTATATGAAAATTGTGTATGCTAGGTGCATTACCAATTTGCACGCTGCAAACTAAACTTCGGGTATAGAAATGCACATAAATTATAATAACTATATAAGTTCACACACACATGCACACACACACAGAGCTTGTGTGGAATGTGATATAATCAATCTTAGCGAATTCTATAGATGACAGGCTTAGTTTCTTGAATAGAATTCTCCATAAATTAAAGAAACTATATTTTCACACACACACATGAACACACCTTAGAGACATGTCTGTGCGTGGATATTAGATAGTCCAACCTGCTAAAGTGGTTACCTCCATGTACCATCTACCTGCTTACGAAGGTCATATACAAAAAGACCCATTTTAACACGATTTAGAATACATTTACCGGTATATAAAGGTCTTCTGCTCAGTAAGATCAGTTTCTGCCTCTCCAATGGGTGACTTTTATAGACAAGTTTAACTGTACATAATTGTATCTATTTTAGATAGATAGATGTGTGGCGAGGAATCAGCTTCTCCCCTCTTTCCTCAAATTATTGAAAAGACACAAGCACATACATGTCCGCACAAGCTTAAATAGATACACATATATCACTAATAATTTTAAGCACAATTTTTAGAAGTTAAAATTTTCAACAGCTCTAGATTTATATTTCTATCAGTTATATGAAATACAATAATTACAGAAATATGAAATGAGCAAATATCGAAAGTGGTTGACAACTGACATAATTTTAAACAACATAATAACATAACGAACACGAGACTAACTTGTAAAGGTAAAATACCAAGTTCTACGAAAGTTCAGATTGAGGATAATAATTACAGTTCTTTCCGATTTATCTTCCTACGATGTCTAAATAATTTATAGTATACGGCTAGAAAACGGACACAGAAGAGACAGTTGTCTATCCCTCTATTTTTCCTCCAGTTCCTTAAATTGAAGCCTTCCATTTACGTGGTACAGGTAGCATTTTTGGATCCTCCAGTTCATTAAAATGGGGCCTTTCATTTACGTAGTACAGGTAGCATTTTTGGATCCTCCAGTTCATGAAATTGGGGCCTTCCATTTACGTGGTACAGGTAGCATTTTGGAGCGCATTTTTGACGATTTTAGCGCCACAGATTTGCTCTTCATACTGTCTTCTTCTTCAGAGTCTGATGCGGATAGTTTATTTTCATATTCACGAAAACTTTCCATGGACATCAACATTTCTGTCTCATTTATAGAACCAAATGCAAAATACATACTCTTTGACTGTTTCTTCGTGTCTCCCAAATAATCTGCATTCTGAAAACTTTCTACTTCCTTTCTAGTAATGTACTCAAGACTCAGTTCAAATGCTCGGTCGTAAAGATGTTGTAAATTGGTTAAGTAATTCTCAGCTTGCTTAGAAACCTTTGTTAGCGCAATGAACATCTGCCTCTCGTTCTTCACCTTGTTCGTTTCATCCAGCATGAGCTTGGAAACCTCAGCTGCTGCTATGGCACTCTTACATTCTTTCAGTCGGTTTGAGAGTTCGGTGGTTACGTCCTGGTGAACTTCGTCAAGTCTTTCCAAGGCCGATTTTTCCAGTTCCTTGACCTTTTTGACTAGATTCTTCCTCCATGTTTCTATCGATTTCCGAATTTTTTCTTTTTGTTCATCGACAAGTTTTAAATTTTCCTCTCTTTTTCCTTGTATTTGTTGAAAATCTGCCATCAACATCTCTATCTTTCCCTGTACTTCTTCCTTGAGCCGGTCATTCCCAGACACACTCTTTGCTAAATCATCGATATCGTCAACTTTAGTACATTTACGATGATCGTCAGGGATACATTGTACACAGCATACTCTCTTATGGTCATTGCAATAGTACGCAAGAGGCTTCTTGTGAAGATTGCAGAAATCTGAGTAAACACTATCCGACACTGCAATCTGATTTGCTGTCACAGATTCCCCAGTAATAACGTGGTCTTTACTCATTCTGAAAAGTTTATGGCTTTGCCGGCAAGCATGACAGAGATATTCTGAACAATCGACACAAAATGCAACAGACGCCTCCGTTTTCCCGCCAGCTTGACATGGCTGACAGAACACTGTGTCCACCGATTCTGACCCCTTGCCCTCTATGAAAGAAAGAACGCAGGAATTTGTTGGCAAATTATACGCCCATGTCTCCTGTGTTTCCTCCTGAGCTGGGGCATGTATGTTAGTCCCACATACAGGACATTCGAATATGTCCTTACCTCTAAAAGATTTTTTGGCGAACTGTGTTGTTGACAGGCAGCTCTCGCAAAATGTATGGAAACAGTCTAGAACCTTCGGCGATTTGAAACTTTCGAGACACAGTGGACATTTCAGACTCTGAGTCGATGCCTCTGCCATTTTAAACAGACTTTCCCATCCAGTATAAACCAGCCGCTACTACCATCGATTTTTTGTTGTATTTAATGTCACTGTATGGAAAGTGCCTCGTCCGAAAATAGCTACAAATGATTTTCGATATGGCGTACGAATGATTTGTATTACACTCTACGTATTTCTATCGGATCCGATTTTTCATAGATGAGATTTTTCTTCCGATATTCAGCTTGTTTGATGAATTATTTGCTATTTTGATTTGGCAATGTATGTATTTCTATCAGTTAAGTTGTTCTGTGAACTGTATACACCAGATGAAAGATAAATCGGCAATTGAATCAAACACACGAAAACTACATTGTGTGCAAGTACATGATATACGAAAATTAGCAAACGGAAGAGTATCATTATTTTCCTTGGAAAAGCTTCAACACATTTGTATTTACACCTTTAAAACCCATATTGTATTTTTAAACCATGGGAGACTGTTATTCAGGATGTTCCTCACATGACCACTATTGAAGTAACAATAATAATAATAATAATAATAATAATAATAATAATAATAATAATAATAATAATAATTACAACAACAACGATGATGATGATAACATGACTCGAATATCTTCCAGACATCAAGACTGTATCATTCTTTTCTTCCGAAAGTCTTCAACACGTTTATATTTGCAAATTTAAAGCTCACATTTTCTTTTCAAACAATCCACAGTAATAAAGCAATTGTCCAATGCAAAAGAATGCAATCCTTTATCCATAACATGGCACTTATGGAATAGTAATTTAACTTTTTCAAGTAATCCATCAACTCTTCAGGGCTGAACTTGAAATCATAGTGATAAATGAAAAATAATTTTTAGATGTTACACTGAAAAATGATATATGATCATTAATGAATGGAGTTTGTGGGAAATTAGTGCTTTTTCCTGAATGTTTAAAAATAACAACGACGGGGGTCAAGTTAAAACTTGTCACAGCTGCAGGCGCATGTCTCAGCATATAAAGAAGCAGAGAGAGAGAGAAGAAGAAAGAAAGGATAATATCTTACGAGAATGAAAGTGCTGCCATATTTTTAACAGGTTTACAAGAATAAGAAGAATAAGCGCTAAAAAAAGTATTGCATTGCAGCTTTTCAAAGTAATGTCCCCCTCTCCCGAGTCACAGCTACCATTCCTAGGGGAGGATACAATTTTCTTGAACCTATTGGACCGATACACCAAAGAAACTCGTATCTCACAATTGATTATTTCTATCGTGTATTATTTCGTAACATATGCTTGCCTTAATCAATCCTTTGTAAGGCGTGATCAAAGATTTGTACAGCCGTTCCGTGTAACACTTAATCTGTGCCTGTAACGCAGCTTATTTGCGGCCCACCAGTTTATTGCAAAACGGTGGAAACACTCATCCTAACAAACTAAATTTATCTGGATAAAACCCAGTGTTATACAGTAAAACCTGACTTGAGAGATCACCCCTTCTGCCAACAAAAAGCGGTCTTCCTAGACAGGTTGTCTCTTATAACAGGTTTGACAAGTTTTCCAGATCGAAATTCAAAATGGTCTAAAAAGGAAAAATACCTACAATTAATGTACACGCATTTGATACAATTAATGTACACGCATTTGATATAATTAATGTACACGCATTTGATACAATTAATGTACACGCATTTGATACAATTAATGTACACTCATTTGATACAATTAATGTACACGCATTTGATACAATTAATGTACACTCATTTGATACAATTAATGTACACGCATTTAATACAATTAATGATTCTTTGTTCATAGTTTTTGTTAACATATTGCATTCATTTCATTACAAAATAATTTGATAAAGCAATCAAGATATACATCTATCATAAACATTCACATTTAGATTTGAAGATCACGTGTGAATGTATTAGGATATGAATTGCAAATCAACTAGGGTAATATTTATTTATTCTGTGTTTGAATTACCCCTCCAGAAACAAAATAAATTTGTTTAGAGACAAAAGCCAAAGGCTTAATTCACCGACGACATAAAGAGATTAACTTTTAAACAAAGGGTGTAACCGACTGCACTACGGTGAAAATATGACGACTTGGTTTGTATGCTTTAATGACTGTAATATCGAAAAAAGCAACAAACAACATGAACCTTTTAAAATGGCAATCGAAGCGCTAATCACTTATTAAAGATGAAAACTTCATTTACCGTACGCGTTGCAGATTGACCTCAAAGTCAACGGATGTGAAGACCTTTAAGAAGATTTCTCATTATGACATTATCGGCGTTGTGCGGTTTTTCACAAGAGATAAACAGTCATTACGAATCCTCTAACTGACTATGTACGTCCTGGACTGCTCCCTTTGAAGAAGGAATAGTTAATCGTAATGGGAATTTGCATGACTTCGGCACTACATGTACCTTTTTTAGGAGCCGCTAAATGTAGTCCATATCAAAATATAGGGAAAAATTTTAATCACCGTCGGTTACCTACGGCTTTCTATAACTTTAGTCTGGTTTACTGTCTGAAGCATATAACGCGACCTGCATCACCTATAGATTTTAGCAAACTGGTAGCCAGACAACTTTTTTTGTTGTCGTTTACAACAAGTGTCTTAAGCTGTCATGTTTACCATGGATTAAATAAAGATCAGTGGAGTTTATCTCTGTTTTTGCGATGCTGATCGCACATAGCAGTGTCGTTGAAAACAATCTGAACTTTGCCTGCAGACCTTCGTAGTTACAAAGGTCAGTGGTGTTTATCTCTGGTTTTGCGACGTTCGTGGCAGAGTCGAAATGCATATTTTGCCTAAAAATAGTGGTCGCTGGTTACGTTCTGCAGGTGGTCGCTCACGACAGTGCATTTATATATTTAAATCGATCCATGCATGACGATTGTGGTAGAAAATGACAGGTGGTCGCTCATAGCATCGGTCGCTCAAGACGGGTTTTACTGTACTGCTTTGTTTGTTTGTTGTTTATGATTTAATTACATTTTGTTTGTTTTTTTAAAATAACGACTTGCTTTATTTGTTTGGTCAAGTGAAAATCATCGTAGTGAATATCAGTTGAAGCACCTCCCATACAGTGAATGTCGGTGTGTATATTCGTATATACAAGAAACTGATGATTCACCGGTAAACAGACCGTTCTATTTAGGGCGGCTGAGATATTATTCAAGGTACTTTACTTTCACTTTTCTTTCAAGACATAGACAAATAAAGCCTTTTAAAATAGAACGGATATCTATCTTCTGCCTAAACGTACACATTTCAAAAAGAAAGTAGAAATTATACGTGCCCTATTTTAGTATGTCATTCTCTCTCTCTCTCTCTCTCTCTGTTTGTCTCTCTCTCTCTCTCTCTCTCTCTCTGTTTCTCTCTCTCTCTCTCTCTCTCTCTCTCTCTCTCTCTCTCTCTCTCTCTCTCTCTCTTACTTGTTACCTACTCCGACACTTGCACAAAGTACCGGTAGAAACATGTAGTTTCTTATAAATAACTGAAAAATAATGGAATGTGAAGATGCCAAATTTACCACAGAGTAAAGTGTAGAGACATGTGAGCGTTAGAAAAGAAATTATTGAGGAAACGTGGGACAGTTTTATCTGATTTTAAATCGAAATTTTTATAATAATAATAATGATGATGATGATTATTATTATTATTATTATTATTATAGAAGGTGGCTGAATTTGCGAATACACTAATCTCCCTTGAGGTCTTCTGTTACAAAGTTACCTCTAACCTAACCATTAAATTTTTTTTTTAACAAAAACAAACAAATGCAATGTATGTGTTGAGACAACTATATATGACACATATTCATACATTACTACAACACATTTAAACAATACATCTTTTTAGCGACATACCCATTCATAGTCATGCACACTCGCATGCGTATCACTAGCTCACATTCATGTGCACACATATATGATAAATAATTGCATTTTCAGTGTGATCATTCTAGAGCTAACACACACGAGAGAGAGAGAGAGAGAGAGAGAGAGAGAGAATATTCGTTCCTCTAGTTAACCGCATTTCAGGACGAAGAATCTTGGTTGACAATATAGACAGGGTTTCAAGAGGATCCAGCGTTGGAGATGGTGTAATAAAAGGTACGTCAACTAAGTACCGTTACTCGCATTTTGTGGTAATAAAATAACAGTACGGACTGACCTCAACTAAGTACCGTTACTCGCATTTTGTGGTAATAAAATAACAGTACAGACTGTCCTTTTTATACACTCACATTTTATTTCTTCCCCCCTGTCAAATGAATGAACTATACTGCTTCCAAATTGTTTTTGGATGCTAAAATCCTTTGGATTCGTTTAGCTGTATCAACAAATATTATTATTATTATTAGTAGTAGTAGTAGTATTTATTTATTTATTTGTTTTTCGGTTACAACATGCATAAAAAGTCTCTTAACTGGCCATGATACAACATACATGGTAGGACCAGCCAGAAAAGTGTATTTGAAAACGCATTATCAATTTTAAGCTACATAATAGAACTATTAGAAATATAAAAGTGTTAATATATGCATTAATTTACCTGCATATACGTTATGCATTTGTCAGAATAATTAATACGTGTCATAACTCATTTGTCAGAATAATTAATACGTGTCATAACTCATTTGTCAGAATAATTATTACTTGTCATAACTCATGTTAGGCCTCGAGATCATATATTCTTTTCTTCCGAGTTTGAGATTAAAGTTTAGTCTGAACCAATCACACGGACTTCACTTACTGTAAAAGATCACTTTTGATTGTTTGGGAGTACTTTACCTATCAGCAGTATTTGTGCATAAGCGATACATATTTATAATGTATTTTAAAGGTAGTTGAAGGTACTGGTGCAAAAGCTAGCAATGTAGTCAGTGTTTTGCTGCTACAGTCTATCGATTTGCAAGGTTTTCGTGCAGATGTGAAAACCTGTATTAAATATACATATTGCACCTTGTCGGTACAAAAGATAAAAAAAAAAATATGAAAATTGTGCATTAATGTGATCAAAGTTTTTATTAAGAATGCTGACTAACCTGTCCACAATCAGCAACTTGGCCATTTTTTTAAATTTTTTTTGGAAAGCTTTTTTTTGAGCGTTACAATCGGTTGCATAGACCTTTACCAGACCTTCTTATGGCGAAGATGGAGCTATGCAAGAGTTCTTGTTGAACGAGACTCTGGTAACTCTGAGAGATCTACGCCGACCCGAGAGTTAGTTTGGTCTGTGCAATTGATCGTTAGAAATGGGTGTTGCTCGTTTCTGTCTTCTTTCTTTATTCTGCCCGAAAAGTTTGGCCTGTTTCAACTTTACTCCCTCGTGACTCCGATATGTCTACGCCGACCGAGAGTTAGCTTGGTCAACGTAAGTGTTATTGACTGTTACTGATAGGTGTCTGTCATTTCGTTTTTCTTTCCTTTTTCATTATATCCAAAACTACAACATTATACTGTAAAGTCCATTAGCACTATTTGTGCATAAGTGATAAATGTATCCATATTTATAATGTACTTTAGAGGTAGTAGAATGTCTTAATGCCAAGCGGGTACTGCGTGCCACCGTATGTTCCCATTCCCTAACAACTGCGTCATTCTACCGGTGTTCGTGAGTCCGCAGATAACTAGCATCCTCCATCTTCGTGAAAGTACAAAATCTTCGTACTTTTTTTCTCACGATGCACCAAGCCAATTGGTCTGCTTCCCTGCTTCGTATGCTCCCTGCTACGCCCTCCGCTACACGACTATCTAATCGGGAGACACAGATTTATTGGTTACCGGCCTTTGATATAGGCTTGCCAATTTGGACCGGGAACCAGGTAATAGGTACTCCACTGAGCTAGTGTTACAGTCTGACGATTTGCGACATCTACAATACCGTCGCTGGTTCTCGACCTAAATTGGCGAGCCAATATCATAGGCCAGTAAATAGTAAAAGCTGTGTCTCTCGATTAGTTAGTCGTGTAGCGGCGTGCGAAAAAGCATATGAAACAGGGAACCAGACTAATGAGCGCGGTGCATCGTGGGAAAAAGGTACGGAGATTCCATACTTTCACTAAGATGGAAGTGTGGCCCAATTGTCAGCGAATTACCAGACTCTCGTATGGCGAAGATTTCAATGAATCACGAGAGAGTTTTGGTTGAACGAAACTACTAAAAAGTATGTCACAGCGACCATAAATGCAGCACCATAAATGCAGGACACTTTCATTTCAAGATGCATCAATAATGTAAGTTTGATCTCTTTAATTATATTAAAGGAGTTACAGACGGACGCACAGACTCAATGAATCCCGCTTCTCTGAAAATGGATATAATAATCCTTATTGAAATTGCCTAAGAATGTTAAATTGCATAAGCGAAACAAGCCAAAAGTGTCAAATAGCATTTTAATTAGTGACACATATTTTTAACTTACAAACAGTAAACCAGTTTCATCCGCATTTCTTCATTTCTTATTTCGCATGCCTTTTTCGGAGACAAATGCAGCATGCTGATGTTTCGGCGGCTGCAGCAATGGCGGCGTCAACATAGTGTTAAAACTGTTGTGCGTGTCCATCACTCCAATAAAAAGCGAGACACACCGTTCCGCGGAACCCTTGTTTAGATACAAGCAGAAGAACAATAATTACGTTCACATATAAAAGAGTTTTGGGTTGCCAAATCCAGCCTCTTTTTGATTTTGCATAACTCTGGTTATGCGACCTACAATGGGATGGTCCCTATTCTTTCGAATTACAAGACAATTGAAGTCCTAAAATTCAATGGTGGACTTTTACAAAGTTAGTCCAAATGATTCCTGATCTCTGGGAAACTCGAGTTTGGATGCAGGCAATTTGATACATATGTTGTCTAGATGTGAGGCATAGTTGTCCATCTGTTAAGACAGTTTCTTGAAGAGAATTAAACCTTGTGCTTTATTGGCAGTACGTCTGGTTGCCTGCATGATTATGGTGGATGCTTCCAATGCCAGTATTGCAGATCTACATTCCTTCAGGCGTTCCAAAATTTCCAAGTATGTGCTCTTTTGATCTGCTTCTATATTGCACATAACAGGCTCTTGGAGATCCATAACCGTTTGAACCAATTTCTCCTTCCAAACGTTCAGATATCTTTCTATGTCCTACAATTGCTTCCTTGTGTTACGTACGTTATCTTTTTTTTCCCCACGGTATTTAATTGCTCTGATGTTTTCTGCAATGGTATCTAACTGCTTTTGTAAACCTTTATCGAATCTTCCCTACAATATTTACCTGAAACAATCTTCAATGTACTCTAGCCCTGGACAGCCTCTGTGTTGTACGATAAACAATCTTCAATGTACTATAGACATGTACAGCCTCTGTGTTGTACGATAAACAATCTTCAATGTACTATAGCCTGGACAGCCTCTGTGTTGTACGATAAACAATCTTCAGTGTACTCTAGACCTGGACAGCCTCTGTGTTGTACAATAAACAAAATCTGGACCTGGACAGCCTCTGTGTTGTATGATGATACATTTAGAGCCGCATAAGTATTGGTAAACATGGCAGTAGTACTTGCAGCGTTTGTCATATCAGATATTCCACTGCTGGGTCTTCTTTCCAGCCTAGCGTGGGGATCATTAGGGTCACATTAAGGCCCATACCTATCGTAAAACGTTTGTAATATCGAAGACATGTCTCACAAAGATACCCAAACCAAGTATGTCCGGTAGCGATGCGATATTCAGAATATTGTCCAGATGACACGGATGATAGTAAATGTTGTCTAATGCAAATAAATTGTCACCTGGTATAGAACATCTACATAATTTGGTAATTTTGATGCCCACAGTTCACCTGGTATAGAACATCTACATAATTTGGTAATTTTGATGCCTACAGTTTTTGGGCTTCGTCATACATCGTGGAAGATGAAATAGATTGACAAACCGGACGTATCAATATACCAATGAGCGTCTCTTTGCTTCCTACCTCAGTCATGGATGAAAATATACATCACTCGCGAGAGATGTAAGTAAGAAAATGTGTGTAAACGGTGAAAAACAGTTGATGAGGTAAAACTCTGCAGACAGATTGGATATTGTGTCTTTGCCTGGTGACATAGCAACTTTTTGGATATACTCGTTGGCTTTTTTTAAACTTGTAGAAAAAGATATACTACTCACAAAACAGCAGGTGTGACTCACACAGTTTAAATCCACAGTTCTCCGAAAAAGTTAAAGACTAGTCACTTTCATTCGTCTAATTTCGTCACTCCTGGGCCTAAATAATTTGTTTATAATAGTAATGACATCGCAAATAAACTTTGGCACTAACAACCAATTTTCAAACACCTGTGAGTTTGTAAATAATTAAGTTTCTGTTTCTTTTGACTTAATTATTCTGAAATTGGCTGGCCACAGAACGTTGCTTATTAAAGTTGCATGCCATTTTTGAGCAAAATGTAAGGATAATACAAGAAACAAATTGCTACAGTGTTCTTATACGTATATTCTATACATTAAACAAAGCAGCCAAGTTGAAACAATAATTAAAAATCTTTAAACAATAATTTCAATAGACTTTATTAGACAATGGTATTTATAGGAAAGACTATTTTACGCAATTTAATATTTCGTGTACCTACACTACTGCTGTCATGCTATAAAGAGATCTGACGCGTCGTCATCCAAATGGGCTACCGTATATACTCGCGTATAATCTGAAACAAACTGCAAACTGCATAGACCCAGATCTGCCGTCTCATAATGCGCCGGTAGATCTGGGTCTATGCAGTTTGTAAGGACTAATCAGTAGAACAAACAGCATAGACACTGATCTGCCGGCGCATTATACGACGGCAGATCAGGGTCTATGTTGTTTGCATTTGGACTCGAATTATACGAGAGTATATACGGACCTCTTTTCTGTATTATGTAAGTAGTATTACCCTAGTGAAGAAATTTTGCATAAATAGCTGCAAATGGCAATGTCTATTTATTAGAACGGTAAACAGATATTAGTTGATTTACGTGAACTTCTTCCTAATGGTTCCTCCTTAAAATGATTAAGAAATTTCTCGCTTGAGACAAATTAGAATACAAATTTGTTCAGTTTTGCCTCTAAACTCCTGAGTAAAATGGTGTTGTTCTTCGCGTGTTGAAAAAGTTGTACCATTATAATAAAATCGAAGGTACGATTCTCATCGCCGCTAATCTTGTGAAATGTTGAAATGACAATCCAGTGGCTCCCGAAACTTAACTGCATTTCTCAAGAAATTTAGAAGTTTTCACTCTAAGAATGTTAGCAGTTTTGCTAAGTAAATATGTCCCGAATATGCCCTTTGCATCGAGAATTCCCTTTACAATAGTGTTCACTGATCTTCTTATCACATCTCTGATGTTTTACTTTTTACATGTTATCTTCCTCGTATTTTAAAAGCATATTACACTTATTTTGTCCAATACTTTCAATTTGTGTTCTACTTCGCAGAATGATTTCTCTTGCTGGAATTCTTCACATAAAGTTTCTATCCAGTCGAGATATTGACATGCTCTATGGTGTATCTTGAATAACACAAAGATATGTGGGTTTGTAATAATACTTGAGTTTTTTTATTATGCTTCTATCGTTTGCATTTCGTCCATTGCTCTACTGATGAATGTTTTCTGTAATGTCACGGTCCATTCTAACTTTGAATTGCTTGAGGTACAGGCAAAATACTTTTCAGGACATTCAGAATATGTCCAGCACACGGCACTTGGTTGTTCTTTTGTTCCATCGGACATGAATTGCTGGCAATAATTTTCGTCTTTTAAGCATGAGTTACATACCTGAAGAACTACCATATTGGTTGGCAGTCTTGCAGCCCATTCTTCTGTTTCCCCGCATTCAGATGTAGACGTTAAATAGCGGTACACGGAACATACGAACAAATCTACCTCCTCGTCTTCCTCTTTCGTCTTTCATAACAAAGACGATAAGCGAGTTTCAATGAACGCATACATGCAGACCAGAATCTTTGGCGATATAAACTCTTTGAAGCAAATGAGACATTTGGGATCCATTTTAGGTGGTTTTTGCTAAGTTCACGTCATATTAGTATATTATATACAAAACTTCCTTCCTTCATTCTGACTTTGAATTTAATGTTCTTGAGAGCAATCACAGACATTTTCATTTAATGTATACAAAAAGAATTGTACATTTATGAATTATTCATTTACTTCATCATGACTTGTCGTTTTCATTGAGGCGATTGATTTTGCAAAATTATTATCGCAACTTTCTGATTATTAAAAGAATAGTATTTAAGTATTTACCGTTTACAAAATTAAGACACTTAAATTCTATTGTCAACACCGTCAATTACACTCCTCATAATTGTCAACACCGTCAATTACACCCGTCACAAATTGTACCGTTCAAACTACCATTTTTACGTTGAATAACAAATGCATGCAGCATATAACATACTGGAAGTTTTGAAAACTCTGGACGTTCACGGCTGGATTTCGGTTTAATTTATTAATGAGTCATGTCCATATGACATTCTTTTACTGACAAGTAAATTAATTTTCCGGTTTGGGAAAAGAAATGACGGCATGCGTGAAATTTTGCACGATTTTCATGCAGTTTTGATAAGTTACGGCCTATGTTGTGTTTAATTTTGGACTTTTCTTTTCTTCAGCATGGCACTTGTAACCCTCCCCTTCTTCCGTCCACATCTGCCTCCTCCTTTTTAATGTGCATATTCTGTTTGTTTCTATGTCGGTTTTGCATTCATATTCCTTGCAATATACATTTTGTAAAAACAAAAAATTTATAAAAACAAGAAAGTATACATTCTTGGCGTTTAATGAGAAAAAGAAATGCATTTAAGTTATTTTGCCAAGATTTATTCCATAAAATAATTTATTAACAGGTATTAATTATCTAATTTATTTTGTAATCCTACGAGTTCGGCGCTTGAAATGTGCGATTTTGTGACTTCGGTAAGTACATGTCGTTAAATATATTTATTTATTTGGTCACTGATTGTGTCATGAAAACTATCATTTACGATTTCTGCACCTGAACATTGACCTCAGATATGAGGCTTCGCCATTGGGTTCAAAATCTAACACTGTGTATCAGGAAAAATTTGAACATAGCAGTTGTGTATGATTTAAATATGATATTTTGAAATTTGTTTATTTCTTCAAAACGTTTTTCTCCACCTACATGTAGCCAGCTCTCGGTTTGTATGTATTCAAGAGATGTTTAAGTTGTGAAATATGGTCAATGATATCTTCAATTACAATGCGTAACAGAAATAATACAATTTATTATTTTGATAATATTGGCCTCAATATCAAGAAATGATGGAGGAGAATTTGTTTAAATTCATTTTGGATAGTAATTGATGAGACAGTTGTATAACCACATGCTTAGAACAAACTTATACTGATCGCAAGTGTACAGAGAGTCAAATGAGACATCATTATATTGACTGTTGAAGACATGGGAACCTCAGTTTCAGTTTTCCGTCAAAAATAGAGTTTAGTCGCAAATAATATGAGGAATTATATACTTTGAATAATGTCTTGTATGACATACATGAACAAGGACAGCCTTACCAGTAACGTTTTAAATAATACACTTACTTGGTATCTTAGAAGCAAGGCCAGAGCAGGAGCATGCAAAATGCGTACATGTTGATTTACGCTTTTTTTTCCAAAGCGTTTACGGAATCGCATAATAAAATTTCAAAAACGTTTCTATGTTTTGTGCTTAACACAATACTACTCGAGTTGACTAGCTCATTCGCAGCTTTTTTTTTTGGGAGGGGGGGGGGGGGGTACACAAATAGGTGAACAAAGTATAACTTTTAGTTTTGCTTTGTTTTGTTTTTTATAATAAAAAAAAGAGTTGTAAAATCTACCAATACAGTACTTAAATCTACATAATATAATTATCTTCTTTGTCCTCGCTATCAAATCGCAGTTAAATAGTATTTGTCTTATATTGTGATTATGCTAATTGCGCGAGGCCATGAAATGTTTATACTTCTACTCTTCTCCTGATAAATTTCTTCATTTGTCAGGAAGCTCTGGGTTTTCTCTTGATCTTTACATCTTTTATTACATAGAAAATATGGATCGAGGCAGCAATTGATCTTCCAACAAAAATGCACCTTCAAGCCATATTCAACTTTTGTTACCATAATTCCAATTCAAAAAGATTAAAAGTTTGAAGCTAAGGATCATTATTCATCATGAGTACTAGTGTATTAGTGAGAGGCTTTTAAAATCCGTATAATATCGAGGAATAGTCATGAAAAGATTCTACAAAGCAACCCAGCTGGCACGTTTGCCTGCCTCGACCAGTGTAGTCGATGTCATCATTTCTCTGATGAAAGTACTACTCTCGTTGCCGACTTACATTGAAGTAAAATTTAGCACCTTGTTGTTTTGCGTGTTGAATGCTTCATATGAATCCTATTCAGAAGTTGTTTGCTTCAGACACCGGAAAAATCTATGTGGGATTTTATTTCCTTCCGAGACATATCATTATATACATTTCTTGTTCACTCATCTTTGTCCTTGCGTGCATTTTTACCTGTTCCGGCTGTCTTTGTTTTGCCAGTAGGTGTCCGCTCTAATTTTGATTCATGAATGTTACTGGGCCACCAACTTAACAAGTTTTCTGAGGGAGCTAACTAGTAGGAAAAGTTGTACTTCCAAATCCGGCGTTGATTCTGGTTTCACCTTTATTGTGTTCTCATATACATTTTTAGAGCCGTTGTATAGTTCTCCACTTGACTTTTGTGAAAGTTTATTTAAGGTCATGAAGCACTGGGGAGCATCTGCTTTCTTAACTGCTTCGTCCAGCATCGTGTCAGATGCCTCTATTGCTGCAATTACACTTCGTTTTTCTTGATATCTTGTGATCCCAGAGGTTACTACACTGTCAATTTGATCCAACTCGGCCAAAGCAGATGATGCCGAATATTCCTCCTAATAACATTTTGCAATCTGTTTCCATGAACGTTTTTCATGAACATTTGTTAAAAATGAATAACCAAGTTGACAGTAGCAGTGAAAACATTGCCGTAACATCAGTACAAGTAAGCGAGATTCGGTCTCTGAATAACGAAAAGACACAAATCGAAGTCTCTGTTGATATTTGCAATAAAAAACATATTAAGGCATGTGCAGTTGATAAAGTGATCAAGTTTATTTATTTCCTTCTTGTACCATTTACTGGCGTTTACTAGGCTTCGCCTTGTTTCTTAAATATTCCAAAGTCCATAACGGATTTTACAGATACAATTTCCTTTGCATTTCTGTCTTAAGTAATGATTGAATCATGGTTTGTTCTCACATTGTGATCTTTCTTTATTTCTTCTGAGCAATAACATTAGTTTCATTCCGGTTACGCGACAATTTCGTGGTGAATTGGATGCATTATTTCACTATTTATTCCGAAACAGATTTCTGATCTTAATGGCTATCGTATTAGCCTAAAATCCCAAGGCGGGTTATATTGTGTGAAGGATCAGAACAATTATGACTAATTTCCCCTTTTTGATTATCTTTAGTGCCTGAATATTATATATCCGATCACAAGAAAGATGCATTGTGGAGTCTTGAGCATACCGAGTGTTACTTATATCCCAGTTCCGTAGATTTAAGCTGTAGATCAGGGATTCAACTTTGACGATGCTTTCGCATTCTTGCCTTTTGCAAGATCTTCTTTAGAAGCCGACGAAAACTGATTGAAAGTCAGATGCATATTGTCAAATATTTTCGGGGTCAAGTTTTCACTTTGTTCCAGGAAATTCAACAGGTCAGTTTCATCTAGTGAATCTAATGCAAAATACAGACTCCTCGAGAGTTTTGTACGTCCTCCAAAGACTCTGTATTTTTAAAGTTTTCTACTTCCTGTTTAGTAGTGTATTTAAGACTTAATTCAAATGTCTGGTCGTAAAGATGTTGTGAGTTGGTTGAGTATTTCTTGACTTGTTATGAAACCTTTGTCAGAACAATAAACATCTGCTTCTTGTTGTACATATTGTTTGCGTCACTAAGCATGACCAAATACACCTAGACGTCTGTTCTGGCAGTCCGACATTCTTTATATCCATACAAGAGATCGATGGTCACGTCCTGACAGATTTCATTAAGCTTTTCAAGGCCCCCTTCTCCTCTTGTTCGACCATCATTTTAAAATATTTCTTCCAGTCATCTATGCATTTACAAATATCTCTCTTTTGTCCACCGATAAGTTATAATCTATTCTCTTCTGTATTGGTAGAAGATCTATTTGAAGTGCCTCTAGCTTTAAAGTGACTTCTTCAAAGCTAGTCATCTTCTGTAACACCCCGTGCAAAGTCTTCAGATCAGTCGACGTTAGTACAATTCCAGTGATCATGAATGGAACATTTTATACAGCATCCATACTTGTTACCACTGCAATAAAATACAAATGGTTGTCTGTGAAAATGGCAGAAATCTGATTAAACATCTCCCGATTCTCGATTCTGATTTGCTGTCAAAGATTCATCTTTAATAATATGAACTTTGCTATTTTTGAAAATTGTATAGTTTGGGCAGCAGACACGACAGAGATAACAAGTGACACAAAATACCACAGAAGACTCGGTTTTCACACCAGCTTGGCATGACTTGCAGAACACAGTGTCCACCGATTCTGACCATTGTCCCTCGACTAAAGGAAGAACATTTTCCTGTGTTCCATCTTTATCTGGGACAGGGGTGATAGAGTGACACACATGACACTGGAACTTGTCCTTACCATTCCGAGTTGATTTAACGTACGATTTGGGCTATAAACATCCTTCAAAGAATGCATGGAAACAGTCCAACATCTCCGGCTATTTTAAACTTCAAGGCACAATGGATATTTCAAAGTCTGAGCTGATGTCTCAGCCATTTTGAGACTGAAGATCATCGACTCTTCGTCAATAGAGTTTTAGGTCCTAAGGTTTTGTTACCTATGTCATGACGTCTTGTTCAAACATAATGTTCTACACACATTTATTACCAGTACTTTGACGATACACATGTTATTCATGACGTCTTGTTCAAACATAATGTTCTACACACATGTATTACCAGTACTTTGACGATACACATGTTATTCATGACGTCTTGTTCAAACATAATGTTCTACACACATTTATTACCGGTACTTTGACGATACACATGTTATTCATGACGTCTTGTTCAAACATAATGTTCTACACACATGTATTACCAGTACTTTGACGATACACATGTTATTCATGACGTCTTGTTCAAACATAATGTTCTACACACATTTATTACCAGTACTTTGACGATACACATGTTATTCATGACGTCTTGTTCAAACATAATGTTCTACACACATGTATTACCAGTACTTTGACGATACACATGTTATTCATGACGTCTTGTTCAAACATAATGTTCTACACACATGTATTACCAGTACTTTGACGATACACATGTTATTCATGACGTCTTGTTCAAACATAATGTTCTACACACATTTATTACCAGTACTTTGACGATACACATGTTATTCATGACGTCTTGTTCAAACATAATGTTCTACACACATTTATTACCAGTACTTTGACGATACACATGTTATTCATGACGTCTTGTTCAAACATAATGTTCTACACACATTTATTACCAGTACTTTGACGATACACATGTTATTCATGACGTCTTGTTCAAACATAATGTTCTACACACATTTATTACCAGTACTTTAACGATACACATGTTATTCATGACGTCTTGTTCAAACATAATGTTCTACTCACATGTATTACCAGTACTTTGACGATACACATGTTATTCATGACGTCTTGTTCAAACATAATGTTCTACTCACATGTATTACCAGTACTTTGACGATACACATCTTATTCATGACGTCTTGTTCAAACATAATGTTCTACACACATTTATTACCAGTACTTTAACGATACACATGTTATTCATGACGTCTTGTTCAAACATAATGTTCTACACACATGTATTACCAGTACTTTAACGATACACATGTTATTCATGACGTCTTGTTCAAACATAATGTTCTACACACATTTATTACCAGTACTTTGACGATACACATGTTATTCATGACGTCTTGTTCAAACATAATGTTCTACACACATTTATTACCAGTACTTTGACGATACACATGTTATTCATGACGTCTTGTTCAAACATAATGTTCTACACACATTTATTACCAGTACTTTAACGATACACATGTTATTCATGACGTCTTGTTCAAACATAATGTTCTACACACATGTATTACCAGTACTTTGACGATACACATGTTATTCATGACGTCTTGTTCAAACATAATGTTCTACTCACATGTATTACCAGTACTTTGACGATACACATGTTATTCATGACGTCTTGTTCAAACATAATGTTCTACACACATTTATTACCAGTACTTTAACGATACACATGTTATTCATGACGTCTTGTTCAAACTTAATGTTCTACACACATTTATTACCAGTACTTTGACGATACACATGTTATTCATGACGTGAATGCCTTGCTCTTTTTAGAGAGATATGTATATGAAAAAGTCTCGGATTTGAATTTTTTTTTCTCCAAAAATGTGATCAATAATTATATTTCAGCAAAGTACGTCTACTACATAGTTGCACATTTACCAACAAAAAACACCGAAAAAGTTATTTACAACCCTCAATAGATACTCTCTTAACATGTAGAAGACAGTACAACAGTAACTGCTACTGCTATTACTACTACCACTACTATCATTATAGGCTGTTTGGCTCACTTCATTGCATTTTCTAAATGTTTAGATAATGTTTGCATTTTTAAAATAGTCGACTTTAAATCGATTTTTCACTTTTTGATTTTATACCCTAAATTCTTGCTTTTAAAGAACATCCACGCCTTTATTTATGGTAAACCTATAAATATTAGATCAATCATCGATTCCATATTCTTCTGATTATTGCATCGAAATGTACTTTGCAGCCTATCATTGATTCCATATTCTTCTAATAAATGCGATCACAAATATTTTTCAGACCAAAGACTGGCTGACAAAACAATGCTAGCGTAACAACATTAGATTACAACGAATGCATCAAAGATAACTTCATTACCAATAACAACAGGTACAACAGTAACTGTTCCTACTAATACTACTACTAACTCCACCAGTAGTGTATAAGATGTTTTAGTAGGAATAAAAGTTATGAGGAAGAGGAGAAGTAAACGTTGTAGTTGCTGTTATAGTAGCACAATCACCAAAAGTGGCAATGTAATGGTGCTTAAGGTGCGGCGATTTTGGCTATCGGTCGGCTCTGTTGTTGTTTTTGTAGCTGGTGTTGTTGTTGCAGAATAAAGGAATTTAAAGCCGCAATATAGAATCAACAGTAATGGCCGTCACATCTTTTACAGAACCAGCACAACAACAGCAGAAACAAAATGACAGCAGCAGTGGTGAAGCTATAAGTGATGTTGACGACTGTGAAAGTCGCAGTGTTGTTGTACAAGTAGCAGTAGTAGTCACTGCAGTGAAATCAGTAATAGTCGTCTTAGGAGAGGGAAGCAGCAGCAGCAGTAACATTAGCAGTGGTAGTAGTTGATATAAGGGTAGTTGTAGCAACAAAAAGTACATGTAGTAGTGGTAGCAGCAACAGTATTGCAATACTACTACTACTACTAGTAATAGTAGTAGCAGTAACGGTCAAGAGGAAGAAGTGGATAGGAAGAATACAATATAAAAGAAGAGAATTAAAATAAAAGTGAAACAGTAGGGGAAAAAGAGGGAGAGGTTAAGAAGGAAGAGAAGGAGTGAAATGTGCACATTAATAATGCAAGTAATAAAAACCTTTATGGGAGTGATGCACCGTCCTTCTTTAAACTGCAAAAGCTCACGTGTTATTAAATGGTTTTGAGTTTAACTCCTGCAATATCTTGTGTGATGTACTTGATATCCTTCATGTTATTTTATAAATTGGAAATAGAAAGGTGAAAAAGGTTTAGGATTGTTTCTAATGTGTCATGACATTGCCATTATTTATTCTGATTCGAACATTAGTAAACAACTTTTTCTCAGTCTGTGTCGACCTATTGCATCAATCTTATATATATATATATATATATATATATATATATATATATATATATATATATATATATATATATATATATATATGATAGAAGTTCAGTTTGGAGAGGCAAATATAAAGTTCATTTTCTTTCATTATACTTCGACTGATTGAGTGGGACTGCATGATATATAAAAACGTTTCCATAATTCGCTGTGACAGATTGAAAGTTTATTTTATGTATGTCACTTAATGTACATGTCTAGAGACTTCAAAATGTCACTTAAATATGCACTCCTAAAGAAGAGATTTTTTTTCTCAAAAAAATCTGTGTTTTGTCAGTGATTGTTTTAATGTTTGCTGTCCAAATATTCGATGGAAGCAATGTTCGCAAGTAGTGAGACACACACAGATACAAGTACTCACGCGCCCGTTTATATACTCACACAAAAACTCAAATAGAAACTTTTTTAAGATATACCCAAATGGAGTGTAATACTAAGTCTAATTCAAACACATGTGTATTAAGAAAGTATAATACATGTATATTAAGTATGTAAGTAAGATTTTTATTATAGTGAAATACATAAATACATATCATTTAATTGGGGAAAATACACACAAGCACACACACATAGATATATAATAGGGAAAACACACACAAGCGCACACACACACACATATATATATATAGAGAGAGAGAGAGACACACACAGAGACAGAGAGAGAGACAGAGAGACAGAAATTACAGTTCAAATACATGAGATCAAAATAACGGTATAAAGAAATACAATTGAAAATCAATTAAAGCGGCCTTTTTATGTGGTTACAAGAACACTCGGTGATTTTAGGCTTGTATTCTCGTATAGAAATAGTCATAATTTATAGCGGCTACGTATTTACACACACAAACACAGACAGACAGACAGACAGACAGAAGGAGGTGTGGAGAGGACTCAGTCACGTTTCCCTTCATATTATTGACAGACACAAGCACACATAAAAACGCACAAGTATACACATCGAATATACCACTAATACAATTTTAAGAAGAAATTTCAGAACATCTACATTTTCTATATCCCTAGATTGTTTTGTTATCAGTTATATGAAACACAATAATTATGTATATATGTAATGAACACAAATATTGAAAGGGTTGACCACTGACAGAACTCAAAATAATATAATAACATGAAGGACATCAGGCTAACTTCTGAAGACAAGCTGAAATTATGTTGTATGTTCAGATTCATATAATGCCTAAATATTGAATATTCTCAGACCAGAAAACAGAAACGTAGGAAAAGTCCGTTGTTTGAACCTCTACTAATCCTCCAGTTTCCTAAATTGGGATTTTCCATAACGTGGTGAATATAGCGATCTGGAACGCATTTTTGATGATTTTAACTCCGCGAATTTTCCCTTCACGTTGTCTTCTTCTGAATCTGATGCAGATAGTTTTTTTTCATTTTCACATAAACTTTCCATGGACATCAACATTTCAGTTTCATTTATCGAACCAAATGATAAATACATACTCTTTGAATGTTTCTTTGTGTCTCCCAGAGAATCTGCATTAAAAAAACTTTCTACTTCCTTTTTAGTAGTGTACTCAAGACTCAATTCAAATGCTCGGTTGTAAAGGGATTGTAAGGTGGTTGAGTAATTGTCAGCTTGCTTAGAAACCTTTGCAAACGCAATAAACATTTGCTTCTCCTTCTCCATCTTGCTTGCCTCATCCAGCATAAAATTGGAAACTTCAGCTGCTGCTATGACACTCTTACATTCTTTCAGTCCCTTTGAGAGTTCGGTGGTTACGTCCTGGTGAACTTCGTCAAGTTTTTCCAAGGTCGATTTTTCCAGTTCCTTGACCTTTTTGACTAGGTTCTTCCTCCATGTTTCTATAGATTTTCGAATGTCTTTCTTTTGTTCATCAACAATCTTTAAGTTTTCCTCTTTTTTTCCTTGTATTGTTTCAAAATCTGCCTTCAATGTCTCTAACTTTCCCTGTACTTCTTTAAGCCGGTCATTCTCAGACACACTCTTTGCTAAATCATCGATGTCATCAAGCTTAGTACATTTACGATGATCGTCAGGGATACATTGTACACAGCATATTCTCTTATGGTCATTGCAATAGTAGACAAAAGGCTTGTTGTGAAGATGGCAGACAGCAGGGTAAGCACTGTCCGACTCTGGAATCTGATTTGCTGTCACTGATTCCCCGGTAATGACGTGATCCTTGCTGATTTTGAAAAGTTTATGGTTTTGTCGGCATCCACGGCAGAGATATTCCGAACAATCGACACAAAATGCAACAGACGCCTCTGTTTTCCCGCCGGCTTCACATGGCTGACAGAGCACCGTGTCCACAGATTCCGACCCTTTTCCATCCATGAAAGAGAGAACACGGTAATTAGTCGGCAGATTGGACGCCCATCTCTCCTGTGTTTCATCTTCAGCCGGGGCATGTATGGGAGTCCCACACACAGGGCACTCGAATATGTCCTTGCCTTTTAAAGACTTTTTGACGAACAGTGTTGTTGACAAACATCCTTCACAGAATGTATGATAGCAGTCTAGCACCTTTGGCAATCTGAAACTTTCGAGACACAATGGGCATTTCATACTTTGAGTCGATGCCTCCGCCATTTTGAACAGTCTATTCCATCCAGTGCAAATCGGCTATGTAGTTCATTGTTGTATATTATCAGCGTTGCGCGTAATGTCGCTGTGTGTATTTCAATATACATGCACTGCTTTTACGTTCACGGTAAATTTATGATTTACCAGGTGAATATGCCCTTCTGTTCAAAGCGACTGAGGCACTCCATGTATTTTTCTTTAAGTTTTTCTTCCAAGAAAATGAAACATAACGGCGTTCGTCTGCTTAGTCATATACTTATAAATAGAATATAGAAATAATACGATACATACAACCCTACACGCATTTTAGTACGTTATTATTACTCTCTCTCACAGACACACGTTCTCTCTCTCTCTCTCTCTCTCTCTCTCTCTCTCTCTCTCTCTCTCTCTCACACGCATATCAGCACACATAGACGATAGACATGTTAAATGAACTTCTTCACCTAGTGATGAGGCCCTTGTTTCAGTTCCGTCTTGATTTCAACATGCAGCCTGGATACTATGAGCACTCAATGACGATGGTGTACAAAATTATGACCCATGACCCAGGCTGATTGTTATTCTAGTCCGAATCTTTGCACAAAATGCCAGACAGAATAACAATAATGTAATGTTACGGTGCCAAATTTACCACAGAGAAGACTGCGGAGATTTTAGTGACCTAAAAAGAGATATTATGGATAAAATGTAGGACCTGACTTGCCAAGTTTTATCTTCCAATCTTTTCACAAAAGACCTCTTACTGATCCCGATAGAAGCCCCACCTAGATGAGGCAAATTACCGAATAGTTCACCATCAACAACAACAATAATAATGATAAGAAAAAGAAAAAGAAGAAGGATGAGGCGAAGAAAAAGATTATTATTATTATTATTATTATTATTATTATTATTATTATTATTATTATTATTATAAAAAGTAACTCATTTAGCGAATACACTAATCTACCTGGAGGCCTTCTATTGCGAGCCTAACTATTCAAAAGATAATACAAGAAAAAGAAAAAAATAACAAACA
Source organism: Margaritifera margaritifera (assembly GCA_029931535.1). Taxonomy (NCBI): domain Eukaryota; kingdom Metazoa; phylum Mollusca; class Bivalvia; order Unionida; family Margaritiferidae; genus Margaritifera; species Margaritifera margaritifera. The sequence continues at coordinate 122,024 of JAQPZY010001135.1, read as the reverse complement.
CAATAACATACATGTATTGACACTTTATAACTGATACTTCCTCTTTACTAGCAGCTAGGGAAGTCCCGCCCGATTGGATACATTTTTTCCTAGTCTGGCGATACTTCAATGGGTGTTTTTTCAATGAATTCCGAGTACACGATTGGGTTCATATTTCTGATTCTGTACACGAATGTAAGCTTAGTTAGTCATTTCTAGTTTATTACTTCCAAGTGGACATCTGTCTACAATTAAACATTAGGGAACAACATTAGGGAATTTTCACTTTTTCTTTGATATGGGTATGTTTACTTAAAGATTAACACAGTACGGTTATATATGGAATAGGGTGAGACAGGTCTATATATCAGTAGTACATGAATGGGTATTTTAATTTAAAGTTATTGTGGTGAATAACTGGGTCCCGTTTAGGGACCATGGGCTGCAGATCCCTATCACGAATACTATGGAGTACCCCCCCCCCCCCAACGACACACACACATAACTTGAACACTCTTCAACACATGGATTCACGTTATGACATACCTTTTCACATTTAAGCACACGAACACGTACAACACTAGCTCGTGTCGTTATGCACATACATAAATAATATTATTGCACTTTTAGAGTGACCAACCTAAGAACTAATGCGTACCTTAAAAAATGATTGAGTATAGCACACCTAGCAAACCGCAACTGGGACTAAAAATCTTGATCAATAAACATACACGGGATTTCAAGACGATCTATCGCGGGAGGTGGTCTGATAAAGCCCCTGAACTAACTGCATATATTCCCATTCGATGGTCATAAAGTAACAGTGTGGTGAATCATGTTTATACACTGATTTGTTTTTTTCTCCTTTGTCAATTAAATACGTCATACCGCTTCATTTTGTGGTCTTTGAATGATGAAAACCCTTGGACCCATTTAACTGCATAATAGTTCATTTCACCACATAGAAAAATGTTTCCTTTCTGAACTTCAAGCTAATTCGATTACAGCCATCAGTTAATAATTGTTCATGTCTATAACTGAATTGCAGACCTCTCTAATTTAATTGGAGACCTCGACAAATGAAAAAGAGAGATCATTAATTCAATTGTAGAGCTCTCTAACAGAATTAGAGAGATCTCTAATTCGGAATTGGCTCAACAAATGTATATATTAATGAAAGAGGTCTTTACGTGAATTAAAGATATTTAAGGTTCAATTACAGAGTGTTCTTGTTCATTTGAAGAGGTCTCTAAATAGTGTTCCAAGGCATCAAAACCGAACTTTCTTAAAATGAATTAATAACTGCTCTCTAGATTTAATTTTTGTCACGATGGAGTGTACACACATGCGTACTGGGTTTACGCTTTCACTGCACACAAACATTTGCTGTACAACAAGAATAAATCGAGAGACCAGTATTGTAGAAACATGGCATCTTGGGGGTAAAAATGAAGGAAATCAACCAGGTAAAAAGATTTAGTCGTATATGAAGTAGGGCATCAATGAATGCAGGACAAATGACAGATCACCTCAAACCCAAACTATAGGTGTAGGTCTTTGTATTTTTATTAACGGTGGCCATATTTATTGGTAAATCGGCACCATTTGTACAAACTTGATAGCTCTTCATGCCAGGTAGCTCTCAGCCGAATTTGGCTGAAACTGGTCAAGTGGTTTTTTAGAAGAAGTTTCAAATAGCAATGTTGGAATGACCGACGACTAGCGCAAAGCCATGCCATAAGCTCACTTGTCCTTACGGCCAGGTGAATTAAAAATTTAAGACATATAAAATCACAGTTATTACAAGAACTGAAAATGAAATAATATTCAGTTCTGCTGCATTTTGCTGCGGAAAAAATGTTTAAAACTACATGCTAGAAAGTACTGTCAATGTACTTATTTTAGCGCATCTGTAATATTTTCATTATTTGACATCATTAATAATTTCCTGATACGAACGACAGCTTGATAAAATTTTAGTGCTATAATTAGCGCACTAAGAGTCAGTTCGAAAAGCTCCAAGATCATCACTGAAATATGTACATCTACAGTATATGATAATATACCTGCCGATGTGTACGGTTAAGAATGTATTCTGGTGTTTCATGAGTGATCCACAGATTCTCGAAAAACTAAGAGTGAATAAATTTAATTATCTGCTTTTGGCAAATTTGTTCTGCTCTTACAAATCAGAAGCAACGGTGTGTGTATTTGCCATTTCATTAGGCTCCCTGAAACCTACTATTTGTATCATTTGAGATTTCATTAACAAAACTCAATGGACTCGAATTATATGCATGGAATAATCATACTATGCTTTAAAGCACCTAATGAGCAATTTACATACAATGAATACTGCTGCTGTTTCTTCTAGTTTTACTTCAGCATCCTCTCTCAAGGATTATGTGCAGTTGTCATCTGTGCACACTAGTTAAGGAAGACTTTAAGGTAAAATGGTGAAAGTAATAGTATGATAGCGTTAGATATTCAAATTATGAGTGTGGAAAAAGAGAAAGAGATAGAGAAGAAAGACAGCATTGCTATATTTAGGGTATAATATGATATCAAAAAAAATACCCAAACTGTTCATTTCAAGGAATCTTGTTCAAACAAGACATTGGTATCTTGTGTGAGTTTGTTCCTTTGTACAATGGCCACAGGGGAAAAAAAAGGAATATTTATACCAAATGGCTATTGCCTGAATCTGAACAAATTAAAGGGTGTGCATGTGTCTGGTCATTCTGGTTGGTTGTCTTGTAAAGGTGGTTGAGGAATATCCGCAAATTTGTGTTAAATTCTATATAGTATGACCAATAGATCATCTGTCTTAAAGGTATTTACAACCTAACTTATTTTGCATATTTACTGATACTAGGATATAGGTATGTAAGTGTCAGATATTTGTTTACGTCCAATCAGGAATTTAATTCAATTTTTTAAAATTTCTATATTATTTCATTCACAAGTAGGTGTGTATTTATTTATTGAGATTCAATTACTTATAATTTCAATGCTGTATAAATTTACATTTCCAATATTTTCTGGACCGGTTTATTACTCTGGTGACTCTCATTCGGGTCATTTAAAGTGAACACAACAAATGTCATGCAAATACTCGAGGTGGCCCGATCATGGGGAAGAAGACAACAACATTAAGGATTGTCGAATGTATACCTCGCGAGAGAGAGAGAGAGAGAGAGAGAGAGAGAGCTCTACAATTGAATTAGAGAGGTCTCTAATTCTATTACAAAGGTGTACAATTCAATCATAGAGGTGTACAAATCAGAAAAAAAAATTGCGGGCTCTAAATGATATATAGAGCATAACTTAACTATTTAGTGTGCAAAAATTAACTGTAGAATCTTAATGTTAACTTTCTGATTGACTGAGAAACTCATTCTGAAACTAATGGTCACTGTTGAATTTTGTTATTTAATGTTTGGTTAATAGGAGGCAAATATTTTTCATTGACAACCTTATTATACAATTTCATCCGCATTCAGTCTGCTCTTACATTGCATTTTTTAAAATACCAGCGGGAGTATAAAGATTGCATTCACATATAGAAATTGTTTTGGTTGGCAGATTCGGGGTTCTGTATACCTGTGGTTCTGCAACCTTCTTTGGAAACGTTCCTATTCTTTTGGACTGACAGACTTTCGAAGTCCACTAAGTCTGGTGAAAGAGGTATATTGGTGGACTTTCCAACAGTTTGTCCGAATGATTCTGGATCTCGGAGAATATCCAATTTTTCATTAGGCAAAAACTCTAACTTGAACTCATACAACTTGGCATAGATGCTGTCCAGTTTTGAGACATAGTTGTCCACCTGTTGAGACAGTTTCTTAAAAAGAATAAAACCTTGTGTTTTATCTGCAGTACTTCTGGCCGCCTGCACCATCATGATGGATGTTTCCAGTGCCACTATTGCAGATCTGCATTCCTTCAGACGTTCCGAAATTTCTAATTCTGTGCTCTTTTGATCTGATTCTAAATTATCAAGAACAGGCTGTTGGAGATCCTTAACCGTTTGAACCAATTTCTCCTTCCAAACGTTCAATGATCTTTTCATGTCCTCCGATAGGTTCCTTATAAGCTGTATGCTATCTTGTTCATGGTCTTTAATTGCTTTGAAGTTTTCAGATAAGATCTCTAACTGCTTTTGTAGAATTGTTCTCGAATCTCCCCTGAAATATTCATCTAAAACGTGTTCAATGCACTCTAGACCAGGACAACTTCTGTGTTGTACGATAACACATTTAGAGCAGCATAAGTATTGATGAACAGGACAGTAGTACTTGAAGCATTTACCATGTATGATGCATCTGCTCAGATACTCTACTGCTGGATCTTCTTTTCCGCCTTTCGTGGGGATCATTGGGGTCACATTATGGTCCATACTTATCTTAAAACGCTTGTGATATTGAAGGCATGTCTCACAAAGGTATTCTGAGCAAGTAACACAGTGAGCGATGGGATCTTCTGACTTTCCGTCCAGATGGCACGGATGACAACAAAACTCGTCCAGCGCAACAGATGTTTCATCTTGTGATACAACAGCTGAAAAATTTGGTAATTTTGATGCCCAAAGTTCTGGTGTTTCGTCACACGACGTGGAAGATGTAATGCATTGACACACCGGACAGGTAAACATACCCATAAGTTCCTCTCCTCTTGTCACAGTAGACGTGGATAAAGATACACAAAGCTCACAAAATGTGTGTAAACAGTGAAGAACTTTTGGTGATGTCAAGCTCTGAAGGCAAATCGGGCACTTTGTCTTCGCCTGGTGGCACGGCAAATTTGTTGACATCTTCACCCGACTTCTAATTTTTGTAAGAGTCATAAATCCGTAGGTTGCACTCACACAATTCAAATAAAAAGTTTAGACAGTCCTCCGGAAAGGTAAAAGAACTACTTCCTTTGTTCGTCTAATTTCGCTATTTCTAGGCCAAAATATTTGTTTCAAATAATAATAATAACACCTTACTTAACCATGTCACTTAACAGTTCTTTAAACATCTGTACATTTTAAATAGTTTCCCGTTCGTATTCATTCAATTCATTCAAAAACTGGCTGGCCATAGTACATTGTTGATAAAAAGTGCATGCTTTGTGAAGCATAGAACAATTTAAGTTTAGTACAATATTCTATACATCAAACAAAAGATCTAAGTTAAAACGTCAATTAAAATCTTTTCACAACAATTATAAATTGAATTGACCACAACAATTTGTCAGATAATGGTATCTATGGGAAAGACCATTTACAACGCACATAGTTATAGTTTGCGCACCTATACCAATGTTGTCATGTTACATAGTGATATGGCGCGTCGACTCCCAATTTGATAACCTCTGTTCTGCATTCTGTAAGCAGCATCTCCCTTGTCAACAACTGTGTCAGGAACGGCCGTAAAGAATTCCAACGGTAAAGAAATGTTAGTTGATTTGCGTGAAATTTTTCCCAATGGTTCCTCCTGCAAAAGATGAAATACTTTCTCGCTTGGTACAAATTTAAAAACCAATTTGTTCAGCGTTGCCTTTAAAGTCTTGAGTGAAACGGTGTAGCCCTTCACGTGTTCAAAAAGTCTTACCAGTATAATAAAATAGATGGTAGAATTCTCTTTACGGCTAACCTCATCAAATATTAAACGTGACATGTTAATGGCCGCAGATACTTTATTGCATTTCTCCAAACGTTCAGAAGTTTTAGTGATTTTCTCTCTAAAAATTTGAACACTTCTGGTAAGGACAGATGTTTCGAATATTCCCACTGCATCGATAATTTCCTTTACCCTAGTGTCGACAGACCTTCTTATCGCTTCTGACTGATGTCTTACATTTTGCATGTTCTCTTCTCCGTGTTTAAAGAGCATATTAAAATTGTATGTCAAGACTTTCAATTTGTGTTCTAGTTCGCAAAATGATTTGTCTTGCTGAAATACTTCACATAAATTATCTATGCAGTCGAAATACGGACACTCTCTGTGGTGTTCAATAATACATTTTGAGCAACACAGAGATCTGTGAGTTTCGCAATAATACTTGAGTCTTTTATTATGTAGAGCGCACGTGCAAAAGCTTCTAAAGTCTGCATCTCGTCCTTTGTTTTCTTGGATAGTATTTTCCTTAATATTGTGACCCATGCTTACTTTGAATCGTTTGTGGTATTGACAGCATACTTTGCAGAGATATTCAGAACATGTCGAGCAAAAGGCACTTGAAGGCTTTTTCTTTCCATCGGACTTGCATGGCTGACAATAATTTTCGTCTTGTAAGTATGGGTTGCATGCCCGAAGAACTGTCATATTGGTTGGTAGTCTTGCAGCCCATTCTTCTGGTGTTTCCCCACTATCAAGGGCAGACGTTACATGGTGGCACACAGGACATGTGAACAAATCTACCACTTCCTCTTTGTTTTTTGACATGCATAACAACGACGATAAGCAATTTTCACAGAACGTATGCATGCAGTCCAGAATCTTTGGGGATGTAAATCTTTTGAAGCAAATAGGACATTTGGGATCCATTTCAGGTGGCGCCGGTACCTATTATACTAGGATTTATATATAAAAAAGCTTCTTTCCGTCCTACTGACTTTGTATGTGATCCTCAAGAAAACAATGACAGCGTTTCCATTCGGTGTGTATACAGAGTTTTGATACATGTATGCGTCCTTTCGTTAGACATGTATGATCGTATCGAGACTCGACACCTTGAAAGATATGGCGAGCATATACAAAGATTATCAGAAATTTCTGCCATCAGGAGATTAGATCTTAACTAATTCCCGCTTACCAAATTAAGCCACTTCTATCCTATTATCGACACTTTCACTTACACACGTGACAAGTTTTCCATTCCAATTATCATTTTGACCAGGAATAACAAAGGCATGATACAGTATTATTGTCAATACCTCCAATTACACTCTTCACAATTTTACCATTCAAAATATAAGTTTGAACAGAAATAACAAAAGGCGTTATATAGACAGTATTCTGGAGGGACAGTTATTGTTGTATTTCTATTCATTTAGTAATAATCCACACCCCAATGACACTCTTTAACTGCCTAGTAAATTATTTTTCAAGCTTCCAATGAATTCATGTTAGGAACAAAAACGAAAGGTCACTGTGATATTTTTAACGATATTCTGCACAATTTTAATCAGCTACATCTTTCGTTGTGTGTAATCCGAATATTTTTTTGTACGGCAGTATGGTGCCTCCCATGTCCATCCCTGTTTGTTTGATTGTCGGTTTTTTATGGCTTTTTTGTCCAAGATACAATTATTCGTTGTTTAATACGATATAGAGTTTTACAAGTGCTAATATTTCTTCATAAGAAAATAAATTATTGGTCGGCATTATCTAATTTTTTTAATAATCATACCAGTGTGGGTTTGAAATGCGTGATTTTGTGACGTCATTAAGTACATGACAATTCAGCAAATTAAAACCCAAAAAATCCTCCTATATGTATGTAATTTGTGACATATTCATTTATGTGGTCGATGATCATGTATTGTAAACAATCATTCACAGTTTGCTATGCTCCAACGTTGGCTTTAATAATGAGTTTTCGGTTTTTGATTGAAAATATGTCTTTGTGCTCTGACAAATGTTTTAAAGATGGTAATTTTGTGTGATTTCGTTATTAATGTTGAAAGGACCCGTATTCGCCTAACCTTTCCACCAAACAAAACGAAGCCAGCTCTGTTTTGATACAGGCAAGAGATATTTCAGTTGCGAAATTTGGTCGAGGGGATTGTCAAGTACAAAGCGTATCGAAATCACTGAAAAATTACCCTTTTTTCCCTTCATATTATTGGTTCTTCAATCCATGCATGTTCAGGAACATTTTGTTTCGATTTATTTTCGACAGTAATTGGTAAGACAGATGTATTGCTATACATTTATTATAAAATTTAATGATGATAGTGCACTGAAAAGATTAATTGACGACGCAATAGACAGTCAAACACAATTTTGCGTTTTGTATGAGGACGTACGAACTTCAATTTTAAATTACGATAAAAATTTGGGTTTGGTCACCAACATGTTATGTTGAGTTAACTTGATATTACCAAGTGAAACTCATTGATAACAAAACAAAAACGTTAATTGGAAGTGATATGACGTATTTATTGCAACAGTATCTCAATATCTGATTAAATTAAATCATACTCTTTATTTATATTTGGGAAATACAGACCACAACTGGCTTTATATTGTATTATTAGTGATAAGTCGAAGATTTATGTTATGTATGAACCAATTTATTCCAATGCAAGGAATACAATTCTACATCATAGTTGCCATGAAGCACTACAAATTGTGAAATACAATTTTGAAACCGTGTCCTGAAGAATATGGCAACAAAGTTAGTGAAGTATGTTTCAGAAAACGTTAAAATTTACTTGATATCTTAAAAGTGAGGCTGGAGCAATAGTACGTAAAATACGTACTCGTTAATATACTGATAACTAAAACAAATACAGTTTGACCACAAAACTATGTTGACGTCAAAGGTAATAAGTAGTATCTACCGTGTTCATATAAGTGTGCCTATATCTCGTTCGTCATTAGGCTGACAAATGTAACGCATGATCACATGCAAAGCCAACGACGTTCTCAGCTTATTCATGTCCACGCTGCTAGCAAAGTTTTATATGCCAATGTGTAAAGGAAACCTTATATAGAAATTTTTAAACCTACAAAATAGATTCATCTGTATAACTTCAGACCTCACATCATCTGTTAAGGAACGGTCCACTAAATATTGTTTGAGCGCGATTTTATGGCGAGGTCAAACGGTCCAGCGGAAAAGACTATCGTGTGCATTCATGTGTGCACATAGTTTTTCGCCAAACTGTTTATACATGAAACACGTACTAAAACACAAAATCATATTCGATTTGATTAACTCATTCCTTTCTAAGTTGCTGTGATGGTGGTATGCAAATCGGTGAAGACAATATGACTTTGGGTTTAAAACAACTTGTAATATATATGTTATACGTAAATCTACAAAATAGACTCTTCCAGTGACATTTGACTGGGCCATCAAATCTTGGTTTAAAATGTTAATTTGTTTTTATGTCGTTGTTATACTAATTACTTTAAACCATAAAACGCTCCAAATTCTGCTCCTGATAAATTCTTGTATTTACTGGGACGTACTCCGTATTCCCTTGATCATACCATCTCCTACATTAGAAACAAGGTTCGAGGGAAAATTGTGCTAGAAAAAGAAAAAAGAGAACAAAATACACGTGTGTAACTGAAGCTAAAAAAACTACTGTTTGGCTTTTGTTATTTTAACTCAAAAAGATTAAAAGCCTGAAGTAATTAAAAGCCCTTTATATTGATTATAGGTGTGAAAGACTATTTAAATCCACAGAAAACCAAGCAAAATGTAATCCAATGTGTCGCAACAGAAACCAGCATAGTATGAATGCAAATTAGTCCATGTAATCATTTTTCTGATGCAGTTACAACCGTATTTGCCAACTTACATCAATCAACAAAGTAAGCTCTTTGTTATTATACGTGTACATGTAATCCATTTAAAATATTGGCTGGTTCAGACAAAACACAGTTCATATGACATTCTAACTTCTTCCCATCAGAGACATATAAAAATATATTTCTTGGGCAATTACGTTCTCCCTTGCTTGCGTATGTTTTTTCCAGTTCCAGTTTTCTTCAATTTACCTCCGGGTCTCCGTTCTCCTTTGAGATTCATCCTAAAAGTTACCGGGGCCTCCAGCTTAGAGAACTTTCCCAGGGAACTAACTCGTTGAAAGTTGTGTACCTCAGGATCCGGCGCGAAGTCTAGTTTCACCTTTATTGCTGTCTCATATACATTATTTAGAGCAGTTGTATAGTTCTCAATCTGACTTGATAACTTATTTAAAGTCATGAAGCACACAGGATCTTCTGCTTTTTGTATGACTTCTTCAAGCATCATGTTAGATATCTCTATTGCTGCGATAACACTTCTACATTCTTCCAGACGGCTTGTAACCACAGGAGTTACTACACCGTAAAGTTGATTAAGCTCTGCCAAAGCAGACAATGTCAATTCTTCCACTTTTTCGATAATATTTGATTTCCAGTTGAGGAGAGAATCTTTGATTTCCGTCATTTTTTGTTCAATTTCTTTCAAATTTTCATCCCAGTGGGTCGTTACCTTCGTAAAGTTACTTTGCAATCCTCCAAGTTTACTCTTCATTTGCTTGCATAATTGGCCCTCCTTAATCCCCACAGCTATATCTTCCACCGAGTCAACTTTTTTGCAGTTCTTGTGTTGAACAATGATACATTTGCAGCAACACAGCTCTTGATGATTGTCACAGAAACACTCAAAAGACTTCCCATGAAGATTACATCTGTAGAGCAGGCTAATCTTTGAGGGGTCAATGGCTGGGCTTTCCATAGTGGCAAGTTTTATCACAACGTGATCCTTGGCGATTTTAAGCCGCTTGTGGTGCTGGATGCAAGCCAAACATAAATTTTCGGAGCAAGTCTCGCAATAGGCAGCAGAGTCCGTGTCTCTCTTATCATTCAGACATGGCTGACAACGAGCCGTTTGTTTTTCCTGGACAGCCAACACAAGATAATTGATCGGAAATTTGCAAGCCCAATCTTTGGAGGTTTCCTCTCCCACCGGAGCAGATGTGGCAAATCCACATATCGGGCACTTGAAATATCCTTTTACTTCCCCATGTTCTATAGATCTGTCCATATGAGTGGCAAGACAATTTTCACAGAAGGTATGTAGGCATGGTAACGCTCTCGGCAGCCTCAGACTGTTTAGACACAGAGGGCAACTGGGACGCCTGGTCTCTGATTGAGATAAGCTGGGGGTCTCAGTGTATAAACTCCTGTCTGTCAGGAAAGTAGAAAAAGACGTGGATAAAGTTTGATCCATGTTAAATTTCAGTTGTGATTCTGACTCGTAAAAGTTTCAATACTGAATCCAACCAAATTTGAAAGAGAACATGCTTCATAAATCATCTATTCTCGCCGTCTGTTGTATTGTTTGTCGATAAATATTCTTGTCAATCACCTCCTCGCAACACGTTAGTCTCTAATGTTTTAATGCAAGACAATAGTTGCTTATCGAGTAGTAATGTCAAGGAAAATACACCTGGTCTATTGCATTGTTTTAACGAAAGCTGAGATAAAGAAATTTGATCAACCATAAAAACCTTTTCACATTTGGAGATCGAATCAATTTAAGAGGTACAGAATTGCATTGGTTTTGGATAGGCTTTTACTTATACACATAAAATATTCTTCTTGGTTCTTCACAAAATAATTTGAAGGCAATTGAAAATAATTACAATTTCTGCGCTGTCCGTTAATAGTGAGACTGCATTTACTCTTATCTCTTGGTCAGAACTTTCAAAGCTGATGATGTGTGTCGCCCAGTCTTCTATTAATCAACATATCGACATAATCGCCCTATTATTAAATTTGAAGCATGTTAACAAGCTGGACAATTCATAACATGACAATCGCAGTAAAGAACAACCGTGTACAGTATTAGTTGTGTTGCAGTCTTTGTAGTTTCTCTATACAGTATATAGTCATATACACTATGATAGGACAAGTTCCTTTACATCGTGAATGTGCGGCAAAGATTCTTCGTGAAACTTGAGTTCTGGATTTGCATGCAGATAGTGGAAACAATATATAGATTTAATCTGTTTCAAATATTTTCAAGCACTAAAAAAACTGATATTCCAAAACTAACAATTAATATTATTGCGTTTATTAATTATCTTATTATCGTTCGTCATGATAAATCACCACACTAAAGTTTCTCCTGGAAACCCATACTTAGATAAATACAAATTAAAATCCTTCCATCGAAAGGTTTAATGTTACCACGGACAACACCAATGCTGTAGAGAGATATGTGCCAGCTCTAGAGAATATTTAATATTTCAATACGTCTATGAAGAAGACTTCATGCGAAAAATTAACATGATTTTTGAGACTTCATGTATGTATGTATGTATGTATGTATGTATGTATGTATGTATGTATGTATGTATGTATGTATGTATGTATGTATGTATGTATGTATGTATGTATCTATGTATGTATCTATGTATGTATGAATGCACACACACATGTATATAAACAAATTAGTCCAGATGGGATTTGTTTAAACTATGTGTTTTATCATATAATGTCAGCAAATCTTGCGATTAAATTGAGTTTTCTATGTAGAAAAATGTTATATCTTGATGAAAGGAAATATTTTGTAATATGACAGCTCCACGGCCATTACTTGCGTGATCGGATTTTGGTTTTTCTTAACAGATTATTTCGGTTCAGATTTTGGTATGGTTCATAGCTTAGACCGTCTATGTATTCGGAAGTCCCAGGTCATTTTCGTTATCCCCATATTGATCATTAGTGGAGAAAAAAAATAAAGAAGAAATGCCACTTCCAACGGCTTTATTAGCAAGATTACAAAAGCGGGGAATAGTTCCAAAGGAAGAACCAAAGCAAACTCCTGCTACAGGTTTCATCTATGAAGCGAACCTTCACATCTAAATCAAGCAAATATAGGCACCTGCCTTGGTCAGTGGGGGTGGGGAATCGCTGATTGCCAGCTTTCAAACTTCATTTATGCACATATCACAGACGTCAGTGCTATGCTTTTGTCGGTGATTTTTTTTTTTACGGTATTTAATTTAGGTATAATGAGGTAATTGTTTGACTGAGGGGATAACTTTGTCATTCGTTAGGAAGAGTCATCGATAGTCCTACAATGTAAGATTTCGACCCTAATATGCGGCGGGGGGGGGGGGGGGGGGGCGGCTTACTGCTTGAACAAGCGGTGCCGTATGCCGTATTCCTGAGTCAGTCGAAAAGTTGTCATTATATAATACAGTACGCTTTGCAGATAAGTGGACGGGGCAATGGCTGAGGCCATATACACGACTGGTATATCGCCATTTTGTGGTACCCGACTGTCTGGTAAATAATGCTCCAAAATGGCTATATAAACAACAGAAGTTATATATACAATGGACGTATTACTTTGAATCTCTAGGGATGTTTTATGAAGATATCTCCAACAAATGCAATATAAATATTAAATTGGCATAATACACATACATTCACTCGGAGCAAGCACCTTTTCCTTTTATTTTGTGCTCAAACATATTGGCCTGTATATGTATCACAGACTGAAGTAACAAATTTATTACTGTTTTTCCTTGCGATAATGTTAGCAGTTAACCATTTATGTTCTGTTGTGTTTTGTGTATATTTGCACAAAAAATATAAGTAGTAACATAATTTTCCTTCCCAATTCAAGGCAGGGCTGAGCAAATCCCATAGCCCAACATCCCGGACTATTCAGTTTAGAAGTCGAGCAAGTAAAATTTTCCAAGTCACTGGTCTGGGACAAGTGCTTTTTGCCTACTTTAAACAAGCTGGGCAAGTGCCTATGTTCATGCCCTCCGGGTGCTGAATTCTTGATTCTACCTCTCTCCATGTATTTATTTACATCCAGTATCACACCTACCGGTGATCATTGATAACTCTTATATGTGCACACATTATATTACCACTTGACTGCATATAGGGCTAAGTGACTACATTATTGGCCAGTCAAAACATGTGAGACAAAACAAAGCCAGTATGATTAATTAGCAGTGTTTTTAAATGGCTTAATTGTATTGTGTGTACTTAAACCAGATCCTCACAAACGACTCACCCTGAGTTTAATCCAGCAAATCAATCCAATTAAATTAATGAAAGGCATTTTACCAACATTAGTGTCGGTTCCCTTTGTGAACTGATTAAATGGCAGTGATGATTCTTTAATTTTTAATTGATTATACAGAGGATTAACTTCCACGTCCGATATTGTGTTTGAAGCAAAAACAATTGCACTATTTAAGGAGCTGTCTCTGTTCATATTTTTTTAAAGGACAAAATGTATGTTATGATCACTTTAGATTTAGTTGTCAATCAACTTTATATTTGCTGTGTGGATAAAATAAGTTTACTGAATTATTTTTTCAAGGACGTTAATAAGATAGAATCGGAGAAGAAAAATTAATGTGAAAGTGGAGGGGTAAAACGTAAGACTGCCACTGAGTGTGAGGTAACTATTTCTCCAAAGAGACATAAGCCAGACTCTGTGGCAACAAAAATTGTCAAATATGACACTACTAAGAGACTGAGAAATATTCAGCCACTTTGGGTTGATAGCTATCCCTGGTTTGAAGTCACTGACTCAGAAGCAAACATGTTTTGCACTTATTGCAAACAATATCCCAAACTGGCACAGGTTGGAAATTCAACCAGTGTATTTGTCAATGGAACTGACAAATTAAGTATTACGATAATTCAATCCAGTCTCATGACAGTTCTGGACATCACAAGGCCTGTGCAGTTAGGGAAAGTGTGAATTCCAGTAAATTCCTTCCATTCTTGCTGATGGAAGTACTGATGCTCCAGTATTGGAGCAAGATACCTGGACAATGGAAAACTGAAAACCTCGGATGTAACAAAATGTATAATATAAACCTATCTTTTTGAAAAATTAAATTCTTTTAAGAAACAAATATGTTGTACATTATTTTGTTTGTTCTTTCTAAGGATTGAAGTGCAAACATCTCGTCAAATCTTGACAAGTGATTTAAATTTGGGACAGGTAGGTGGAACAAGTGAATTTTCCGAAACCACAATTGGATGAAAAAAAATGTGCTCAGTCCTGCAAGGTAAAACAACACAGAAAAAAATATTGTAAAAAAAAAAATTGAATAAAGTATTATATGCACATTGTTGGGTTTGAACTAAATTTGTGTACATGCGAGGCGGCCATATTTACCAATAGACCACCCAAGCATCTGAAAACAGCTCTTAATTCTTGGTCATAATGTTATCGACACTGCAGTAAAAAATTATATCTTGGTGAAAATTATAAAAATTGTTTCGCAAAAAAAAAAAAAGTAATTTATGACCTAGCAAAAAATAAATTGTTATATTCACAACAGTCAGATAGGTCTACATAGTCATTTTGAGACAATAAAGACTATATACCTGACGGTCATGTATATAGTCATTTCAGGGCGAACCCGACCAGACTGTCGTGTACCCAGTGTTCTCCCCAGGGCCTTTTACCCTAGCGGGCCCACTACGCTATAGTTTCAAGCCCGATAACTCACGATGCTTTAGAACCTGCTGCTATGCTATGCTCTTGTGCCGCTATGCTTTAATGTTTCCCCCTATCCATATACAATTAATCTGTTAAACAAACATCCTGACTCCTAATTCAAAGCCCTATTACTCAAATGACACCTGTATTTTTTACCTCTTCTGGGGTATTTTATTAAGATAATCCAGGATAATTACTCACTTAACCATTATCTTTTGTACCTGGCTTACGCGACTACCAGTACGTGACCTTTTGTGCGGGTTTCGTATGCACAGACATAGTCACGTGATTGGCCAGCGACGATGGAGTCTACTGGTTGTGTGTTATGTATATTTCAGTAATTTTCACTACCAGCTAAAGCAGTTGCACATATTACATTAAAAATTCTTGTGAACAATGAACACACCACCTTCCAAGAAATGTAAAATTACCCAGCGCCCGACTAGCCCCATGTTGGCCTGGTTACAAAAATCAGAAATTGGCGTCGCCAATAGTGGCAGTGATTCCAATTCCTATAGCGTTAGCATGATTTCCACAAAGAAAGAGATTAAGAAATGAAGGACGTTATTTAACAATGAATGGAAGACGTTATATCCTTGGGTGGAAATTGCTGGATTGGACGGTAAGTCTTCCATATTGCTAAATTTTGGTTCAGATCTACTGGGGGTGAGTGTGGATGTTGTAATATTTTTTTTATAGTACTAACCAGTAGTTGTAGTTGCTATTGTTATCGTTCTTATTAAGTTGTGACGAGGAATGAAAGTTGCATTTTATTAACGAGTTGTTATTATGTTTACATAGTTTACTCTGAGCAAGAGAAATATAGTTTGGTCAGTAAACCTTAACTTGAGTGGGTACTGCCCTATTAATTTCTCATTTCTCTTTTCTGTCTATCCAAGTAATTAATGGAACAATCTTTATCTTCCAGTTTTACCTCTTTTGAAAATATATTAATAAATTGGTAATTCACTTAATGAGGATTCAGGTAGTTTTGTCTCTTTTTTGTACATCCATTAATAAATTTTATGTTCCATTTTTTCAGATTGTGTAAGGTCATTCTCCTCAATGAATAGAATGAAGAGTGTTTTAAGGAACAGGTTGACGCAGAGGGTACTGAACACCTGGTGACAATCAGTACTGAAGGACAAACCTTAAAAGACTTTAATTTTGAAGTGGCAGTCAGTATATATGACAAAAAGAAGAAACGACATATATCATTTATTTACAATAAGAAACAAATGAGATAGACATTAAGCCTTGTTATAACCTTGGTAAATAAAGATTACCATGTAAATATATGCACTTCTTTTTTATTTCATTGATATTATTTTGGTTCACTTTTATGACGTTAGCGTGCGCTTTTTTAAATATTTTATGACCCTAACGTGCTTACCCCGATGCTATAGAAAATTTTTAGGGAGATCACTGGTACCTATTTGTACTAATTGGCTATAGTACCGGCCTTCGGGTATACAGTCATTTTGAGACCAAAAGACTATATACCTGACGGTTGTGTATATAGTCACTCCCCTTTAAAATTTCCACCAAGCTACTCAAAAATATAATGAGATCGCTTGCTTTAACCATGTTTTATTAAATCAACATCAGTTAGAGTTTCAGCCAAGCCATTTTACAATGGTACTGTGCATTGTCATTCTTTCCCAATGCCATGCCATTTTTTTTCTCATGCCAGGCCATTCTTTATATTGCACCAGGCTTTTTTTTCTCCAACAAATTGCTTTTTTTTTGGTTGCAAAATGCACCTTTTTGTTTCTCAAAACATAAATAGTTGCTTATGTGCTCTATTTAATTTAAACCTTTTCAGTGATCATAGGTGGCAATGTATGAATATTCATTGTGATGTCATCATGAAATATTTACCATCATCACCACTTAGGTTGAATCAGAAGCCATGAAAGCCAGAATTTAGAACAAATTCTGTAAACAGTTGTGACCATTCTGACGTATATAGACTTTTTCTTGTCTTCCAGGTTGCTGCATTACTTGGCTACATAACCCTTCTACAGTAAAAAAAAAAAATAGGGAATGACATTTCAAAACACACTTAAAAAGAGATTTCTTTTACTGAAATAAATACCCATTATTTACCATGGAAGCTGCCATTATTGTATCTGCATAATTATTGACAGCCAATGAAAATGGAAAATGCATGAGAGAACTGTTTGAGGGGTAGTCTTAAAACTATTTACCTTCATTGGTAAGACATATATTGCCTGTCTAAGCATGGCCTCACTTTCACAAAACATCTAAATTTGTGTATGTATTTGTCTACTCGACTCGGATTTTTCCATTTCCATAAAATTTTATAACCAGCTGATTCCTGGACAGTTGATCTGAAAACTAGGATGTTAGGTTACCTACATGTATTTGATGAAAAAACAGGATGTTTGTGATTAAGGTGGTTTATCAGATTAGAGGTATCACTGTATGACACTTGAGATTGACAAAGTTTGCATTGTGCCTTTTTTCTGTCTTGGAAACACAATTCAAAGTGTTCCCATACAGCACTGCATGGTTTTTCAATATTGCTGTTGGGTTGCCAGCTTTCATGGGACTAGTCAAAGTATATGTACATAGTATGGTCACTAAATTACACCACATATCAGAGGGTCTGTCTCAGAGTTTGAGTAAATTGCGAGGCACATGAAAAGTAGACACATTCATATATAAATGATACAACAGATATTCAAATACCAATTTCCAATTCTAATTTTTGGCAAGAAAGTATTCTTATATGAATATTCATTTCAGCACTGTCAAACAGATCAGTTTTATTTTTGTTATGGTAAATAACATCTTCTTTTCATGTTTTTATAATAAATTTCATCAAAATCCAGAAGCTACATGAATTTTTTTATATAATTCTAACCCTACAAAAAGAACGGCAAGTGTCAACAGCTTCTGAAGCCCTGGAACTTTACACTAACAATACCAAAAACCGTTTTCTTCAAATGCATACAGTATACATTGTTACAACTCTGTGGTCTAAGAAAAACGTAACAGAAAGAAAGTGAAACCAACAAATCAAGTAAAATTCAACAAGCAATTTATTTCTACACAATTCAAGTGAAAATTCAAAAGACACTTACAGTAATGTGAATTTAAATCCAATAATTCTAAGTGCCCTAATCACAAGTCCTAAATATAGAATGTTCCGAGTGAATGACTGTATCCTTGAATGTGTTGACATGCCAATAGTCTTTAATGTCATTATGTTTCAGTATTTAATGTGATGATGTGCCAAAATGAAGTACTCCAGAATATCTTTGAATAAGTTCACATAAATTCCAAAATCATTCATTCGGAATCCAAAAGTCTATGAGCGCTTTTATAATCCAAAGAATATTTTAAATAATTCCTCTCTCTGAATTTGGAATGATTTTTCACAACTGTAATGGCTCTTTAAAGACTAATGTTAAGGTCAAAAACTGAAAAACTGCCCACTAAACATGGTATATATGAAGATAGGTTATATGACAGAATGTTCTAGAATATTATGGTGTATATGACTCTTAACATACCACTCTAAGGGAAATTCTAGTTTTATCTGTAAACAAAATCAACCTTGACCTCAAATTGAATCAATAACTTGCTTACCAAAACTGTCCTTGAACTCAAATAGTAAGTAAACAACCTAATTCAAGGACAATATATTTAACATGTCAACATTATACTTAACATTAAGGTTTAAGCAAATATTAAAGTCAAGAAACATTTATAATTTCCTAAAATATTTTTAATATTATATAAACATCATACATAACAACATACTAGAAGAGTTAGTTCCCTCTGGACATGTTTTGAACTCTTCACTTTGGAGTTGCATTCTCTCGTCGAGGCATACATGGTACGTGTAGTAAGTTCCAAGAAAATTTATGATCTACTTGGCAAGTTTTAACCACTGCTTCCCTCCCACTTGGAATACTGGAATCGAGATGTATAATGTTAATGGATCTTTTTCATGAGAGTTTTTACCAAAGTGGGTATTATGTAGGCTTATTAAGGCATGGGAAGTATTGTGTCAAATTTGGTAATATTTATTAAAAATTTTCAAAAGAAACTTGAAGATTAGGGAAGTTACATATACTTTTTTCTTTCACTAAAAGCTGTGGTAGACATAATTAAATGAGAAATTAAGTGAATATAATGGTCTTTGCAGTTTAGTAAAGCGATCAAGATACAATATTTAGATTGCAAAGAGTAACTAATAACATAAATTTGAATGCT
Organism: Margaritifera margaritifera; assembly: GCA_029931535.1. NCBI lineage: Eukaryota > Metazoa > Mollusca > Bivalvia > Unionida > Margaritiferidae > Margaritifera > Margaritifera margaritifera. Next base: position 102,596 of record JAQPZY010001135.1, on the reverse strand, counting down.
GCAATTGTATTCTTCTGCGCTATTGAAAATAGTCCCTTTGTTTTAAAGAAAAAACACAACCTCTAAGCGAAAACTCAAGGTTGAATTCTCTTGCTCAACCTTTACAAGGTCTGTTTTATGATCTACATACAAAATGAAATCCCCAAGACTAAATACAACTCTATATGCATGTGGGGCATGAACTGTACCACTGTTGGGATGTTACAGATGATATGACATATCACTGCACGTATTCTTGAGCTTTAAAGTGTAATTACTGTAATGCTGAACATTATGAATACTTATTAATCTCATGTACATATGTATATTTCAAGTTACATTTTCAAGTGTTTGATGTAACTTTTAATATGTAATTTTTCAAGTTTTTGGTCTTTCGGCATACCGTATATACTCGTGTATTTGCCCATTCACATATAAGCTGACCCACCCAAACTAAATAGGTAGAAACATTAAAACGTGCATGACCTGTGCAGATAAGCCAACCCATAAGTCTGAGACAAATATGTATATATGGTCTAGTTAATGGCTTATATGGTGTTAGTGCTGCTATAATAGACCGTGGCCCGCATATAAGCCGACCTCCCTTCTTCTGAGGTATTATTTTTTCATAAATTATTCGACTTATATCCAAGTATAGCTGGTAGTATTCGTTTACCACTCCAAGAATGTTTTATCAGGAATCAAAGACTAATGTAGAATTTCATATGCATTATCTTAAGAGCTTGCTTATCTGTTTAACTGTTTTTTTTTACAGAAGACGTTGAGGAAGTGTTTGCGGAAGATTATGATGACCCTAACAAGGATGAACCAGCAGAAGATGAGGAGGATGACAAGGATTCGGAAGATGATGACTCTGTCTCTTCAGATATTCTCATCCATGAGGTAGTGGCTTGCCCAAATAAAACCAACCCTTACCATGAGTGTGTGGACTACTGCAAACAGAGATGGGGGATGTGTAAATGGGAACCTGATGCAGACATGATCAAAAAGAGAGACAGGATGTTGCAGAAGTATCCATTACCGTCTGGATGGGAGGAAGTTGCTGACCCAGCCACGTAAGATCACTTTAAAAGTGATAAGAATATTGGCACATGCAATGAAGCAATGTTTTGGAAAATTTAGCACATGATTTTATGATCATTTTGAACAAAATTGGGAAATACACATTTTATAGTATTTGGAAAATTTCTTAAGTACATATTGAAATTTTTAGGTGTATTGTGTTAGAGACGCGTGGTGCATTAATGTAAAGTAAAAGTTAAAAGTTTAAGAGAATGATAAAGTTGGTGAATGTCTTAATTTAATAATATATGGAAATCTGTCTAAAACTGGAATTGCTGTAATTAAAATAAATGTTTAGACCCTACAATTTTCCAGACACCGTATTTCAAAATTTGTGATAATTTTAAATAGTACAAAAATTATCAGGACACCAAGAAAGTTTTTTTAAAGCTGATGAAAAATACAAAATTTTAGTTGGAATGTAAACTAACCAATGATTTCCCTGTATTCAGAAACTGGTGATTGAATAGTCAACCAGCAGGTCATGAAACTACTTTGATTACCCTAATTATAGCAAGGAATAACTGAAGTTGTTGTCAGTAGACAGCAATAAAAACAGCTGACATGCTCCACAACTTTTAATCAAGCAGTTCGCTAAACAAAGCCAGTCGCTAGCTTGTTCAAGTTAATGATCAAGGAAACACTCCATTTCATCTGAAAACTGTGGCAGCATTGCTTTCAATATGATAACTGTAAAATCAATGGTCATCAGTGTTACATAAAGCCAAGATGTGATTGCAGGCTTCTTTTATTTTCTCTGCTGGAGAGCATACAGAGGGAGACAAAGTAGCCATGCACATCAAATTGGAAAAATTTAGAATATTGTCAAAGTAAACCATAAACAAGTTTTGCTAATTGATCAGTTGTAATTGGCTATAAATTTATCTTTATGGTATCATGTAACCAATAAATGGTGAGTTAAATAAGTATGTGTTTAATAACTTCTACATGTTAATACACTTTATACAATGAATATCTTTGTTGTAATAGTTGTAATAATCTATTGGTTGAAAATATAAATACGGGTAAAACCACTCTTGTATTTATATCACTCAATTTATTAGTTTAATATATGCGAGTTTTTCTAAACTGACATGACTATGACACTCTGCAAGTTTTTTTTTGCCACTCTCTAAGGGAGAAGTCTATGTTTTACCACCAGAGAAGCCCTCATAAAATAGGCAAAAACATGGAAAAGGTTGACGAAGAAAAGCGCCACTGATTGAAGTGAGAGTGCCAAGTCTGTAAATCCTTCAGAAATTTCCACTTATAACTAGAGCAAGCATATTTGCGATATGAAAGCATCACCTAAAATTGTGGATGCTAATTCAGATTCAGGGAAAATACAATTTCAGAAAAGTGTGAAATTGTGAAGGAGGCGATGTTGACTGGCATAAGACCAGCAGCTGCAAAGTACAGCATCTCCAAAAGTACCCTCTGTGACTTGACGAAAATGGACTTTTCCTCATCTGTTCATTGAATTCATAAGGGATCTATACCTGGTGCTGGGACCCACTGAGCTGTATAGTGGAAAAAGAACAAGAAATTATGTCATGGATTCTATGCATGTGGGATCACCATGTTCTTATAACAACAGAAATGGTGCTTTGACACTAATCAAAGAAGACTGTCCAGGCTTGATGACCTCACGAGGATGGGTTCACGAGTCTTTCAAGAGAAATGAATTCTCACTCGGATGTAGAACTTCAACTTTTCAAAAGCTTCCTGCTGACTTAAAAAACAAAAAAACAATTTTTTTTAAAACTACATGAAGAAATTGCAGCATGAGGAGATGTACAAGGACAAACTCGTAGGGAATACACATGAGACTTCAGTCTATTTTGACTTAGTTCCTGATAGAACTGTAGGGTGGGGGCACAGTAGGTCCGAGTCCATTCCTGGGTCATATTCCTAGACAGGTTTCTAGAGAGACTTACCTGTATCACCAACGACATTTCATGTACATAATGAATGGAAAAACAACAGAAATGCACGAAAATTCTTTTCATTTGTAAAACAAAACACTGAAACATTATCATGCAGGTGTTCTTATTGGCAAGCAAGGATATAATGCAGCCTAGTTAACCTGCCTAGACCACCTCTGACTAGCATTGTATTTGCTGCGCACATCAGTAGACAATTGTGACAAGAAAGGGATTCATTTTCTGGACCAAATATTCTGGAAAATTTATCATTTTCATTAGTACATGAATTATCTGGACAGAGACTGGGCTGTCAACAGAGTTTCAGGATGAGGAGTCCTGGATTCTTTATTCATGGAACTCAGGAGCCCCCAGCCTATTTCTGAGAGTTCCTGACATAAACTCGTGAGTCCCTCACTTTCAAAAGGATAGAAAGGAAAACGAAAACATACACATCATTATTTTAGTACATATCTGGAATAAATTTTCAGCCTCATAAGATCACGTTAGAGAGAAACTATTTTGCAATAATTGTCAAAAAAACTTTATATCGTACTGCACTCTACCATCTGCAAACTAGTTTTTCAAATGAGTGAGTTTCTTTATTTTTATGTTCTTTGACTTAACAAATATATGGCATTCTGGTTATCAAAGTCTTCAAGTACAGGACGCTTCTCCATTATTCTGATTAATTTATTCAGTTTTATTGTATGGAACAGTGCTGTTTTGCAGTCATCATTTTTCATACCAGTTTCAAGAGTTTTCTTAACAGCATACAGAATTGTCTGCCTTTTTTGCATATTATAGCAACCATTCAACAACAGTTAAATGGTCCAGGTTAAATGTGTGACAGCTAAAGGCTGGTAACTGCAAGTTAGTATTTCCATTTAGAGCGAAAGGATCTAGCTTTCCAACAGTCATACACCACTCACAAACTATTTTTAATGTACCATCTGATTCCACGTTTTTAAACCATGAGAACTGCTTATCCCACTCAGGTCTCTAAGTTCTCACATTTGTAGTTCTGTCGACATTTTTATCATAGTCCTTGACTGTAGTAGAGACGGAGTCAGCATCAAATATACATTGCAAGTTTGAGATCTCTTTGTTGTCTTCACTTGTGCTCTCACTTTTGCCTATATTTTGCCCTTTGTTAGCATTAGTGTCATTTTAATCACAAGTCCATTTCCCAAAATATGAAAGCAGAATTTGCTAGCTCATTTTTACGAGTCGAAGTGCTTTTCTTCGCTCTTTTCAAAAATGTCTACTGACACTGTAGTGCTCTAGTCTAAATCACATGTACTGAAGTAGCAGTTATTATTATTGTTATTATTGCATATTAATGATTAGACAGTATTGTCCAACTCAAACTCTGAGAAAGCTTTAATTACTTTCATGATTTATATATGTGTCATAGCCAATTTTTAAACACCGTTAAAATGACAAAGGGCATCGTTTATTTGCCAAACAATCACAGGTGCTTACATACACATTCAATAGAACATTGGTTTCTTTGAAATCATCACATCAGAGAGGGATTAACTGTTAATTAGTAACTGGCTTCATGCCTGTTTACTTAAGTCTAGCCATTAGCTATTCCGCAGATCGGCCATTGCTGACCAAAAATATAAAAAGGAAACCATCGTGGGGATGCATTACACAAACAAAAAGTGCATCCTCTGAGAATTTCATATGTATTTGATGCAAAAGCTCAGGCCTTTGAAAGCCCTGAGAGATAAATGTATTTTTTTCCCAGATATTTGGGTCAAAGACAATATCCAATTTTTCATTTGTTTCTTCAGTAACAGATATTACTACTGGAATACACAGACAGACGAAGTTTCATGGCTGTCACCTCTTCACCCATCAGTCAATGTTTCACAGCCAGCAGAGAAAATACAAGGTAAATTATCAGAGGTCAAGTCAGACTGATCATTAACTTTTCCTTTTGGGAGAGGAGGGAAAACTGAGTGCTTCACAGAGAGAAAAACAAACAAGCAAAACTTCAAAAAAGCACAGTTACTTTGACTTTCATTACAGTAGACCATGTATGTACAAACCCTGAAACAGGTAATTTTACCAAAGCTTCATTTCAGTTGCACTTGAAATGCATTGAGAATTCATTTTTGTGTGTTTTACATTTGCATTCCATTCATGTTTGCATTTCAGTTATCATGTCATCATTTTGTTTCATTTTCATTAGTTTGGAACTAAATGGAAATGCATTTATCAAAATCATGTTTTCCATTTTCATGTGTTAAAGGGAGAGAACATTTGCTTTTGTATGGTCATATTAAATGTGCTTTAATAAAATATGACATGTATGAAATGCAAAAAGACACTGAATTTATGATAATAAAAATTTAACTGTAACTGCATTAAGTCTTAAAATACACTTGCTTGTAGAGTATTTGTCAGCAAATTTTATTTTATATTTTATTACTTGAAAACCACCAGTGATGATGTCATCGTATCCATGGCAGTTGTTATGTCTGCCTCAACAAGAACAATGTCATGCCTTGTAAGGAGTGAAAACTTATCTGTCATTGTAAAGAATCCGAACCCAGATTATCATGCGAAAGGACCTTCAGCCATGAAAATTGAGCGACAAAATAAGAGATTTTCACATTCATTCATGAAATACATTCTTGTTTAAAATGTTTTTGTTTATCATTCTTTGTTATGCTTCTTGCATTTGCTATTTTCTTCAAAATGCATTCATCATTTTATTTGTATTCATTCTGCATTCTTTCTGCAAGGATTTTGTTTACATTCATTCTGCAAAGAGTTTATTTGCATTAATTCTGCAAAGATTTTGTTGCATTTATTCTGCATTCCATTTTTATTTCACTTAAAATTACAGGTTTCATGGTACGTATGTATGTAACACAATTTCAAACAATATTTCTTAGGGATGTCATTAATTTTTAAATAGAAACAGATTTAAAGAAAGTTAAAGGGTGGATTTAGAGGTCAGAGTACTGTTAGAGTCCAGAGATCCTTTTAAAGTATGTGGGGTTTGAAGTAAACTTAGTGGGGGAAGTCCCCTGCTTTAAGTTTCTAATGACATCTGTTTTCTTTTCAAATGGCAAAACTACTATTTTGCAAATTATTGTGATTGCTGTGCTATGTTGGTTAAAATGTGGCAAAGTTATTTGGTGCCAAAACAAAGTGCATTTCCGAAGAGATTCTGAAGTATAAACTATTCATGCATCTGAAAAAAAATTTGGATCATAGGTTTTATAATTGGTTGGAGACAATCTAAATGCATCAGATCATTTTCTCGTGTTGATAAATTTATCTCACTTAACGTCAAATATAAAGTATAGCCTATATGAATAATGAATAAATTTTGGAAACAATCGCCAATTAGTGTAAAAATAACTTGTAAAGTATGGAGCTCATGTATAATGGTACTAATTGTTTATTTGATATTTTGCAACTCTAGGCTTTCAACCAAAGCAGTGAATATGAACCAGAAAATTATTGTACCATGTGAATGTGGACTTTGAAAAACTTGTTAGCAAAATTTTTTTATATTTATTGAATTCAAGCTCTTCTTGGCACAATCGGCAAAATTGACAAGTTAGAGTCCGACAGTGATGACAGTGATGAGGATGATGATGACAGAAGAGTGAATGGAGAGAGAAGTGACAGTGATACGGTTTGTATCTTGTTTCATTCTGTTCATGTCATATGATATGGAGTTCATATAGATGTACCTATGTCCATTCATTTGCATTTTGCTAGCCATTTATATTGAAATTCCTTTTGTATTTTGAATATATTTAGAAAGACTTAATTGAGATCATATTTGGTTCAGATGTCCACGAAATTTAGGTTCAGATTGATTTTATTGTTTCTTTTTCCCCGTCAATACTTGATAGGGTCATTACCCTGTATGACTCAGACTTCTGAAATGACTTTAGCACAATTACTCCAGAATATCTGGATGGATTGACATACAATTTTGTGCAAAAATGAGTATCAGTAGTATCTTCAACAGAAACATGTTACAGGGTTATTCCCCTTTTTGACTTAAGCCTTTTGTTCTGAAAGATGCCATAATTGTTTGTTTATTACCTTAAGTATTTATCTAGTTTTCATACTATGTTTGCTTGTGCTAATGTTTCCTAGATTCCTTGCTAAAACATAAAGGTTGCATTAAAAATACTTTTCTTGGTATTGATTTAAAACATCACAATGCAAAGATGTTCATACACAGTTGGGACTGTTATGCAGTTATCTTGCCATTAGGAAACCTGCAGCATAAAATAGGATTTTTCTGCCAGACAGTAAGAATTTGATACAATGATGGACAAATATGATTTGACATTTTCTTTCATGCCTTTGTTAGTGGTTGTTCTAAGATGATAAAGTCATAGACAAGAGTTACTTTAGAGAAAGTTTATAAGAGCTTCAATAAAGAGATTAAGGCTTGCAATTTAATTAATCAGAGATATCAATAAAGAGATTAAGGCTTGCAATTTCATTAATCAGAGATATCAATAAAGAGATTAAGGCTTGCAATTTCATTAATCAGAGATATCAATAAAGAGATTAAGGCTTGCAATTTCATTAATCAGAGATATCATGGGTAAATGACAGCTAATTTAACAGATACCTAGCAGGAGTATGTCCATGAATCATTTAAAGGGAGGTAATCATAACAGATTTTAATGCAACAGGTGGAGTTTTGAATAATGGCTTATGAACAAGTATGCAAATGTAAATATATTGCTTTATCATTCGAATATTTTCTTTATTTTTAAGGCAAGGTTATTTTGCAATTGTACAATTTCATACAATGTTTTGTGATGATAATATGAACCCACAGTGCAAATGAACTCTATTATTCCAGAGCAGTAGCAGCTCCTTATCAGACTCGGAAGATGAATATGAGCGTGACAGACGACGAAGGCAAGACAGAAGGGGCAGGGACAGAGACAGAGATAAGAGAAAGAGAACTGATCTAGATCCCATGGATCCAGCTGCTTACTCAGATGTCCCAAGGTAAGATCAACAAGGTGTATGTCAACCTGATGTTTAATTTGGGCAGCCAGCCATCAAATTAATGTCCAAAAACAGAAGACTACTCATATTATAAGTAAATTTTAAGAAGAATTACAGTATATCAGCAAATGTAATGGAGCAAGGGGTTGGGGGAGGGGCACCAAAACTAGTTTTTTTCACCATGTGCATTGCAGATATGCTGCAGCCCACCCCCACCTGCCATTTTACATAGAACTCTATTGCCATTTGCTTCAATCAACATTTCTTTCATACATTTTGTTGATTTGTCCCATCTATTTCATAAATACTTGGCATGGATAATTGTCTGGAATCAGCTTTGAAAAAATAGAGTAAAATTCAATAGTAACCACGCTTGAAATAAACCTACAGCAACAATTTGATGCACAAGGTGATTTTTGGCATGCAGGAGGTATCTTCACTCCAGAGACCAGTTCAAAATATAGTAAAGCTTCAAAGCCCTAAGTGATTTGAGCCCAATATCTTTTGTTTAAAATTCTGACTATTCAGGTTTAAGAAGTTGGTGGCAAGTGGAGGCTTGATAACAGAGCAAGTCTTTTGGCTGGTATCATGTATTCAGATCATTTGAGTGGTATCATGTATTCAAGTCATTTGAGTGGTATCATGTATTCAAGTCATTTGAGTGGTATCATGTATTCAAGTCATTTGAGTGGTATCATTTATTCAAGTCATTTGAGTGGTATCATGTATTCAAGTCATTGAGGTTTAATTATCAGGTTTGTATATGTAGTTTCTAATTTAAATTGGTACACCTGACCCTATAAGTATAATTTTATATAGGAAATAAATTAGTGCAATAGACAAATTTCATTGTAGCATCAATCAGATTGTATAGCAATAAAGTTTTGTTTTAAATAGCAGTTGCATCTCAAGTCCAAACTCACTTTAGACATTTTTGGTATGTTGTAATATGATGTGCTTCAGGCTGCACACTAGAGGGTGATTCTAGCTAAATAGTCACCCTTGAGTCTGATTTTGCCTAAACATGCTCAAAAAGTAAAGTTCATTTCGCATACCTTGATTTCACATGATCAATGCATTAATATTCGACATAAAATGTCAGTTTTTGTGTCAGTGTTCCCTTCAAATAGGAAGGTGGAAAGTTTTTTAAAATTTTTTTTTTAACTCCCTGTGGTCAATTATGGTGCTAATTTGATGATCATAAAAGTCGGAAATTACATTGCTATCTATAGAATTCACATTGAAAATTCACATATGATCCTTGGAAAACAAGTGAAAAATTGAATTTTTGTAACCCAGTCTGAAGTGAATTACAATTAAGAGGACATTACTATTAAAACTAATCATTTTATCTGATATTTCATCCAATAAAACAATAAATGGTGACCTACTGTGGAAATAGAAGTTTAAAGTGACTATTTGAACATTATAAATTTGAACTTTTTACACTCACTTCTCCCTTTTTTTAACAACTATGCCCAATTCTGGCTTGTGAGAAAAGTAATTTTGCCAAAATATTAAGTCCAGCATGGACTGTGTTGCTTCATTTAAAATCACTTAAAATCACGCTAATTAGAGAACAGTAGTAAATGTAGACATTTTTACTGTTTGTTACTTTGTTGTGAATCCAGCCTATTAAATATGTATCAGTCTTCTCCTTATTGTTTGAAGTAGCTGGCTCAATTAAAAGTACAAGGCTAAGTCAGTGCAACAATACAACAAAAAATGTTAGTGTTGTAAAAGTAGATGGCTCAGATGGAAAAGAATATGGTACAAGGGTAAGTCAATGCAACAATACAACAAAAAATGTTACAATTTTGTAAAAGTAGATGGCTCAGCTGGAAAAGAATATGGTGCAAGGCTAAGTCAATGCAACAATATAACCATAAATGTTACAATGTTGTAAGAGTAGATGGCTCAAATAGAAAAGAATATGGTACAAGGGTAAGTCAATGCAACAATATAACAAAAAATTGTTATAGTGTTGTAAAAGTAGATGGCTCAGCTGGAAAAGATTAATTTAACTGGCAGCTGGTTGATAATGAGAAGGCTGTATTTTATCCATTTTACTTTGGTTGTAAAATTACAAACTACTTTTTTTCTTTGCAAGTTTCCTTCTACCAGAATTAATTCTTTAATATTTCGCTTGTGTATGATTTTTTTTTACAAAGGTGAGATACTATTAAAGTGTATGTCAATGTGGTCATGTAGGTGCATTTGCTCATCTTAAATTAAATAATAGTTGTTCTAAAATTTAATTTTAATATAGTTTAACCAAAGTTTATTCAGTCCTGATTGTTCAATGCTCTGCACCTTAAATGTCATCCCAAAACTTCCAGATGAAAATTATTGATTACTATGGACTTTTACAATGGTGGCCAGGTATTAAACTGGGTCAAGAAAGAGGATGTCTGGTCTAATCATAACAAATAACAGGGTTGTATGAATTCTTTTCAATATGCGCAGTTTTCATCGTGACATCACAGCATGTGACAGTCAATCTGGTTTGTACTGGATCACACCTTTAGGTTGACCTCGTCCAAAAATGTCCACATTCTTTAACATTGATTTTGCCATATGTATATATTGGGACATGTATATAATGACCTTCCAAGGAATATGGATGTACATGTATGAGGATGGAAATAAAGTGAATAATCACCATTGAAAGGTATGTATAATCAGATTCTAAAAAATGACACCCAGTACTGAAATAGTTGGTACTGAATGTCTACATGACATGTACTATAACATTGTTTATTTCAACAAAGTACTTTTCTTTCAATTTTAGAGGGTCATGGTCTACTGGGCTTGATAGACGTGGGGAAGCAAAAACTGGTGTGGATACAACAGCCTCAGGGCCTTTGTTTCAGCAGAGACCATACCCAAGTCCTGGAGATGTACTTAGGGCCAACAAACAGATGCAAAAGAATTAGCTTCAAGCTTTTTTGGTTTTAGATGATGCCCATTTATTTGATGGTCTGAAAAACATTATGCAATGTGGGAAAAATAGACTGTGGCATCTTTTGAAATCAGGCAGGTGTAATAACATCTAGTGATATAACTGTTGTTTGGGGGAAAAAACACTAGTTTCATATGTACAGTCTTAAACTGACATGATCCTGCCACACCCGATTTATTCAGCTGAACTGATTATCATTTCAGTGTCTTGGTCTCAAATCAGGAATATAAGAAATCATTTAAAGGTCCAATACATTGCAGAATAACATACTGTGCAATAGTACAAATGTATTCAGTGATAGAAATTTTAAATAAATGCTTTTACAACTCATTGCATTACACAAAAGTATTCAGTGTATCAGAAGCTTTTTCATTGTAATGCAGGTTTTAAATAAGATGTATTGTTTGTGATAAATTTATCAAATCCATTGCAAAATACAAGAAGAGTTCAGATCAGATAAAAATGCTTGTGACATAATATTTAAATTCATTCAATATTTACAAGAGAACTTGTTACAGTAATCAGTTTTGGACATATTGTAAGAAAGCTTGTCATTATAGATACTTTAAATTTGAGGTGAATGTTCAATATTACCTTAATATGGGTCTTCCATTCAAGTTCAGACAAGCAATGTCTTAGATGTTCTACTCAAAACTTAATGATTGAAAATGAAAGACTATAAAACACCAGTAAATGAATGTATCTGATTCCCTATTTGATACTTTACAAATAGAAAATGAATATCATAGTCTTTTGAAATTATTTGGATTTAAGATCAGAATTTCTTTCATCACAGTGTCAGTTTTATTTTGCAAAAGAAAAGTGTATTCACTTCTGCCGACTAATAATGCTGATATTATCTGAAATGTATCTTACATTATTTACTTTGCTTTTCAAAAATACAGTTTCTTGATATTTGACCAATTGGATCTATTCTAACTTTAGTGTAAATACTAATATGATGAGTTTCTATATTTAGAGTTTTTCCAAAGAATATTTGTGGGCATCAGTCTAACTTAGCACTGAAATACTTTGATATGTATTGATGTTCTTGTGTTGTATAATTTGTAACAATAATTAAATATGGGCTGGTGGCCATAAATATTAAATAAAAGTTGTCATTGCCAATGTTATATTTAGTTTCATTGAAAAAAAGAGCGTTTCCAATAAAAATCACCCTTTTGTGTGTGTGGGGGGAATAAAATGTTGTTGGTATGCAAATTCTGACAGAACAGATGATATCCTCTTAACTCAGTCCCATCTTATGTTAGGTATAGTGGATGTCATTTTGAAAAATGTCTATGATAATCCCAATATTTATTGTACATTTGTTTAACTCACTCCAACCACAGGATTCAAGAATGATTTTTTTATTGTTATATATGAGATTTTTACACTATCTACCACCAAGGAAGTAAACATTATATTACACTGACTCATGACATTTGTACATGTAGTGTTTCCTCACTATAAAATCCCTCATTATACTGCGACACCTCTTATAATGTGAGTATAGTCATGGATCCCAGCTGTTAAATTGTGTCATTAGCTACTTAAATGGTTTCACTTCTCGCTACTGAGAACCAGTTACAATATGCTTGCTTTCCCATTATTGAATTCCATATTTGTATACACTGTTATGACATAGTCTTGTTAGAACATTCCTCACTATTAAGCTTACTTATAACATGGGTCAATTTTATGACTCCCATAAACAGTTATATAAAGATGGAGCACCTTATTTGCAATTTATCATTTCCTACCCATCTGCTCTATAGCTTTTACACACAAAAAAAACTACTGGCATCAGATTTTGCACAGTGGGTTCATCTGAGGTTGATTGTGTTCTCTGCACCAAGCTGAGTCACTGTCACCTACTTTGTATGGATGATGTAGCATTTTCAGTCCATTTCTATTAATTTCCACAAACTTTCATGAACATCAATAAACACATTTTTAACACCAAAACTGAGTCACTATCGACAATCTCGTGTTTGCACCACATTGCTAAACAGATTTTTCAGGTCATGTCATTTTAATCTTTCCATCTGTTGCAGCAAATCTTCCACTACAAAGCTGGATCACTGTGGTCTGTTCAACAGAACTTTTTACAATTTTAATGGGACTGTGTAATACTTTTGCCACTTAAATTAAAAGTGTGCATTAACAAATATAATACTTTGAGATCATTGTGGCCTACTTCTTGTATGTAGCAGGCTTAACATTGCACAAAAATTCTGTGAAGGCCATGTTTTCATTATCTCAGCCATATTTCGCAGAATGTAAGTTTTTAGTGCATCTTAGAGGGAACAAAAGCCATGTGCTAAACATAGTCACAGTTACCTACTTTCTTTAATATGCTGATATTTTTCAATTTCTTTTGCAGTCATGTGTAAGAAACTCTTACTATTGACCATCACATTTGCAAATGACACATATTGGGATGAATGCATCTCATTCACCATAAAAAAAAACTTTTTTGCAACTGATTCCTTTTTACCTCGGACATTATTGCCATACAGTGGTCTATATGACAACAAAGGTTACAGTGTGGTGCCATACAATGGTCTATATGACAACAAAGGTTACAATGTGGTGCCATACAATGGTCTATATGACAACAAAGGTTACAATGTGGTGCCATACAATGGTTTCTATGACAACAAAGGTTACAATATGGTGCCATACAATGGTCTATATGACAACAAAGGTTACAATGTGGTGCCATACAATGGTCTCTATGACAACAAAGGTTACAATGTGGTGCCATACAATGGTCTCTATGACAACAAAGGTTACAATGTGGTGCCATACAGTGGTCTCTATGACAACAAAGGTTACAATGTGGTGCCATACAATGGTCTATATGACAACAAAGGTTACAGTGTAGTGCCATACAATGGTCTATATGACAACAAAGGTTACAGTGTAGTGCCATACAATGGTCTATATGACAACAAAGGTTACAGTGTAGTGCCATACAATGGTCTATATGACAACAAAGGTTACAGTGTGGTGCCATACAATGGTCTATATGACAACAAAGGTTACAGTGTGGTGCCATACAATGGTCTATATGACAACAAAGGTTACAGTGTGGTGCCATACAATGGTCTATATGACAACAAAGGTTACAATGTGGTGCATCTCAGGTACAGTTAGTGTACTACACCTAGAAGAGGGTAACCAATTGTACAGTATGGTTTCACTCTTGAACCCACCCAGTTTGTTAGCTTTTTCTTGACAGGTTTCATTTTTATACCATGTAAGCAAAGATCTCATATGTCCACTATTAACCTTTGTGTTCAATTCTCATGAACTGCCAGCATAAGGTCAACTAAATTTGTATCAAATTTTACATGTTGGGACACAACAGTTTCAATCAATGTTGCCAGAAATATTTATTATATACTTTACAGCAGACATGAGTATTTTATTTGCTCCCAAAACCTATTATTTATGTGCATTTTATGATTTTAACTGTAGATTTTGCCTTATTTTCTTTTTAAAAACTTTTGATCACATGTTATATAAATTAATTTATTTCTATTCACCAAAGAAACTACAGTAATGTTTAAGAAAACGTCATTTTCATATGCGAGTTAAGCAAATTGACTAATATTTAATACAGGTAATTTTGGCCTAAAGTTGCCTGTAACAAATATAATTTACCAAAGACAATTCTAAGGAATGTTTGTGTTGAGAAAAAAGAAAAAAAAAACAAAAATCAACAGCTTGGATCCCACACTGTGTCATTTATTGCTTAAAAGTATTTAAGAAATTAAATTACATCATTAAGATTGAATTACACAAGGAATGTATGAAGAATGTCTCCAAACAAGTCCGTGAAGAATGTCCCTAAATACACGTCATAAGGTGCATGGTTGCGACGTGGTTACTCGCAAAGGTAAAATAAAAGAGTACATTTATACTGTATACAACGTGCAAAGTACCAACCACTGTAGCCAGTGAAATTAAAATAAAGGGTACGAACTACAGTGGCAAAATTTTCTGAATCATAAAAATGTAATGTAAGTAGAAATATAGACTTTATAATTTCTTTGTTAATTATATGCCACACATTCCAAGAAATGCATTCTGAATAAAAACAGTTTTATAATATTTTTGTAAAAATCATAAAGTAAATTTAAAATAGCAAGTAATTTAGACATTATTATTATTATTATTATTATTATTATTATAGAAGACAGAAAGAACCATATACATATGTATGCAGAATAAGTAATAATTAAAATAATAATTACAATATTCAGATGACATTGCTTTTTTTCCAGATCAAGATGAATCCAAATAATATTGTATAATAATGGCTGATATTTTTTTATCATAATTTTGAAATTAAGAAATTTAATCAGACTTTTTAAAAAATAATCTTAATAATAATGTTTTTTATGTTTACCAGACATTTACACTTATATTTATGAATTATTTGTATTTTCAACAACATGAACAACAACAATAATAATAATAATAATAATAATATTGTCTACATTACATATTCTTGTTAAATGTTAATCAAATTTCTGGCATGCTAAATGCCATCTAAATATGAATTAAACATTTCTATGGTGAAGACACTTCTGTTCATACTGCATTTTTGTGGAATGTTTAACATATAATATAAAAATTATACAAATATATAATCTAATTATCTGCCATATTTCTGATTTAGAGTTTTGTTACTGTTGTTTTGTATCCCTTTATTATAGTCACAGTCATTAAAGCAGTAGGCATCTTGCATGGTGTATACAGTATAGAGCCACATTACAACCATGCACCTTACAATGAAACTATCAACCATTTGATTTGACAATATTATTTCTATTTTTATTTGTATTCATCACCGATTTGGTAAAAAAAAGTTTAAAAAATATTGTCATCTGAACATTGTAATTATTACTTTAAATGTACTCAAAGCACTAACATTTTAAATGATACTTAATTATGAATGTTACAAAAATATTATAAAGCCATTTTTATTCAGACTGCACTATTTTAAAATGTGTGGTATATAATTTAAAAAACAAAAAAACAATAGTCTATATTCTACTTACATTACATTTTCATGATTCAGATAATTTTTATCACTAGTTTCGTACCCTTTATTTTAATTTTACTGATTATAATGGTTGGTGTCTTTCACATATACAGTGTAAACTTACCTTATGATGTGTATTAGGCTGTCATTGTACTATAAATAGCATTTCTTTAACATTGCACTTGCCATTAACAACTTTATTTTTCCAAATTAAAAAAGTTTGCGCAGATGGAACAAGGTTTGGTTTGAAATTTGTAAGGTATAAAGGGATTAAATAATCCTCAGCTAGATAGCAACTGTACAAGGTAAATACTTTCGAAGACCAGAGGTGGTGTACAATTCATAATGAAACGGGTCCAGACTATAGGACATTTACAGACATGCGGCCTTTTTAAAAGCACTTAATTTAAGGAAATATTTCTCAATTTCATTAAAAATACAAATTTACCTTTTAATAGAACTAATTTATAAGCACTAGAAGTTGTTTGAAATTTTACTTCTTGCAGAATAGATTGAATTACGAGCACAAATTTGAATGGATCAAAGCATTATTGTTTAAGGGACATGGATTGAAATTTAAATTACTGAACAAGTTCCTCAAATATGACAGAGAGTACTCAAAACAGCATATTATACATATGCCCTATGTTTGATAGTCCCCTGTTTAGGAACTAGTACTGTATGGTTGACTGGGGATTAGTGACCAATAGGTCTAAATGACCTGGACCTTTCGTCAAGGTATGTGGTCTTGAACTAAATTTGATAGTCCTCTATGTAGGAACTAGTAGGGCATGGTTGACTGGGGATTAGTGACCAATAGGTCTAAATGACCTGGACCTTTCATCAAGGTATGTGGTCTTGAACTAAAGTTGATAGTCCTCTATGTAGGAACTAGTAGGGCATGGTTGACTGGGGATTAGTGACCAATGGATCTCAATGACCAGGACCTTTCGTCAAGGCATGCGGTCTTGAACAAAAGTTGTTGTGCAGAAACTATTATTTTCTCATTAAACTTGCCATAACTGCTGACCTCTAGACCCCTAAATCTATAAGTTTCTTTATTACTCTGTTTGCAAGCTATCCACAAAGTTTGATAAAGGAACTTACTCTAGATAAAACATTATTCAACAAAACCCATTCTTTTTTGAGCCACCATGACCCTGACCTTTGATCTTTTGGTCTCACATAAACTGACCTCTTCCATACCTTACGTACAAGCCCACCACAACACTGGTTACTGTTCATGGTCTAGAACTAAAGCTATTATGAAAAAAGCATTTTCCTTCTTTCAGTCAGAGACCTTTATCTTTGACCTTTTGACCCTGAAATCAATAGGGTTCTTCCTTACCCCAATTGCAACTAATCCACAATGTTTGTAACTGTAGATTTAGTAGAACTCGGCTATTGTGCTGATATCATTTATCTTCTTTCAGTTAGCGACCTTGATCTTTGATATTTTGTCTTCTGAAATTGACAGGGTTCTTCCATACCCCAAGTGCAAGCCATCCATAAAGTTTGGTAACTGTATATGGCGGAGAACTGGAGTTACTGTGAGAACCATTTTTCTTCCTTCAGTCACAGTGACATTAACCATTAACCTTTTGAACCTGATAAAAGGTTCTTCCTTACCCCAAGTGCAAACTATCTGCAAAGTTTGGTGGAGGAATGTGCTGTAGGACTGAAGTTATCTTGCAGAATAGGAAAAGTTTATGGGCAGACAGGGTCACAGCATAATATACTCCACCCAAATGGATGATATATAAAGAAAATTTGAATTACAGTGAAAAACATTTTAAAATGCACCTCTGTAGTCTTAAAGAAGAGTGAATGGTTAGAACATCTTGGATTTGGGTTGAAGAAAGTACTATCACATCAAAAGTAGATCACTTTGACCTATTGTTGAATTGAGGCATAAGATGCCTTTAAACGCAAATTTCATTATGTACAAAAAATTTGAAAAGTGTAGAGTTAATACCATAGCAGATACAGCCTCCACTGGTTTGCACAAACAAAATTGCTAATAAACTTAAGTAGGTCACAGTGATCTACTTTTGTGTGATGAAAAAACTATAGCCACAAGTAAAGTTTAGTAATGTAGGAAAAATTGTGTCGATGTCATCTAAAAATGGTAAGAAACTATTCTCTTTGAAATTTTTCCAATTAGTAACTTGCATTTCAACCCACATATTCAAAATAATTACCTCTAAACCCATTAAACTTTGTATGGGAATCCATGATGAAAGAAGTTTAACTTGCTTAGCAGTTTTTTCGGTTATGTCTGTATCATCTTTTCTTGGTTGGCATGTGACATATTCTAACTGTACATTGTATGAGGCACTTGGTCTTGAAACGCTTGCTCATAGAAGCTCTTACAGGTGTGCTCATTTCCTATGAAATTTATGAAATGATTTAATTTATATCTTTTGTAAGCTTTGGCAGGAAAAAGATGAAAATTATCCTAAAAAGTTTCTTAAATTTAATCTGAAATAAACAAAAATTATCACACAACAAAAAAACAACATGGATTTAATAAATTTACAAGATAATTTAGTGAAATTACATTTGGATGCCTCAGACATTATGCCTTCACTTGACATGAGGGTATAACTGGTGAGATAATGAGGTATTACAACATGTATAATACAAAACAAAATTTGGGTTTATGAACCTAAATAACACAATAATCATGTGATAGAGCTAAGAATGTAATTACACTGCAGCCCAGGAGTCCAGATCTTTAATGATCACATTCATCACAAAGAATTATCCACAATTCTGAAGCAGATACATATACAACAGCTGTTCAAGATGAACAATGTAACAATATCTTTATTTTTAACTGATTAAGAAACAACAAAATGCATGTAGATTAACTGTCAATAAAAAGAGTAGATACCATAAACAAGAATTTGTACATAGATCAACGATACAAGATACATATAAAGAAGGCAACCAACTATATATACACATGCAATTGGACTGAAATAGATCTCCTTTGGAAAAAAAACCCATTGTTTTTATCTACCAGCACAGTTCAATTAACATGAAAAAAAGGATTGTTTTTATCTACCAACACAGTTCAATTAACATGAAAGAAATGATATGTGAGGTATATTTATTACAAGTATTGTGACACTACATTGAATAACTGCAGAAAGAGACCCGAATACCACATCTAAATAATAATGAACAATTTCTTTTTTTTTCGGGGGGGGGGGGGGGGGGGGGGGGGGGCAGTATTTAAATACATATTTTGTGAATTTGAGCCACAGAACATTGCCCTGATACTATTGTATATGGTTGAGCATTTCTTTGATTTGAATATATATACTTAAAGTGACATGGAACTACTAAAACTATGAAAATCAGCATAATGGTCATTCAGGTATTAGTGACCTACCGCATATATTCTTGCTTATAAGTTGAATGCAACTGCAAACTGCACAGACCCAGATCTGCCATCATATAATGTGCTGGCATATCTGGGTCTATTCGGTTTGTTAGGAGTAATCAGTAGAACTAGCAACACAGACCCCGATCTGCCATCACATAATGCAATGACAGATCAGAGTCTATGTTGTTTGCAGTTGGATTTGAACACAAGTATTCTATGAACCGATGAGTTCAAACAAAACAAACCAGTCTAACAGTCTTTATTTACTGTAATGCTAGTAATGGATACTGCCAATAGAGAAACCAAGTGATATTTTTAAAGCTTTCCATGTTTTATTTATGTGCTAAGCATTTTGATAAGGACTAATAGTCTGGTTCAGCAAGGTTAAGTAGGTATATCCTTCCCATTCTCTAAAGAAAAAAACTTCACAAAATTAAAAATGATAACTATAAACATTGAGCAGACAAGGGGTTTATTTATTTTGAGCAGGTAAATAAATTTCAGTGTCAGTTAGAAGTATGATTGGTAGAATGCAATGAAAATTATATACAAATTGTAGCCATCTTTAAAAGTCATTCTGGACAATTTTCTGCAAGGTAATATGGGTTTGACTGGTATTGGATTCTTGTTTGCAAGGTGTTTCATTGAGGTAAGAACCAGTTAAAGTATAATATGGTACTGGTTTAACCCACAATACCTTGCAGGAAATTACCCACTATAACTAGGCAAAATGTCCAATTTGTAAATGAAATTAATTTACTTGCTCAAGCAGCTAAACTCTTGTTGTGAAGTTTTGCAGATATCAGTTTTAATTTGATGTATTTTTCATCAGAAAACTGAAAGATCTACATACTCAATTATGTTGAACCAGATTTTTTGTAAACTTCAGAATTAAATGTACATTGCACCCATTAAATTTTTATTGGACTGTTAAACAAAGATGGCTTAGAACAGTCTTGATTACCCCCTTCCCTATCAAGAAATATCCCTCAACATTATGATAAAAATAAATTTAACAGGAAACATATAACGGCAAATAAGAGAAATTCATTGCTCTAAGGCACAGAAACAGCATAACATGTTCCTCTGGTAACATTAAAGAGCACTAATATTACAATACAGTATCTGCAGGTCTAACCAAATTTATTTTTTCATCCACTTGTCCACAACAAGTAGTTTCAGAAAATTCACTTGTCCCACCTACCTTTTTCACTTGTCTGTAAATTTCAATATCTTGCCTTGATCTTTAATCCATAGAAAGAGCAAAAGAAATAATGTACAAAACATGTATTTCTTTAAAGGGCTTCATTTGTAAGTTTTCCATTGTCAAGGTATCTTGTATACACTATTTCTTGCTGCAGTACCATTTGCTTGCTGCAATACAGTAGCAGCAGTAAGAATGGAAAGGAATTTACTGGAATTCAGAATTTCCCTGTCTTCTTCTTTCAAGACTTGATCAACTGACAGAACAAAGTCTCTTACCCTGAGTCTGATCTTGTAATTAATGCCAAGTTCAATGCCATTCTTCTCCTGGAGTGCACACAGCATTTTCATATCAGTAAATGGTTTTCCATAACAGGCTATGGTATAGGCTGTCCTAAAAAAAGCTTCAATTTTTTAAAAATTCATTCTCATTAAGTTTTAAAATGGCCTTTCCTAGTGGAGTGTCAGCAACTCTAACTTAAGGGATTTTCTGCACATGCTGGCTAATGTCATGCATATACTGTGCTGCACAGGCCTTATCAGGTCCAGAATTGTCATGAGACTTGACTGGTTCAATCCTGAATTTGTCAGTACTATTGACAAATACAATGGTTGAATTTCCAATCTGTGCCACTTTGGAATATTGTCTGCAATAACTGCAAAATATCTTTCTTTCAGAGTCAATGAATTCAAACTATTGATAATTATCAACCCAATGTGGCTGACATTTTCCTTGTTTCTTCACGGTGTCATATCTTACATTTTTTTTGCTGCCACAGAGTCGGGCTTATGTCTCTTTAGAGAAGTAGTTACCTCAGACTATGTGGCAGTCTTATGTTTTATCCCCCATTTTTCACGGGATTTTTCTTTCTTCAAATCTTCTTTGTCACCTTACTTGTGAAAATAATTTAGTAACCTCATTTATCCACATAGTACACATCACCTTGCTTGAAAACTACTTCAAAACTGACCATAACATGCATTTTGCTGTTTAAATATAAATACGGACAGTTCATTAATTAGTAATTGTTTCTCATCAAACATAATATTGCATGTGGAAGCGGTTCTCTGTATAATCAATTAAAAATTATAGAATCATTACTGTCATTCAATCAGTTCAAAAGGAAAGCAACAATAATGTTGATAAAGTACCTCACATTAATTTAATTGCATTGACTCGCTGGATTGAAATCAAATGCTCATATTTGGGTTGAGTAAATGCAATATAACAAGGCCATTTAAAACACTGCTTATTAATGATACTGGATTTATTTTGTTTCAAGTGTTTTGATTGGCTGATAATTTAGTCACTTAGCCCAATATACAGTCAAGCAGTAATTAAATGCGTGTACATGCAACATATCAATGACCACTTACAGGCGGTGTGATATATCACAGAAGGTGAATGAATAAATGAATTTTAGATTCAAGCATTTAGTTTTCCCAAAGGGCATGAATGTGCAGATAATGGTAGATAAAGTGATTAAAGCATGAAAATTATTGCCTGCTGACTTGTTTTAAAGTAGGAAAAAATGCACTTGTCCAGAACTAGTGCCTTGCAAAATTTTACTTGTCTGCCTTTGAAAATGAATAGTCTTGGATGTTGGACAATGGGATTTGATCAGCCCATCTGCAATACAGATCAAACAAAATTATGGACTGGAGTTTTAAAAAAAGGTCAAATTCTGTCCGATTTAAACTTTGATCACTGGCATTACAAAACTCATTTCAAATTGAAGTTCTCCTGAAAAGTACTTGTCCAAAACAAAAATTCCTATCTGGATAGTATTTTTGAATATGAAGCATACATTCAATAGACAGACTTCAGCGACAGATAAAAATGGATTTCAACATTAATTCCCAGGGGAATGTTAATCTGCACAGAAATACGTTCATTTTATTACTAGTCTCAATACAGTGTCATAAATCACTGACTATACAGTGTTTGCTACAGTTCAACTATAATAGGCACCTGAAGGAAGATTTTTAAAGCCTAACAACAAAGGCAATTTTAAATTCAATTGCAACTGTTTAGGCCAATGTTCAGATTCAACAAATCATAAGTGGCCAGATTATGAATCATCTTTTAAGTTTTCCCATGCATAGTGGTAAAGTTCTTCAAAAAATGCAGCCTCAAGATACAGCTGTATTAATGTTAATCTCAAGAAACTGTTATCTTAAATTTTATTAAAAAGACAGTAAATAATCAGATCATGGTAACCACACCACTGCTGTGACAAACTTATATGGAAGACTACTTTAACATAATATTGACTATGGTAGTATGGAACATAAAATTCTGAATTTGTAGAATTCATGGTAGTGATAGTTTATCATGTCATTTTCTATTATGCAACAGAATGTGTGTTGTGGAAAAATCAAATTATAGCATGTCATGTCAGCTGATATTTTGGAGTAATGGAAATTGCAAATAAATTAGTGTGATTTATTTTTCCATATAAAAATAAAACATTTTCAATTACCCCACTGCCATCAAATTTTAAATGGACTGCTGATGATCACAAGACATTTAGAACAGTCTGTATTACCAAATACCATCCATAATTAATTGACTTGTGTACATTCCAACCCCAACACCACCATCATTTCTGTAACAAACTTAAGTTTTAAAAAATGGTTAAATGGGCGTGGTACCATATATGCTTGTTTATAACTTGAGTCCAACTGCTAACAACATAGACCCTGATCTGCCATTACATAATGCACTAGCAGATCAGTGTCTGTGTTGTTTGTTCTATTGATTACTACTAACAAACTGCACAGACCCAGATCTGCCAGTGCATTACATGCTGGCAAATTTGTGTCTTTGCAGTTGAACTCAACTTATAAGCAAGTATATACGGTAACTGAATCTGAAGCTGAACAAATGTAGAAATTACTGATATGCATGAAATAAAATACAGAACTTTGATACTGTATATACTTGCCTACAAGTTGGATCCAACTGCAAACAACATAGACCCTGATCTGCCATTGTATAATGCACTGGTAGATGAGAATCTATGCTGTTTGTTCTACATATTAATCCTAACAAAACTGCACAGACCGAGATCTGCTGTCACATTATGCGAGGGAAGATCTGGATTTATACAGTTTGCAGTTGGATCTGACTTATATGCAAGTAAATAGTACAGTAAAACATGTATAAATCTTAAATGCTGAAAATAATTGCTTTTTCAACATTCAAAATCTTTTGAATTCATATTGTGCAAAGATCATAATGTTTAATATTTATTGTTTTTTTTGTGAGTTTGTCTCGCTTTCATTTCCTTGTTTTCATTAAGATGTATAATATATTTATTTGGCAAATCTCTGAAACAGTGATAACTGCACCTAATAATATGTACATACATTTCAATAAAAACAAAGATTTTCTTTTGAAAACTTTACCATTTTATTATACAGTAATTTTTGGTTTACTGTGAAAATTTCACAAAACTTTGGTTGAATATTGTGAAGTTATAATGGTAAATGTTAGTAAAACTGACCGAGGTGTCAGATCATCGGCAAACTATGCCATTTTACAGTCCAACAAGCTTAGCAACCCAGATCATGAAATTGTGTAATACTGTAGTATCATTTATTATCCTGGGTCTCAATTTCATGGTTTTGCAAAAAAGACTTTTTTGTGGGTACTTAAATTTCTGGGTTTGCCTGTTAAAGTTCACATATTTGTAAGTATTTAATTTCATGGACTAACCTCTACTAATTCCCAAAATAAAGAAAACAAAAGAATACAACTATGCAGACAACAAACAGCAGTCGCTTCAATGGTTGAAACAATACTACCACCTGCATGAGCACAAATCAAAAACATATCAAGATCAATCACTTACACTCAACATCAAAGGGAGCTGACGCAGCAAACAACACTAAGCTAATCGGTTATTAAAGTACATGTATGTAACCTCTTCCTTAAAACACTGCAAATAAGTTGCACCATCAGTACTTTCTGATGACCGTGGCATTGACACAGTGACTAAAGAGTGGTAAAATTCAACATAGATACCTGTAGGTTTAGATAATATGTCTTTAAATTCATGGTTCAGGGAACAATGAAATCCATGAAAATTGGTACCCCACGAAAATTTGTGATACTACAGTAAATCACATAGCCCAGCTTAAGAGTGGACAGTGGTCCATTAGAATTTTGCACACACAATTGACTGACAGCTGGTGTTAAGTAGGTGGAGCCTGAGGATTCATCAATTGTCCTTGGACAATGTTGTTCCAGACTGGTTACCGTGTATCTTAAGTCAAAGCTATATATTGTGGCATTTAATTCTGGTTTCTATTTATTTAGGCTTTTTATTCATTTTAAAGCTAGATTTTGCAACTCTCAGTTGCACCACATTTTTGGGTGGATATAAAAAATACTGCATGAAACTGCTTGTACAAAAACCATTCATTCAGGAAGGAATTATTGTCAATCACTTGAATGGCATATGGATCATTTTCCT
The DNA here is from genome assembly GCA_029931535.1 of Margaritifera margaritifera. Lineage (NCBI taxonomy): Eukaryota > Metazoa > Mollusca > Bivalvia > Unionida > Margaritiferidae > Margaritifera > Margaritifera margaritifera. Next base: position 77,500 of record JAQPZY010001135.1, on the reverse strand, counting down.
GCATGTGCAAATACAGGTAATGAAGATCAGTTGACCTCAAAATGATGAGATGGTAGAGATCTGAGGCCTATCAATACCATGGGAAATATATTATTGAAGACATATTAAAATACACATGTACTCAAACAGGCCTGTATAATGGAATACATTTATAATGAATGTCTACAAATTGGTGATATTTGTTGATTGAAACAGAATTTTACTACTAACAACATAAAATAACATTTTATTAATTACATCACTACTTCATTAAAATGGAAAATTCATTACTGTAAAACAATATTTTAGTGTCATTCAATTTTAGCAAAGCTCCAATTTCAGCATATTTGCCTGATATTATTTCAGCAAATAACCCTCATGCAAAAAATTCAATTTGTAATTGTAATGGTTTGGTGCTGTTCTGAAAGCAATATGCACTTTTCTATGTAAACACAAATAAAATGTGATTGTTTTATTCCATCACAAATGGATTTATCAAACACAAATATCATGAATAACTGCTGACAGATATGAATGTTCAAATAAGAAGGTCAGTGTCTACATGTCCAGCCCAAAATCAAAGCATTGCTCAAAAACTTTAACCAAAATCTTACTAAACTGTTGATGACGATGCCACCAGCACTGGAAAATTGACTGCTATGTTTCGCTCCCCACTAATGTGGGCTCGGCAATAACATTATAGACAAAACTTCACTATTTCTTAGAAACAAGATCAAACTTCATCTTCTAACCTGTTAGCATAGCATGCCATGTATAGAATAATATCTAAACATGGTTCCAGAAATGTCTGTCCAGATAATGGTCAGCCTTTACAGCATGTGCATTAAAATAAATAAAATCTGTGTGTAAATTAGTTCACTTACTACATTCATTAAGCATCTACGCTTTCCAAGATTGTTGTGATTTACAGTAAATCAGGGTGTACAATAAGTAATCTGCATGGAATATATCACCGAGCAACCAGTCGATGTCTATGAGGGAAAAACAAACAAACATGAAATAAAAAAAGAAATTAAACAATTAAATTCATCTTCTTCTCTGCCCTGTTGGACTCTGCAGTTGAAAGTACTGGTTTCCTGTTCTCCTCCATCTTGAAATGGGTATATGCTATTATACCTGTAACAGAAAATTATATTCATAAGTAAATGCAAAAAGATTCAAAGAAAGCTATTACATCAATATTAGTTACAATGATTAAAGCTGAAACAAACCTTTCCACAATAAATTACTAAATATTAAACTTCCTTTTCTTATCCCTGTGATGCAAGGGAGATATTGCATGCACACCTGCTACAATGAGTGTTTCACTATCAGAAACAAAAATGTGTATTGGTCAAAAATCACTCCTCGTTAAAATAAAGGGGACACTGTCTGTACAAACTGTGGGATCATAACATACAGGGAACCTTGCCCTAATGGATGTGAGGACACCTTACCATACATGACACATTATGAAAAGCACTAAATTCATAGGACTTATTATCACTCCTCCATCTAGATATCAAAAACACCTGTCTAAAAGTCCCTTGAATGTACATTATAAATTGGTTTCAGAGAATTCTGTTTTCTGTCCAAGAAGGTATTTTCAACATACTAGGTTTGGAGTGCAGCTAAAAAAATATAGTGGAATCTCTGCTGCTTTACTGCTTGATAGAGTGACAACAGAACCGTGTTCAATGTCAGAGTAACACATAAAAGACAATATAAAGTGACAGCAGAACCGTGTTCAATGTCAGAGTAACACATAAAAGACAATTTAGAGTGACAACAGAACCGTGTTCAATGTCAGAGTAACACATAAAAGACAATTTAGAGTGACAACAGAACCGTGTTAAATGTCAGAGTAACACATAAAAGACAATATAGAGTGACAACAGAACCGTGTTCAATGTCAGAGTAACACATAAAAGACAATTTAGAGTGACAACAGAACCGTGTTCAATGTCAGAGTAACACATAAAAGACAATTTAGAGTGACAACAGAACCGTGTTCAATGTCAGAGTAACACATAAAAGACAATATAGAGTGACAACAGAACCGTGTTCAATGTCAGAGTAACACATAAAAGACAATATAGAGTGACAACAGAACCGTGTTCAATGTCAGAGTAACACATAAAAGACAATATAGAGTGACAACAGAACCGTGTTCAATGTCAGAGTAACACATAAAAGACAATATAGAGTGACAACAGAACCGTGTTCAATGTCAGAGTAACACAAAAAAAACAATTTAGAGCTGTGGCAACTGGAGTAAAATGCCAAAGAAAAAAAACAGCAGCCAAACCATCTGGTCTGGGTAAGATCTGGTCCTTGCCAAAGACAAAAGACAGCAGCCAAACCATCTGGTCTGGGTAAGATCTGGTCCTGTACCTACAAACTGTGAGTGCAGCATGCAAAGCATTAAAAAAAATGCAGCTTCCTCTACAGCTTGAACTAAAAACGTCCTAGTTAACCAGTCATAGTTATCCATAGTTTTAATGAACAAGGTACGAGTTTCTCAGCACCCACTTTTGATATTAGATGGTGTAAATGATGGATAATGATATATATGCTACCAACAGACTGATTTTAAATAACAGATTCATAAGAACAGAGAATTGTGGTGGGGTTTTTTTTTACAGATATTGTTAAAAGACCCTCCTATAACTGATTGGACACTGATTCTGACATATAATTTGACATGGCTATCAATTTATAATAAAGAATATACATGTAGTAACAGAAGGTTTATATAGACAAACTGCTGACTTGTCACTATCACATTCTGATGTTTGAGTGCAGCTCAGGTCACAAAATAGCAAGAAAGTTTTGTTGCAAACGTCACTTTATAGCTGAATGATTGAAGTAAGTAACATGTAACCATGATCTTACAAGTATGTTATAGATCTTCATGGCTAGATCACTAGGTGGTTCACAGCTGGATGGGTGAATCTCTCAGATTTTCAAAGCAAAGGACCTCAAATTGAATTTGCAAGTTCATGAGAAACCTGTTTGAACTATTTACAGCTCTTGTTTCTACATCAATAAAACAAGAAACTGGACATGGTCTGAATGTCCAGCATGCCCATGTGCTTTGATAATGATGACATTTACATGTATTTAGCAAAAGATAAGCACACATTGAAGCTATGTTCCCATATATAAGGTGTGGGATAAAACTACTTAAATAAAAGGAAAGGAAACAGCTTCAACACTGAGGTTAATCTAGGCTGTGAACAGACATGGACAGGCACTAAAGTGATCATTATGTAGAGTTTTCGCCAAGACGATCTTGACAAAAATGATGCTGAAACTTACAACGCAATTTGAGCAATCCCAGGTATTCTTACCGGCCAAGTGTGAGCCAACACAGTTTAATTATATTTTTTCAAGGTAAATAGGTTTCTTAGCAATAAAAAAGAAAATGTCAAAGTGACCAGAAACAAAAACAGCTAGCTTTAATCCATGTAACTGTTGAGCAGATCATGAAAATGAGCATTAATATAATACATAAAGCTACAAGCACACAGTTGGTTTATTTTTTAACTTATGTTTTACAAGTAATAAATGAAGAAAAACGTGGATGGCACCCTTGCATGAATAAAAAAATAGTAACAACAAATTACTAATGTAAAAGACTCTAGATTGTCAAACATAAAAAACAAACTGACTGGTTTTGTGTGTGTCTAACCTTTAACTATAGGGTTAAGCCATATTTACATGGCTGGGAAAGCAAACTGACTGGTATGGTGTGTGTCTAAATTTGAACACTAGGGTTAAGCCATATTTACATGGATTGGAAAGCAAACTGACAGGTTTTGTGTGTGTCTAATCTTGAACTATAGGGGTTATCCATGCTTACATCGATAGTTGTTAGACAATGAAAGCACACCCACCTGCACGTGATGTAAAAAAATAGCTGATTTGATGACTATTCCATAGGTGTTCTTATTTCTCTGATAAACAAATTAACTGATTACATTATTGGGAAGAAGACCGAAATCCCAATATCTCAACACTATTTTTCTAAATATGGTGTATGTTAAATGTGAGTGTTCTAAATATGGTGTATGTTAAATGTGAGTGTTCTAAATATGGTGTATGTTAAATGTGAGTGTTCTAAATATGGTGTATGTTAAATGTGAGTGTTCTAAATATGGTGTATGTTAAATGTGAGTGTTCTAAATATGGTGTATGTTAAATGTGAGTGTTCTAAATATGGTGTATGTTAAATGTGAGTGTTCTAAATATGGTGTATGTTAAATGTGAGTGTTCTTAATATGGTGTATGTTAAATGTGAGTGTTCTAAATATGGTGTATGTTAAATGTGAGTGTTCTAAATAAGATGTATGTTAAATGTGAATGTTCTAAATATGGTGTATGCTAAATGTGAGTGTTCTAAATATGGTGTATGTTAAATGTGAGTGTTCTTAATAGGGTGTGTTAAATGTGAATTCTAAATATGGTGTACATTAAATGTGAATGTTCTAAATATGGTGTAAGTTAAATGTGAATTCTAAATATTGTGTATGTTAAATGTGAGTATTCTAAACATGGTATATGTTAAATGTGAGTGTTCTAAATATGGTGTATGTTAAATGTGAGTATTCTAAACATGGTATATGTTAAATGTGAGTGTTCTAAATATGGTGTATGTTAAATGTGAATGTTCTAAATATGGTGTATGTTAAATATGAGTGTTCCAAACATCACAGATGGATTGAAAGTACTGTGCTGAATGGTGCTTATCAAAAGCAAGGTTTCAGAGCACACACACACATGTAATTAATCAATTGATTAAAGCTATGATAAGGCACTGACAATCAACAGGTGTTGTAATCTCTTTAGCTGTTAAGGTCTGGCCTATGTGACTTCACCTAATACCTTTATAATCACAAGGACTCTTTATAATCACAAGGACCCTTTATAATCACAAGGACTCTTTTGGATAAACCAGACCCTATATGATTGATACTTCATTTGCAAATCAAACAAATAACACGTTCACTGGAAACAAATTTTTTGTGTACTGAGGACTCAGCTATTGGAATTTTCTTGCCTCAAAATAAAACATGCATATTTTAATGCAGATTTTGGCATCAAACAGAAACCCTGAAGTATTACTATTTAAATTACTAAGGCTATGCAAGGTATGGCCATGTGTACATATTTTATGCAGTAGCAAGACTTACAAAAAACACATCCCAGACTAATTTTTAAAATTAGAACTGACAGTTATTCAAGATTAAAATTTTGGCTTCAGTAGTCAAGAGAGCCTTCAGTTATTTTCATCTATAAACAGGCCCTTAAAGTAAAGTATGATGATAATAAAATCAAAATAATTCTTTTTAAAAATAAGTAATATTTGTCCCAAACGTGAATTTAAGATGACTCTAATTAACTTCTTGTACTAGAAACTGTTACTTCTTACAAACAGAACTTCTAACATCTTTTGTAACCTGTTTAGCACACCTCTGGATAACATTAACAATTACATATTATTCCTCTCAGTCTCCTGCCATTTTCCAACAATGCAATCCAACTATGCTTTCATACTACTGCTGCTTAGCAGATGATGAACTGGCCCCATGCATCCTCCCACATTAAAAGTGGCGATAACAAGCCTCCCACATTAAAAGTGGCGACTAGTGGATGTACAAGCCATAGTAGAGCGGTGGTTTCTTTGCCAAATTCATGACCAAATGAGTGTGGGTTGAACCTGACCACTAGATCAGCCAGGGTTGGCTACCATGGCGTGTCTTTGGGCAAGGCACTTTACTCCTATTGCTTCAGTACCAAATAACCTACTTGTGTTATTGTGCAGTAAAACAACAAACCAAACCAACCATGCTTTCATTTGTGTACCATTTCAAACCATTCCTTACTGTTCCCAAAACTGTGCTGCAGTCTCTAATGGAACTGAAGCATACCATTTTGTATCATCTGCATATATTCCAAAAGCTATGATTATTGCATTATGCACTGTACCATTTCTAAATATATGCACAGCATACTGTGTGCATACTACTTTGCTTTCATGTTGCAAAAAGTGTTTCAAGTAATGTATCTATGCAATTATCATTTGTTGTCACTTGATAATCCCTCAGAAGCATGGGGAATCTAAAGCTTGTGAAGCACAATCAAGTTTAAAGTTATGATCTATTATAGAGATGCACACAATGGCCAAGTTTTATGAAAGCCATGATGTACAATGTCTATTATTATTATTATTCATAAAGGTTACTCTTTACCAAGTTTTATTACTCTACTATAAAAAAACCTTCTTATGCTTCTAACAGAAAAATAATGTGTTTAAACAAGCAAATTCAGAAATTTGTGTCTCCTGCCTACCATGGTGAGGTCATAAAAGTTCACAATCATTAAATATGAGAATTACCTTTAAGACAGCTGTAAAGTTACTGGGCAGACATTGCAAGTAACCAAATTTCATTGCCCTATCTTTAAGAACATTAGAGGAAAAGTGTATAAAAGGTTGGGTTTTTAAAAAAATTATCAGTGACCTTGACCTTGGAGACAAAACCCTGACTGTGCATGCATCAGATGCTGTCAAAATGTGAAGCATAAGTGAACCATGGTTCATCCATGTACCTGCAACAGCTTTTACGATATAAAACAAAAAACAAAAAAGAAGCAATAAAATATTGAGCTGTGACCTTGAGCATGAGGATGAGACCCCAAATATGCAATGCAACACATCTTCTAGTGACAATATATACGTATACCAAGCTTCAGCCATTTATCTTAAAACAGCTGTTTAAGGTAGAAAGCAGAAGGGCAAATGTGACTGAAACCTAAACTATTGACTTGTGACCCTGACCTTGAAGATAGGACCCCAATGTAGTACATGACACACCTTCTAGTGATGGTGTATAAGTATACCAAGCTTCATCCCTTAATCTCAAATGGTTTTAAAGTTATAGTGCCAAAGGGAAAGTGTGATGGAAAACTTGAAAAATGTAGCTGTGACCTTGACCTTGAAAAGAGGACCCCAATATGGTATGTGACACACATATTAGTGATGATTTATAAGTATATGAACTTTCATCCCTTACTCTCAAATGGCTTTAAAGTTACAGAGCGAAAGGGAAAGTCTGACTGACGTAAGTGCAAATAGTGTCCCAAACTTTTCTTCCAAAAACGCAGGGGACAAAAATAAATGGTACCATACTTTAAGAAGATGCAAATATTATTGCCAATTACACTATGCCAAATTGGTCCTTGTATGTAAATAGAAAAGTTTCACCATAGCAAGATGATTTGGCTAATAGCCATTATCATAGCCCATGTAAATCTGAGAAAATGCAATCACTCCATCGTTTGTTAGGAGAATAGTCTATAAACAATTTCAATTATCTGTACGGAATAATTGAAGTTAATGATAGTAAGAGGTATAAACAGTGTAAATGCTAATAATCTTGAATTCTGTTCAAAGTCACAACACAGTTGGATGTAAATACACATTATATAACAATTCTTGTAAGTAAAACATAAGTTGCACTAGCTTCTCTACCCTGAATTAACCAATGCATTAAAGGACCTATCTATTCCAAGTGCCAAAATGTTAGCACTTTTAATATTTTAAAATACTGTAATGTGAAGAAAATAACTTACATTAACTGAGGAAGTAGAAAAAAAAACACAAGAGTACCATGAATTGTATACACTCATCTTGTGTTTATACAGAGCATGGTGCAAGCAATAGACAAAATTTGGTCAAGGAACTTGAACTAGAAAAAAGTTATTTTGTAAAACTCTCTTTTCTTTGAGTCACAATGACCAAGACCTTTTGAACCCCAAAGTAACTGGCCTCTTCTTTACCTTAAGTACAAGCCATTCACACAATTTGGTAAAAGTATGTGGTCTACAACTAAAGTTATTTTGCAAAAACTATTTTTCTTCTTCCAGTCAGTCACCCTGACTTTTGACCTTTCGACTCCCAAATTAATAGGCTACTTTCTTACTAAAAGCGTAAGCCATGCACAAACTTTGCTAAAGGTACATCATAAAAAAAACTGAAGTTGCTATGCAGGAACAATTTTTCAGACTTCAACCACTGTGACCTTGACCTCTGACCTTTTGGCCCCTAAATCAACAGGTTTCTTCCTTACTCCCAGCTATTCACAAAGTTTAAGTCCATAGCTCTGATGTACAATTTAAGCAATTGTGTGGAAACCATTTTTCCTCTTTTGGAACCCAAAATTAATAGACTGTTTTCCTTACTGCAAGAGCAAGCCATTCACAAAATATGGCCCCGGTCTGTGATGTAGAATTAACATTATCATGCAGAAAACATTTTTCTTCTTGCAGTTACAGTGACCATGATCTTTGACATCAAAATCAATAGGCCTTTCCTTACCCCAAGTGCAAGCCAACCATAAAGACTGCTAAAGGTAACTGGTGTAAAACTGAAGTTAATGTGCAGAAATGAAAAAAGCAGCAGAATGATGTAAGGATCATTATATGCTCTGCATTTTAGTGGGTGTATAAAAAATCACAAATCTAACATTCACATTTGTTGATACAAGATGATGAAAGTTAAACTGACCAGAAAATATTGTGATTATTGATAATGATTCACACAACAAATAATTTCTTCCTGAATTATGTAGTGTTATTATAAAAAGTAATTTTTTTGAAGTGCTGAGTGGGCATGGGAGATTTCAAATTGCACAAAATATGTTCAGCTGTAGTACTGGATGAATAAAATTCTATAAATAAAACCAACACTAAAAATTACAGTTTAACTTTCTTCTTCATCATTTTCATCAAAAGAGCAGTTATAACATGTTATGAATGCCCAAGGCCCCAATGGAAACAATAATAAAGTAATTTAGTATATATCAATGCTACTGAACATACCACCAAATAAAGTACAGCAATTTTACACACATTAAGCAATCCTCAGTTTACCTCAAACAAATCTAGTACATAAATGTTCTGCAAAAGAAAACTTCAACACAAGCAAATATTAAATACTGCATGGCATGAACTCCAATAAGGTTGGAAAAATAGAGAAAATTCACTTTTATAATTTATTACTCAAACAAATAAAACAAACATCTGGATCTCACAAAATTTAATTGAATATTTTGTCAATCAAATATGTAGTCATTTATGATAAGTTTTCTGCAAACAGATTTCCAGGTGACAAAAATTTGACATTTGAAAAAAAATATGAAGATAATTAATCTTAGTGTTCTTCTTGTACTAGAAGTCCTTTACATTTTTGTGGCATGATTCCTCCACAAAGTGGTAAAATTCATCTTTTTTGTCTGAATAAAAACAACATAATAATTATAACATAAAGATAAGCTCTGACTTCGGACTGCAACAACAGCAGCCATACATCTTTTTCTATGATCACACACATATAATTTGTCAAATGTAAATAATTTCTGTGACATTTTATGTTAAATAGATGGAACGTCAAAATTCCAAATTGCAACCTTAGAAAATGCTCCAATTTCTTTTATTCCTTCCAAATTAAGATGTGAAACAGTTCCAAACAAAAGAATTAGAATAGACAGATAGATACAGAATAATAGAAATAATACATATTTTGATTGATCATTATATTCATATTTAGTAACAAAAATATTAAGTAGACAGGATTTATATTTTGAAAGTAAAAACATGCATCCACTAACTATGACAATTAATGCTGATGTCCTTTACTTAACACAAAGTAGCACCCTGTGACCTTGAAAAAAGGTCAGCCACCAAAACCTGATCAGGTCTTTCAACACACTCGAGGTATCCAAATATCCAATTTGGTCAGGTTTGGTTCAATACCTTTTTTTAAATATCTTGTTTGCAAGGTAAGTGTGATGGACAGATGGATGGATGGAAGGACAAAATCATTATGTTTCTCTCCGATGGAGGAAGACAGAAGAACTTTCCAACCTGTATCATGTTTAATGTACCCGGTATATATGTAACCAACATGCAAAATGTAATACAAATTTAAAAAATAACAGTTACTAAAATAAAAACACTAGACCTACTTTGTGTCAAGCCCACCTTTTTGACTTAGATACCATCTATATTCGCGTATAAGTTGGATCCAACTGTAAACAAAACAGACCCAGATCTGCCATCGCATAATATGCCAGCAGATCTGGGTCTATGCAGTTCGTTGGGACTAATCAGCAGAACAAATAACATAGGCCCTGATCTGCCGGTGCTTTATGCAATGGCAGATCAGGGCCTATATTGTTTGCAGCTGGACAGGACTTATAAGCAAGTGCATATGGTAAGTAAACACCTTGTAACATTTAGGTTAATCTAGGATACAGACAGACATACAGACATGCACATGGACACCAAAGTGATAGCTATGTTGACTTCTGCCAAGGAAGGCTTGACAAAAATATCATTAAACTGGATTACAGCATTAAGCATCATAAAACTAAACCATATATGATAAAAAATTAAATATAAAAGATTAAAGCATGCACAACAATTTAAACATGAGCAAAGTCATGAGACATGTGTATTATCTCTGAACACAAGGAATATTATTTTCACCTTAGCAAATATTACTCCTACTTGGTAGAGCATACCTGGAAAAAAGTGAATAAATAAAACAAAAATCATCAATTAGCGAGTGCATGTTTAAAAAGACAGCATTAAAGTTAGCTGTTAAAACCACGGTTATTACCTGTTGAAAGAATTTCACAACATACTGATTATAAGACATCAATATTTATCATTGCTAGATAATAAAAGAATGCAGGAAACTGAAATAGTTTGTCATTGCTAGATAAAAAAAGAATGCAGGAAACTGAAATAGTTTGTCATTACTAGATAATAAAAGAATGCAGGAAACTGAAATAGTTTGCCGTTTATTAGGTTGAAAGGACAGATTCAAACTTAGGATTGTGTAAAAGCTGTTAATTAAACATTAGAAATGAGATACAATGTGTTCTGATGATGGGCTTATTATACTATCAACTAAATGAAATCTGATCTTATTTCAAAATCTGTTAAAAATTATAATTAATATTGTTGGCCTTCAATTTGTTTATATAATAAAACAAATTTCAAGGATGTATTCAAAAGTTACAGATAATTTTTTTTACAGATAATGTAGTATTTACATTGTACACTACTGAAGGTTCCTTCTCTACACGCAACTGGTCAGTTTGACATAGAAATGTCTCACGATGAAAATAATACTAATCAGACTGCACTAAAGGATAGAGACAAGTTTGGTTCCACCAAGTCACTGTCTACTCTGCTTGAAAGGTCACATCTAATATGAATAACCTGTCTTAAAAAAATAAAACAAACAAATTTATGATGTCTCTACAACCTATTTAAAGAAGATATCAACCATTATCAAGCAGTCATATCTTTGAAGCAACTTTTGCCACCTGCCAGGGGAAGCTACTTAAAACAGATGTGACAGTAAAAGTGAAAAATGCCAATGAAAGACAGAACACATGATTCAACTTACCTGCCAGAGTTGTAAATATTCCCAGTACTTGTAAAAATTGCAGGGAGTCATGGAACAGAACATATCCTCCTAGTAATGTTAGACAAAACTTCAAGTGTCCGACCATATTGTAGCTGAGAGACTCATTAAGGGCAAATCAGATACTGAGTACAAACATCTTAAATCAAGGTCAATGTTTTTATTTATGTGCTAATTTGTTTTTTAACAAAATTAATTCCTCAGTGTGATGAACAACTTCTGACCCCATCACATATAACACATTTTTCTCTTAACACTTTGTTAAAACCAATGATTCTAATGAACCCTCAATCCATAAGGAATGGGAGGATCCACCATAAAATATAATGAAACCATGCCTGTAAGAAAATCATTCTGTAATCTACAAATATATTCTGTAATCTACAAGTATAGTCTGTAATCTACAAGTATAGCCTGTAATCTACAAGTATATTCTATAATCTACAAGTATGGTCTGTAATCTACATATATATTATGTAATCTACAAGTATGGTCTGTAATCTACAAGTATAGTCTGTAATCTACAAGTATATTCTATAATCTACAAGTATAGTCTGTAATCTACAAGTATAGTCTGTAATCTACAAGTATGGTCTGTAATCTACAAGTATATTCTATAATCTACAAGTATGGTCTGTAATCTACAAGTATAATCTGTAATCTACATATATATTCTGCAATCTACAAGTATATTCTATAATCTACATATATAGTCTGTAATCTACAAGTATAGTCTGTAATCTACATATATATTCTGTAATCTACAAGTATGGTCTGTAATCTACAAGTATATTCCGTAATCTACAAGTATAGTCTGTAATCTACAAGTTAGGTCTGTACTCTACAAGTATAGTCTGTAATCTACAAGTATATTCTGTAATCTACAAGTATATTCTATAATATATAAGTATATTCTGTAATCTACAAGTATATTCTATAATCTACAAGTACAGTCTGTAATCTACAAGTATATTCCATAATCTACAAGTATATTCTATAATCTACAAGTACAGTCTATAATCTACAAGTATAGTCTGTAATCTACAAGTATGGTCTGTAATCTACACATATGGTCTGTAATCTGCAGGTATAGTGTGTATCTACAAGTATGTTCTGTAATCTACAAGTATGGTCTGTAATCTACAAGTATAGTCTGTAACATACAAATATATTCTGTAATCTACAAGTATAGTCTGTAATCTACAAGTATATTCTATAATCTACAAGTATAGTCTGCAATCTACAAGTATATTCTATAATCTACAAGTATGGTCTGTAATCTACATATATATTCTGTAATCTACAAGTATGGTCTGTAATATACAAGTATAGTCTGTAATCTACAAGTATAGTCTGTAATCTACAAGTATATTCTATAATCTACAAGTATAGTCTGTAATCTACAAGTATAGTCTGTAATCTACAAGTATGGTCTGTAATCTACAAATATAGTCTGTAATCTACAAGTATAGTCTGTAATCTACAAGTATATTCTATAATCTACAAGTATAGTCTGTAATCTACAAGTATGGTCTGTAATCTACAAGTATAGTCTGTAATCTACAAGTATAGTCTATAATCTACCAGTATAGTCTGTAATCTACAAGTATATTCTATAATCTACAAGTATAGTCTGTAATCTACAAGTATATTCTATAATCTACAAGTATATTCTATAATCTACAAGTATAGTCTGTAATCTACAAGTATAGTCTGTAATCTACAAGTATAGTCTATAATCTACAAGTATAGTCTGTAATCTACAAGTATATTCTATAATCTACAAGTTTAGTCTGTAATCTACAAGTATATTCTATAATCTACAAGTATATTCTATAATCTACAAGTATAGTCTGTAATCTACAAGTATATTCTATAATCTACAAGTATAGTCTGTAATCTACAAGTATGGTCTGTAATCTACAAGTATAGTCTATAATCTACAAGTATATTCTATAATCTACAAGTATAGTCTGTAATCTACAAGTATAGTCTGTAATCTACACGTATATTTTAACACTAAGTCTTAGAATCCTATCACGAGGAATTTTGTGGTAAGTGGTAAGTATCCTATTAATTACATTACATGTGCATCAGCAGGCAGCCAGACCAGGTGTTCCATCAAACCATTCTTATAAGATACATCACAGTGAGATCAAGTGTTCAGTGGAAGCCTTCTTATAAAATACAGCACAGTGAGACCAAGTGTTCCATGGAACCCTTCTTATAAGATATATCACAGTGAGATCAAGTGTCAAGTGGAACCCTTCTTATAAGATACAGCAGTGAGATCAAGTGTTCCATGGAACCCTTCTTATAAGATACATCACAGTGAGATCAAGTGTTCAGTGGAAGCCTTCTTATAAGATACAGCACAGTGAGACCAAGTGTTCCATGGAACCCTTTTTATACAATACATCACAGTGAAATCAAGTGTTAAGTGGAAACCTTCTTATAAGATACTGCACAGTGAAAGCAACTGTTCCATGGAACCCTTCTTAAAATTATTTCTACAACTTAAGTCAATTCAAGTTGTTTATAACATTTTAGATTTTGTTTTTAAAATGTATTTTGTGGTGGGGGAGTAAAACTAATTTTAATGATTTAATACCTACCTGTCACTATTGCATTGCTTACCTTTCCACGGCATTTCTGTCTCAGAAAGGTAAGCAATTCAATGGCAATAACCAAAATGCAATGCCTTACCACACTGCTCATGTATACTAATTGCCCTGCTGTAAACAGTGTATGCCCTAATGGTCTGCCATCACATGATGTACACACATTAATTAGCAGCGACGCTGCTGCCCTATATATGATTTCAAGTTGATAGTGTGGACCCTGATACTGCCAGCACATTAAAAAGGCATCCTTTTCTGTAAGATCAGGGTCTATGCTGTTCACAGTTTGTGTGGATGTTATACAGAAGTCAATATGGTAATACTTCTAAGCAGTGCTATGTGTAGGCACCATAATCATGGCTGAATTAAGGTTATGAGGGGCCAAAGGAAAATAGGAGCTACCATTGCTCAGCTGTTACTTCAATATGGAATAGAGAGCCTAAAGGAAGGCCTACAAAATATGAGGGCCAAAGGCAGTCTAAGGGTTAATCTGGCCCTGACTGTAATACTGTGGAGGCAGGGTCTAGCAGTAGGCTCTGTAATATTTCTGAGCACTGTTATAAGGAGGCAGGGTCTAGCAGTAGGCTCTGTAATATTGCTGAGCACTGTTATAAGGAGGCAGGGTCTAGCAGTAGGCTCTGTAATATTTCTGAGCACTGTTATAAGGAGGCAGGGTCTAGCAGTAGGCTCTGTAATATTTCTGAGCACTGTTATAAGGAGGCAGGGTCTAGCAGTAGGCTCTGTAATATTTCTGAGCACTGTTATAAGGAGGCAGGGTCTAGCAGTAGGCTCTGTAATATTTCTGAGCACTGTTATAAGGAGGCAGGGTCTAGCAGTAGGCTCTGTAATATTTCTGAGCACTGTTATAAGGAGGCAAGGTTTAGCAGTAGGTACTGTAATACTTCTATGTACTGATAGAATGAGGCAAGGTT
The DNA here is from genome assembly GCA_029931535.1 of Margaritifera margaritifera. NCBI lineage: Eukaryota > Metazoa > Mollusca > Bivalvia > Unionida > Margaritiferidae > Margaritifera > Margaritifera margaritifera. The sequence goes on along the minus strand of JAQPZY010001135.1, from coordinate 62,468 downwards.
TAGCAGCAGGTACTGTAATACTTCTATGCACTGCTAGAATGAGGCAAGGTTTAGCAGCAGGTACTATAATACTTCAATGTATTGCTATAAAGAGGCAAGGTTTAGCAGTAGACACTATAATACTTCTATACACTGCCATGAAAGGCAAGCTATCTGAAAGGAGGTCTAGCAGTAGGCAATATAATATTTCTAATCACTGCTATGAGTAGGCGAGGTCTAATAGTAGACACTGTGATACTTCTATTTAATGCTATGTGGCAGCAAGATCTAGTGGTAGACATGGTAATACTTCTATGCAGTGCCAAGAGGAGACAAGGACTGATGGTAGGCACTGTCAGAGTGATACTTCAATGTACTGATATTTGACAGCAAGATTCAGTGGTAGTCATGGTAATACTTCTATGCAGTGCCATGAGGAGACAAGGTCTGATAATAACTGCAATACTTATATGCACTGCTATTAGGAAGCAAGGTCTTGTGGTAGGTACTATGATACTTCTATGCACTGCTAATGTGGCAGCAATGTCTAGCAGTAGGCAGTTTAATATTTCAATGTCCTGCAATAAGGCAGCAATGTCTAGCAGTAGGCACTTTAATATTTCAATGCCCTGCAATAAGGCAGCAAGGTCAAGCAGTAGGCACTTTAATATTTCAATGCCCTGCAATAAGGCAGCAAGGTCAAGCAGTAGGCAGTTTAATATGTCAATGCCCTGCAATAAGGCAGCAATGTCTAGCAGTAGGCACTTTTATATTTCAATGCCCTGCAATGAGGTAGCAACGTCTAGTGTTGTAGCACAAGTCAGCTGAGATCATTGCAGTTGTGCCCTTGATTGCCCCAATCAACCCCACTGCAAGCTTTGCCTTTAAGGTTAACCTGTGGCCAATAAAAGCCCGTGTCTAGCAGCTAAGGACAAATTTCCCTAAATTTCATGTTAAATAAGATTGGAAATATATTTGTTTTTCATTTATTTATCAAAATCTTGATTATGTGCAGTTAGGAATATTGGGGATTTTCTTTCCATTTTAGTAACCTGCAATAGATTAATGTCCCATCCAGTGGAAACCATGTTCTCTTAGTTGTGTTATGCTAAGAAAGAAAAGGAAAGCTTCAGTTTAATGATCGTACGTCACTAAATAGTTTCAGGAAGACTTATTTCTGTAAGGATACGTTACAGGTGAAGTGTTTCCTATGATCCAAAATATTGACAAGTTTACAGAGAAAGCCACAACACCAGAAAACAGCACCATCAGCTGCAACAGAAAAGGTAGTATAAAAAATGCAGTCTACATGTCAACACAAAAATTAACAAGTACAAAATTCAACAAATGTATACAGAATATGGTGTCTCACTACAGAACAGTTTTATGATTACACAGTTTTCTGACTATGCAAGACACAAGGTTCCCAGCATATTAATGTACAAATTTTAGGCAAGGGTCCTGCATAGGATGTTAAAACTTGGGAGTCCAGGACTCCTTCTTGAACAGAAGAACCATGAACACCCACCCCATGTTTAATAGTCCTCTAAGCAGATAACTTAAATTTCTGTGCATAAACCACTTTTCTTCTTCCAAAGTGACCTTGACCTTTGACTTTTAGTCACTAAAACCTATAGGCTTCTTACCCCAAGTGTAAGTCATCCACACAGTTTGGTCCAGGTATGTGATGTACAACTAATGTTATTATTCAGAAACCATTTTTCTTCTTTCAGTCACAGTGACCATAACCTTTGACCATTGGACCCTGAAATCAGTGGGGTTCTTTCTTACCCCAAGTGCAAGCCATCCACAAAGTTTGGTAACTGCAGTGAAGAACTCAAGTTAATATGAAGAAACCATTTTTCTTCTTGCAGTTATGGTAAGCTTTCGACCCTGAAATCAGTAGGCTTCTACCTTACCTCAAGTGCACACCACCCACCAAGTTTGGTAACTATAGTTACAGTGCGAAAACCAAATTAGTAACAGCCAGATAGCCAAACAGTCATCATAACATAATACACTCAGCCTTACAGTGGGCATATAAAAAAAAGTTGAGAGTACCAGCACTAAAAAAATGAGTCACAATAACCAGATCTTCTTTTTTGCTCACAGTAATATTTTGCATTATGCGTGCATTGTTGTTTAATGAATACAAATGTCATCAGATTGACAATGCTCATTTATCATGAAATATTTAGTATCATTACAAAAGAATGAAAATCTAAGGCAACTGAGAACAGTGATAATTGTGATTGCTTGTGTTGTTATAACAAAAACAATCTCCATGGATTTACCTTTCCACTCTTTAATTTTGTGTGCAGCTAGAATGAATGAATGAATGAATATACTATAGTTTCTTTTCTATATCAATTGCTCAATAAGCTTAATTCCATTTCAAATAAATAAATTTGCCAAGATGCTGCAAGAAGAAACAAATGACCATATTCCATTCACTTTATGTTGTTTCATCTTTACATGACAATTCACTACAACACTCACTTTTTTCTTCAACAAACTTGAACAAACGTCTCCATTGTACGTTAGGATCAAAATCCTTAAGTTCAAGGTCTTCCTCCATCACCCTCATCAATTTTGTTACAGTTTCTTATTTTAAACATCCACAGCCCTTTGCCTTGATATGATTATGTGATGAGAAACCAAACTCACAAGCCATTGATGTTCTAGATGAAACCAGCAACACTTCAGCTAAACAACAAAGTCTGGAAATGAGTCTGAGTATCTCCTGCACACTGCCAAGCATGAATCCTCTAGACTCATCCCTGTACACTGCCAAGCATGCATCCTCTAGACTCATCCCTGCACACTGCCAAGCATGCATCCTCCAGACTCGTCCCTGCACACTGTCAAGCATGCATCCTCTAGACTCATCCCTGCACACTGCCATGCATGCATCCTCTAGACTCATCCCTACACACTGCCAAGCATGCATCCTCTAGACTCATCCCTACACACTGCCAAGCATGCATCCTCTAGACTCGTACCCTGCACAGTCATGCATGCATCCTCTAGACTCATCCCTACACACTGCCAAGCATGCATCGTCTAGACTCATCCCTACACACTGCCAAGCATGCATCCTATAGACTCATCCATGCAGTCTTGCATGCATCCTCAAGACTCATTCCTACACACTGCCAAGCATGCATCCTATAGACTCATCCATGCACAGTCTTGCATGCATCCTCTAGACTCATCCCTACACACTGCCAAGCATGCATCCTATAGACTCATCCCTACACACTTGCCAAGCATGCATCCTCTAGACTCATCCCTACATACTTGCCAAGCATGCATCCTATAGACTCATCCCTACACACTTGCCAAGCATGCATCCTCTAGACTCATCCCTACACACTTGCCAAGCATGCATCCTCTAGACTCATCCCTACACACTTGCCAAGCATGCATCCTCTAGACTCATCCCTACACACTGCCAAGCATGCATCCTATAGACTCATCCCTACACACTTGCCAAGCATGCATCCTCTAGACTCATCCCTACACACTGCCAAGCATGCATCCTCTAGACTCATCCCTACATGTGATTTTACTACCACCTTGAACTGGAAGAAGTCATCCTCCATTCTTTCACTTTCAAGTACACCTTTTAACTATTCATTCCATTAATCTTTCAGTCTCTTAAGCATTGTTTTCTTTATCAGAATTATATTATCTACTTTCAGTCAGCCAGTCTTGCAAGAACTGGGCTCATCTGCAGCCTACCAAATAAGCATATAAAGTTCCCATCAGAAGAAAAAAAATTTTGATAATCACTAGAAAACTGAAGTATATCTGCATATGACACACAAAAACTGCTGATTTTATGACAATTAACATGGGAGTTCTTGTTTTGCAAACAAACAAAATAAATCATTTATATTTTAGGGAAGAAAACCAAGAAGTCCCAAAACCTAAATATGGTAAATATGATAAAATGCAAGTGTTCCAAACATCCCAGAAGGACTTAAAGTACAATGAATTAAAGTGTGCTGAATGATGCTCATTGCAGCAAGGTGTCAAAGCACACATGTGTGTAATTAGTCTTGTGATCGAAGTGATGATACAGTACCAACAATTAACAGGTATCTTAATCTCCTTATTTACTAAGACCTGGCCTATGGGGCTTCACCTAATCCCTTTATTGGACTCTGTTTGATAACCTGGACACAACACAGGTGCTTTACAAAAACAGATCATACAAAAGAGAAATTGACTTTAAAGAAAACATGTGTACCAAGGACTTGGCTATTGGAATTTTCATGTATCCAAAATAAAATATGTGTATTGTTACACAGATTTTGGTGTCCCAGAGAACACTCTTAGGCATATAGTACTGTACCAAAAATTCTGTTGAATACAGCAGCTGATGTAAACGATGTTATGATTTTTTAAATCTTCAACATAGAACCCTAACAGTGTTCACAATGACGCTGATGTCAGAAAATTGAAACATACTAACTCTTGCTTGTAAGTTGACTCAAACTCCAAACTGCACAGACCCAGATCTGCCATCGCATAATGCACCAGCAGATCTAGATCTCTACAGTTTGTTAGAACTAATCAGTAGAACAAACAACATAGACCCTGATCTGCCGGCACATTATACGATGACAGATCAGAGTCTATGTTGATTGCAGTTGGACTCTACTTATAAATAAGTATATATGGCATGTCTTTCCATTCACAGACGAGACAATACTACCGTGAATGTGTTTATTTTCATGGATATCAATTTTTTTGCTTTTGCAAAGAATCAAATTTTCATCAGTACTTAAATCTGTGGATTGGGAAAGGCAAGTCCTATTGACACTACAGACTAATCATTGTTTGTTGGGCCTTGAAATTCATGGTTTGTAGCCATCACAGAATCCACAAAAACTGGTAACACATGAACAAAAGTGCACTCGAAATAAATGCAATCTACAGGGTTTCCATTCATAGACGTCCTGGTGTACTGTACATCTGACTTCTTCTCCAGGGTATCCAGAATTCTACCATTGGATGGCCTAGGGATTTCCCTCTCTTGTATCTATATGCCCAATTAACTTATCTCTGCCACTAATTTGGCCTTTTAATTGATTTACAGTACCCAATAAAGACAAGTGTCCTCAAAAGGACTGATGCTCTACTGGCCAAAATGAATTTCTAGGAATTCAAGATAGATTATTTCTTCTTTTTAACTGCTGAGTGTTGAAACCATATCTGATATTCTTCAGCAATAACAAGATTTTCAAATTAGCTGCTGTGGTGGACATATTGAGTGTCAGATTGGCACCATTTTCATTTAGGACCAACAAGACATCATTCAGGACCAACAAGACATCATAAGAAGTCTTTTGGTGGAAACCCCATGTTGACATGACTTTCAGTTTTGAAGAAATAATGATAACAAGATTTTCAAGATTGCTGCCATAATGGAAATACTGGATATCAGATTGGCATAATTTCTATTTAGGTAAAACTAAACATCAAAAGAAGTATTTTGGTTAAAACACAATAATGATATGATCAGCCATCTATGAGAAGTAGCAATAACAAGATTTTCTAGATGGCCATTGTGGTGTCGATATCGGAAGTTAGATCAGTATACCATTTTCATTTACAAGCAACTAGACATGATAAGAAGTCCTTCACTGAAAACCCCTTTCTAGTATGACCATTCATTCAGAAGCAGTGATAAGATTTTCAAGATGGTCACTGTGGTGGCCATATTGGATGTCTGAGCAGCACCATTTTCATTTAGGACCACCTAGACATCATGAGAAGTTGTTTAGTAAAAACCCATGTTGATACATTAACAAGATCTTCAAGATGGCCACTGTCACTGTGGTGGTCATACTGGATGCGCAAGCGGCACCATTTTCATTTTGGACCAATTAGACATCATAAGAAGTCTTCTGGTGAAAACCCCATGGCAATTTGGATATCCATTCGAAAAGTAGCAATAACAATACTTTCAATATTGCAGCTGTGGTGTCCATATTGGATGTCAGATCAGCACCATCTTTCATCTAGGACCAACCAGGCATTATAAGACATCTTTTAGTGAAAACCCCATGCTGATATGACCATCCATTCAGGAGCATTAGCAATAACAAGATTTTCAAAATGGACACTGTGGTGGCCATATTCAATGTCTGAGCTGTACCATTTTCATTTAGGACCAACTAGACCACATAATGAATATGTGTAAAATTTCATGGTAATCCTCCAGGTAGTTTAGAAGAAGTAGTGATAACAAACTTGTGCTAATGGACGGATGAATGACAGATGACAACAGACCATCCCATAAGCTCCTTTGGTCTATGACCAGTGGAGCTAAACATACTGCTGACTCAGGTGTCATTTCCTGCATGGCCACAGTTACAGTGTCAACCTTGTGTGTACTTGAGAAACTGAGAACATTACTGAATTATAATTTGTGTTGTACACATTAAGATGTATCCACATACAAGTAACAAGACTCTGGATAATTGAACTTGATAAACAGATAACATAACCGAAATATAAAAAACTTTAACACTGAGGTTGATCTACGGTGTGGATGATTGTAGGGACAGACACATACACCCACCCCAAAGTGATCACCAGTTTGTGCTCCTGCCAAGACAGGTTTCACAACAAGGCAGGTTCAACAGTAATGAGCATGATTTCACTCCCCAAAAAACAGAAACATCATTTTCACATCTTCTGTATAGCAATCTCTACATATAAAAAACCAACATTTCTAAGTAAACTATGTTTCTCTGAGAATACTTACCCAATCACATTAATATTAGGATATAAGCCTGCTACCTCCCAAATCCAGCCCTACCAAAAGACAAAAATTCGTCTTTTCTGTCTATTGCATATAGGCAAAGGGCAGCAACTCTTGACCATTACCCCCCCCTTGCCACGGCTAGGTGTCACCAGTTTTTAAGCCGAGTGAACAACCAACGAGGATGCTCGCATAGCGGAGTGGTTGGAAGGGTCTTCAAGTAATGTCAGAGAAACATAATTTACTATAAAATTTGATGTCTCCTTTAAATAATTCCCCGATCACATTAACATTAAGAGAATAAGTAATAGGTGGAGGAAATGCTGAGAATAACTATACCTCGGGTATCCTTCTTGGGAAGAAAGATTTGATTCCCTGTGTGAACGATAACCCGTTCTATTGCTTAAAGCAACACAGCCTATGGTCACATGATCCGTGACCACTCTATTAGGTAAAGATGATTATTAAAATCTCTTCTTACCCTCATAATTCACTGGTGAATCCAGCAAAGCTAAGAGGCTGTGATGGTTTAATTAGGTCTGGTAGTCATCTGGGTCGCAGCCACAGGACCCACCAGATTCAGATTTTGTCTCTGAGAAGCTAAATCCCTGAGATAAAAACTCAAGAAGGTTGACTCTGCATGCTAGCCAACAGCTTCTATGATGTCTAGTATCAAAACGTTGCATTTGAATGCTAGGCTCACAGAGATCGCTCTAATTTCATGAGCTGAAATTCTCATGATGTGACTTTGATCTTTTGAGACATTAGAATATGCCAAGCATATAACCCACTTAAGCCATGAAGACAGGCTTGAGAGGTGATATCCTGCTTTCCTGCCTTCAGGGGGTGAAAGAGTCATTTGCGGTTGCCTTGCCTTGCCTCTGTGCGCTTCAAGTAGTGCTTAACGGCGCAGACAGGATCTTGCATAGCCGCTGCTCTCGACTTATCTATAGATGAGAGGAAGTTTATGACAACTCTGATTGCTCACTGACAGTAACTGGTTCTTGGACACAAAGCCTGGTTGTGTCATGATGATCACCAAACCATCTGATCTGAACTGATGAGTCGACTTAAAGGGCATGTTACTCACTCACTCTGCAAGCCAAAGCTAAAACTCTCAGGAAACAGGTTTTGTATGATAACAGCTTCAGCGGGGTCCAAGTCATATTGGAATCCAGGACAGGTTCCATTTTGGAAACAGGGTGAGAGATTTTGGTCTATTCAAATCAATAATTGGCTAGTAGGTCTGATAGATCTTTATCATGACCGATATATCCTCTGCCATGGTTCCTGAATGTGTCAGATATCATGAAGCGGTAGCCTTTGATGGTAATTGGTGCCAACTTTTTCTCCTCATAGAGCCAGAGAAAAAAGTCGGCTAGTTGAGGGATTGAGTTCCTCAATGGGATGATGGCACTGACTCTACACCAGTCCCTGATAAGCCTTCAGAGTAGAGGGCCTTCTTGCTCTCGAGATTCTCTCCACAAACAAAAGTCTGAATTCTTTCTCTCGCAAGGATGTCGCGACAAGAGCCAAGCGTGAAGGTGAAGATGGTCTGGGCAGGGGTGAAAGACCTGCAACCTTGGTTGTTTGAGAAGATTTGGTTTGGCAGTAATCTTTCTGGGTAGGTCTATTGCTAGCCCAAGTTGATTGTTGACCCAAAACTTGTCCCATCTGAGAGGGGCTATCAGAATTGTCTTGCAATTCTGACCCCGTATTTTCTATATTAATTTCGGTACTAAGACTGTGGGTGGTAAGCAAAGGCCCATAACCCCTCCCCACTGATTGACAGTACATCCACAGCCCAAGCTTCTGGGTCCGGGACCAGTGAGACAAAGGTGGGCAGCTTATGGTTCCACCTTGTCGCAAACAGGTCAATCATTGGATGCCCCCAAAGCACACAAATCCAATGAAAAACCGATGGATGAAGGGACCATTCTGTATGAATAACCTGACCCTGTCTGGGCAGAATATCAGCCAGAACATTGAGTCTGCCAGGAATGTGTCTGATTTTGCACATCAATCTGAAGTTAAGAACTGCAAACACTGAAAAAATCAAAAACCGGAGTTTGTCCCCAATCACCATTAAGTCGATGGATGAATGAAAGCAAAACTGCTGCTCCCAATCACTCCTATATTTCTGATCCCATTTCTTTTTCTTGGATGGTGAAAATGTATAAATTATTTCCTTTTCTTCTTTTTTTCACTTTTTGTTGAGAAACTTATCCATGATTATGATGCTGAGATTCACTGATGGGTCTAATAGAGAGTCACCATGTGAGTCAATCGCTTTGGTAAAGGTGGACAAAAACCGGAAATCAAGCAAGAAATCGGATATTGCTCAGAAACAAACCAGACACAGAAACAGAAAAATGAAAAATGATGTTTTTGTAAAAAATAAAATATGGAAAGCATTTTTTTTCTGGAAGTTGAAAAATCAGGAGTTTTTCATAAAAATCAGAGAATCGGGAGATAGGTCCAAAAATCAGGATTCACCGGATTTTTTTAGTAAGGTTGGCAGATCTGGAAGTTGGTAACACCAACGAAGAAACTGCCAAAACAAGATGCACAGGTCATACAATGTGGTGCCTCCTGGTTTGAGGAGGTAAGTCACCACTACTGATTTGCTCGACATAATTAAGACTGACTTCCCCCAGAGTTGGTCCTTCCAGAGCTGCAAGGCATTTATAATAGCTTTCATTTCTAGAAGGTTCAAGTGAAGAGGCCATTCCCCTGGTCCTCCATTTGCTGCTGACTGTATCCAAGTGGGCTCCCCAACTGTATGTACTGGTGTCTGTACATACCCACATTTCCAGTTGGGGTTTCTCCAGGGGTATTCCTGTCATGAGCCAACCGTGACTGTGCCACTGGACACAGGAATGATTGTACCTCGTTCGTGATATTGACCTTCTGGTCAAGTGGACTGGAATAGGGGCACCATTGAGTCAGCAAGGTCATTTGTAACATGTAAAGGCGGCCCAGTGAGATCATATCCACTGCCGCATTGAGTAACCCGAGAGTTGCAAGAACTCTCTCACTGAAATCCACATCCAGTCGGAAACGGACTCTATGAGTTTGAGGATCCATAGAATGCGGACATGAGGGCGATGTACAAGATTGAGACTGGTTATAAACTCCATATCCAGGTGGACAAATTGCTGGGATGGGCGAAGGTCAGATTTTTCCCAGTTCACAAGAAAACCGAGATGATTCTAAAGGGATAGAAGATCGTTTCTGCCTTGAGGAGAATAACACTAACTATATTTTTTGGAGAAGATTGTCCAAATATGCCACCGTTGTCATAGAGGATGTCGACCAGGAACAGGGTGATGATGCAATCCATAAGTTTGGTGAAGACTCAGGGACTGATATCTAGATCGATGGAAGGACTCAAAATGGGTAGACTTTGTTGCAGTAAGCAAACTAAAGAAACTTTCACAACACTTCGTGAATAGGAACATGAATGTAAGCATTTGTGAGATCAAGACTGATTGCACAATCATCCCTTCAGATGGAGAGTCAAATAGACCTTGCCATCTCCACCCTGAATCTCGACAGAAGAATGAATTCATTGAGCCAACTCAACTTGCTGTTAGCCTTTTTGTTAAGGAACAGCCATGACTAGGACCCCAGAGATTGTTTTCACACAATCTCCACCACCCGTTTGTTGATGAGCTACTGGATCTCCTGTTGAAGAATATGGTCCTTCTTCTGATCTGATGGCACATCCATTAGAAGGGGAGAGGAAGAAAGAGAAGGGGGTTGGATACACAAACTCCGAAGTCCCTCCGAAATGACTTGGATCACCCATTCATTTTGCGGAAATAGGCTGATCCAACGTGATCAGAACTGCAGGAGTCTGGCGCCCACCGGTAGGCTGTCTACGTGTGGGGGGCATTAAGTCAGCATCGGGATGCAGGAGGTTTGGGGGTAGAGAAACTTGGTTTCTTACCTCCCCTATAAAATTGCCTCCTAGACTGGTTCAGCTGTTGTTTACTGGCATAAGGCTGAAATCTGAATGACCCTTGGGGCATAAAAGATCCCTTTTGCCTGGCTAGCCTGTCATCTCTCCATTGTGGCACGTACAGCAGGTTTCTAAATACAGGTGGAGTGGCAAGGTGGAGAGCTGCCTGCCTCTCAAGTTCTTAAATTTTGCCCCCAAACAGCAATGGTGAGCCAAATGGAGTTATCCGTAAAACCAAGGTGTGATGCAGTTTTAGTGATGTGGTGCGTAAACATGCATAATGTTGTATCAAGTCAAGATTGGCAGATGCAGTCAATGCATTTGCCTTTGTATGGTGAGCTGCTCTGTTAATAACCCAAGTGATTTGGGACATCAACTCCCAGGTGTGTTGTTTGGCCGATTTTTCTGCCAGTCAGCAAATTAACAATAAGGCCAGATCAACACTGAAGACGTGGCAATGTTTCAAACTAGGTTCAATGTGGCGAGAAACACATTCTTATCTACCTTTTAGAATGGTGGGGCAGACATATTAACCGCTGTTACATTCTTATCCAATGCCGAGAGTTCAGTATGGTAGGCGGTGTAATGTGTCCTGTACAAGTGTAACTAAAACGTGGCTGGTACCTGGCTTTTCAAAAAGCTTTAGCATTCCCTGGGTCACATACGTTTGGACAAACTGATCCTTAATCTCGAGTTTTGCTGACTGGAGAAGCAGCCGGAATGATGGAGACTCTTCCTCATCGTTGATGTCAACCGATGCTTTGACTTTATAGTCATGCATTGTGATAGGGGATGGAGGGCATTCCAAAGCCGGCAACACCTGGTATATCTCCTCAATAGCAGCCTTAAAACTAATCTCCATCCTCTCCATGATCGGATCGGAGTAGGACTGTTGCTCAGAAATCTCTTCACACTCAATGTGTAAATACTCTTGGATCTTGTCTGCTTCCATTTCGGGATAAAGCATGCCCTGAGGTAACAATGATGCAATGCAATCATCCCGAAATAATCCACAGCCAATACCCTGCAGTTAAGCAGTGAAAATAGGAAAAGCCAGGTCTGCAGGGTGATTTTGTCACACCTGGGCAGACAGCTGGTTAGCCGAGTTGGGCCAGTTGCTGCACATGTGGAGCCAGTCTGGTCAGTTTTGGTACCAGTTGTGGCATTAGCATGGCTGGACAGATGGATTTTCCGCTACCGCTCATCCTGATCTGCATGTGTAACCGTCAGCTTGGCTATTTGGATGGATCTTTCACCAAGATTCCCATCCTTATATATATAAGAAGCCATATGTCAGGCTAAACGGTCAGATCTATTACTAAGATCCCCATAATCGAGTCCAGGCTGGGATGGCTGGGCTAGCTGGCTGGCTTGTATGTCTCCTGATAGTGAGATGGTACTACATGCTGGATCCACTGGATCCAAAAAATACCCCATGAGCCCAGTCTTACAGGCCAAGCTTGGACTTGAGCGGGTACTTACACCCACTGGCTGCCTAAAAATGGGGGAACAATCCCCGATTGTATCCAAATCATCTGCAGGAGCAAAAGATGGAAAGTGAGGTAAAATTTGGCCCGACGTCACTAACTGCATCGCCATCTCATGCACCAGTAGACACATATGTTGCCGAAAGGCTGGCATATCCAACTGCAACAGCAACATATCTGCATTCATCTCCCCCAAATCTGCCAATGTCATAGTGGTGGAAGGCATCGTCCTTCTCATTTTAGGTGGCAGTGGTGGTGGTGGAGGGGGGATCCTGGTAGCATTCCCCACAAGGCTCACAACTGATTCTGATTTAGTTGAATACTTAGTACATCCATACTGATCTTGCATGATTTTCCCTTCTTCTCTTTACCTTTTGTTGATTTTTGGAGTACTGCAGACCAGGTGTTCTCGGACCACAACTGGCACATGCTGCAAGGGAAACCAGAGGTACATTTGATACAAGCCAGGCAGAACTCATGTGTGTCTTCCCCTGCTTTGAATTTCTTGCATTTACTGCATTTAGAAGACCTGTTTCTGAAAAGATAAAGTAATAGAAACAATAGATAAATTAACTCATCAGTGTATTAATAATTTGCTAAATAATTTTATAACTAACACCAGCTATAAACAGAGTGCGTGAACTAAAGACAGCATGTGCAAACACTTGAAAGTCAACATGCATCAATGATAGCGTGTTGTACCATGTCTGATAGTGTTAAATTTCACAAAATATCCACCAAATTAAAAAAATAATGCATACCACCTGTTTAAGAATGAATATTAATCCAAATAAATCCAAAATTTTGAATGGATGACTTGAATTTCACAAACAAAGAATTGGATTTAATGGAAGGCTTCTTCTGTACTATGTTGTGTACAAAATCAAAGCCTGGTAACACCCAGCAGTGGGAAGGGGAGGTAATGTGCAAGAGTTGCTGCCCTTTGTCTATATGCTATAGACAGAAAAGATGAATTTTCGTCTTAGTAGGACTGGATTCGGGAGGTAGCAGGCTTATATCCTAATGTTAATGTGATCAGGGAATGTATTCAAAGGAGAAGCTAGATACCCTTGGACTGTGTTACATACAATATCTGTATATAAAAAACTAGATTCCCTTGGACTGAGTTACATACAATATCTGTATATAAAAAGCTAGATTCCCTTGGACTGTGTTACATACAATATCTGTATATAAAAAACTACATTCCATTGGACTGTGTTACATACAATATCTGTATATAAAAAACTACATTCCATTGGACTGTGTTACATACAATATCTGTATATAAAAAGCTAGATTCCCTTGGACTATGTTACATACAATATCTGTATATAAAAAGCTGGATTCCCTTGGACTGTGTAACATACAATATCTGTATATAACAAACTGGATACTATTGGACTATGTTACATACAATATCTGTATATAAAAAGCTAGATTACCTTAAACTGTGTTACATACAATATCTGTATATAAAAAGCTGGATTCCCTTGGACTATGTTACATACAATATATGTATATAAAAAGCTGGATTCCCTTGGACTGTGTAACATTAAATATATGTATATAAAAAACTACATTCCCTTGGACTGTGTTACATACAATATCTATATATAACAAAGTGGATTCACTTGGACTGTGTTACATACAATATCTGTATATAAAAAGCTAGATACCCCTGGATTATGTTACATACAATATCTGTATATAAAAAGCTGGATTCCCTTGGACTGTGTTACATACAATATCTGTATATAAAAAGCTGGATTACCTTAAACTGTGTTACATACAATATCTGTATATAAAAAGCTGGATTCCCTTGGACTATGTTACATACAATATATGTATATAAAAAGCTGGATTCCCTTGGACTGTGTTACATACAATATCTGTATATAGAAAACTACATTCCCTTAGACTGTGTTACATACAATATCTGTATATAAAAAACTACATTCCCTTGGACTGTGTTACATACAATATCTATATATAACAAAGTGGATTCACTTGGACTGTGTTACATACAATATCTGTATATAAAAAGCTAGATACCCCTGGACTATGTTACATACAATATCTGTATATAAAAAGCTGGATTCCCTTGGATTGTGTTACATACAATATCTGTATATAGAAAACTACATTCCCTTGGACTGTGTTACATACAATATCTGTATATAACAAGCTGGATTCCCTTGGAATATGTTACATGCAATATCTGTATATAACAAGCTAGTTTGGTTTGGTTTTGTGGGATTTAATGGCATTTTTCAGCACATGATAGGCTTTACATGGCATTAAGTATATTTAGGGAAGGAAGAACCCTTGAAGACCCCATGAAGAACCATCAACCACAGGGCAAGCTAGTGGCAAGCTTTCTCACATACCCACATTGGTCAAGCCGAGACTCAAACTCATGCAGACAGAGATGAGATGTGTGAGTGATCTGTAAAGGCAAGCACCTTAGACCACTCAGCCACACAGGGCCCCTATAACAAACTAGAATCCCTTGGACTTTGTTGCATACAAAGTTCACTGTAATACTTCATATGCACAGAGTTGTTCTGCTCTTGTTGATGTCTTTTCTTCCAAAAGAAATAAGTTGCAAAAGAAAATGTATAACTCGTGTGAAATTATAAGGTATAAACCTGTTTACACATTGTATCTTTGTGACAAACCCATGCATATTGATAGGCAACAACAACAAGAAAAAAAAGTGCATGGCTATACCTGGTATAGTTTAATGTGTACTCATGGAAAATTAAAATAATATAGTTCAAGCATGTACTCATGGAAAATTAAAATAATATAGTTCAAGCATGTACTCATGGAAAATTAAAATAAACTATACAGTAAAACAAAGAAATTGTCTAATCAAATTCATCCAAGTTGACACTTACAATGACTTCTAAAGGCCAAGCTGTGAGAAATCTCTGGGGATTAGGAAACTGTTCAAAGATTGGGATTACAAATAATAGGAGGCCTGCAGATAGGGGAGCCTGGTACAGCAACAACTGCATAGAATTGACCTGAAATTCACGTTGTTTCTCACCTACCCACTGTAACAGAAAATACAAATTGAAAGATAAGAATATTTACATTACTCAAATATAATTTATAAACTTTCTGTATAGCAGATTCAGAAAGATTTTGTAATTTCCAATATTTTCTTGCAGATATATTTGTGAAGACAGTACATGGAAAAATGTAAGATAAATTATATTTTGAAGAACAAATACATCTTTAATTCAAGTACATGTACACCTTAATATATGTAAGCAAACAATTCTATTTTAAACTTCCATTGACTGCACCAGTACAAGATAGGCAACTCAAGTATCTTGGCTTTAAATGCCACCTTTCACTTCTTTATAAAAGATTTAAAACAAAAACTGTTTGGACTTCAACTGCAACATACCTGAACCTGACTAATGGCATTTATACTCCCATATCAATTGGTTTCCCTCTTGGAAACTCAATGATTCAATTTGGTAAAGCTACAGTGTTATGTTCCAAATGTTAGACACATGTAGTTTTTGTTTGGATTTTTTATTGGGGGGGGGAGGGGGGATAAAAACCTTAATTATGTAATTCTTGCCTGCTGCTATTGCATTGTTTTCCTTTTCCAGGGTGCTTAGTCCCCAGTCCAAGCTAATTAAATTATTCCCTCTTCCAATTAGTGCTGGAGGGCCAGAATTGAAAAGTACATAATCCCAGTCTGACTCCTTAGTCACAGCCAACATACAGAATACCATCCTCTTTTGACTTGTACCTCGAGTACAGGACATCTGAGCAGGGAGGGAGGGAGGGAATCTTTGCAGTAATAGCAGGTAAGTATTACATAATTAAAATAAGTTTACCCCCCCCCAAAAAAAAAAAATACATTTAAATAGCAGTAATACATTAATACTTGCATTGCTGAATTTACCAGTTAGGAGGAAGGCTGATGGTCTAAATAAATCTGGTATAGGAAACTATTGTACTTACCCTCACATTAGGAGTGTTCACTACAGTAAGCTGGTAGAAGGATCGGTCACATGTTGTGCCATCACTTTAGGGCCCAACGAAAAAATGCAACTGTTTTGATGCACTAAAGATAAAAGGAGAAGGTAGTGTGAGACCACCAAAAGGTGGCACTCATAACATCCAAAGAGGAGTGATTCAAACAGGCCCAAGATGTTGCAATAGCCCTAACTTCATGGGCTTTAATCCTCATGAAAGAAAGGTGCTCTCAGTGAGGGACTGGCAAGCTACCTTGATACTGAGAACAATCCACCTGCAAATAGTGGCTGCTGAAATATTAGAGGAACCCTTAAGGGTAAGAAGAGATAATTTCACCCTTTCCTCCTCCCTTTAGAAGCCAAATAAAACCTTATGGACCTAGCTGGGCAAAGGAGCCTATTTTGATCATCCCTAGCACAGATATTACTGAGATTGGGGATCGCATTAGGAAATGGAGATACAGAAGATAGCTGATTCTTACCCAGAAACCTAGGTTGGCACAGATGAGAAACCAAATCATAATTACCATTGAACTGTAAACAACTAATTTCTACTGACAAAGCATGAAGCTCCTACACCTCACTAATGCTAAGGGGAGCAGGAAAACCGTCTTAAGGGTAAGGTTCTCAAAGGAAGCTTCACTCAGTGGTTCATAAGGTGGTTTGACAATACCCAGAGAACACACAAAAGATTCCATATAGACATTTGTGTGCAAGATATTAGTCTCTGAAGCTCAAAATACCTGATTACAGCAAGAGTCAACACATTTCCTACTGTAACAATAACAGAAGATTCTCCACTTTGCATCCTAAACCCTGTAAGCAGATTGCCTCCTAGCCTGGGCAATGAAGTTGGCAACCTTGCTTGAAAACTGACCCTGTCGAACTGCTTGCTTCAGATAAACCTAGTATGAAGGTGGAGAATCTGTGGGCTGTTATGAAGGAGGGACCCCCATGCTGCGAAAGCAGGTCCCTCTTCTGTGTAATCTCTTGGGTTCATCTAACAACAGATCATAACTTCCCTTCTGGCAGCCCATCAGACTACCACACATATTAGAGATTTGTCCTGAGGAGGGAATAATTAGCTTGTAATGGGGACTAAGCATCCTGGAAATCAATGCAACAGTAGCGGGTGATGTATTACTGCTATTAAACATTAATTTTCTTCATATCTGAAAAACAAAACATAATTTTCTTTTTTTCCACAACTTTCTGAATATATGTCTTCTGTCTGGTTCTAAACTTACCACTTGATATAATGATGTTACAATTACACCTATTGTTGCAAATATAATGCCTATGAGGTTGAATTTTACATCGTAGAAGGAATTCAGAAATACACCAACTGCTATTGGAACCTGTAAATAGAATATATACAATGTGAGAAACGAACATACTTCATATGGAAAAGAAACATCAAAGAATACATTATAATCTGATTACAGGAACTTTATTGATCAAATAATTTTATCAACAAAAATGTTTTCTGTAAAAGTAATTGATTATGAATCACTATTTTAAAGTAAATGATAATCTAAAACTGACTCAACCTCACAATAAAAGTCCTACAATTTTTTCCAATGCCTCAGCCACACCAAGTTTTGTGATTTTGCTTAATCATTCAAGCTTAATCTTACTACTGAATGGTTGGCATGTGTATCTATGTTAATTTTCTAGCTATTGATTGAATGAGGTGAATTAAGTGTGTATCAATACAAGTTTTCTTCATAAACAAATTACAAAGGATCAGTATGTGGTCTATTTTCTGTTACTGAAATTGTTTCATATAATTTGATTATCAATACATTTTCAACTGATTTTTGCCTTAAAATTTTGTCAATTCTCCCCAGCTTCTAACATTACTGAAAATTAAAACTACTGGCAGATATTCAACAGTAGGGAAACAGTATATTAAATATTTTATAAGTATATTTCTTACCATACATTTTGAATAGTCTAAACTCTAAGAATTAATCTAGGCAGTTTGTAATTATAAGTCTGAAGTCTGCAAAAAAGCTGCATGCCTTCTTCTCACATTTATTGTTTATTCACTGAACTCACATAATAATCCCTGCTATCTTTGACCACATTCATGGAGGGGATGAAACAATGTGCAGATTTACAAAACAAGTACAAACAAAAGGTAGCTACAATAACATAAGACATGATAAGATACTATTTATTTATAGTCTGTATGATTAAAACAACAATTAAACATAAGCTGTAATGAGCTTTTTACAAACATTACATAAAAGAAGAGTCCCTCAAACGTGGCTAACACTCTACTGGCCAAAAAGAATTTCCAGGAATTCAAGATAAGACCACATCTTCCCTTTAACTTCTGAATGTTGAAAGCATCTCTGATATTCTTCAGCGATAACAATATTTTCAAATTTGCTGCCATTGTTGCCATATTGGATGTCAGATTTGCAATATTTTCATTTAGGACCAAGCGGACATCATCATAAGTGTTTTGGTGAAAACCCCATGTCAATATGACCATCTATTCGGGAGTAGTAGTGACAAGAAGATTTTCAAAATGGCCATCATGGCAGCCATACTGGATGTATGATTTACACCATTTTCATTTCATACAAACTAGGTATCATAAGAAGTCTATGTGTGAAAACCTCATGTTGATATGGCCATCCATTTGGGAGAAGTAGAGGTAATATTTTCAAGATGGCCACCATGGTGGCCATATTGAGGGTCAGTTTCCATCTTTTTCATGTAGGACCAACTAGATACCAAAAGAACTCTTCTGATGAAAACCCCCATGTTAAAATGACTTTCCATTAAAGAGGAGTACAGTAGCAACCACAAGATTTTCAAGATGGACACTATGGTGGCCATACTGGACATCAGATTGGCACCATTTTAATTTAGGACCAAAGACATCTTAAGAAGTCTTATGATGAAAACCCCACCCTGATACAACTTTCTTTTTGGTGAAGTAACAATAACAAGATTATCAAGATGGCTGCCATGTTGGCCATATTGGACATCAGATAGTTACCATTGTCATTTCAGACCAACTAGACATCAGAAGAACTCTTTAAGTGAAAACACAATGTTGATATGATCATCCATTCTGGAGAAGTAGAGACTTACTAATCCATCTAGCATACCATTAGCCATTGGCTTGCAAATTAGAATATAATATCTTATTAAAACACATGCCTGTGAATGTGCAAGAGTTTTTTCTGTCGGCACAATTGATATGAACATCTGCTAAGGTCACATGCAATACATTATACCTGGGGTTACAATGCTAGCTACATGACTGGGTTGAGGGAGCATCTCAAAAGCCATAAACTACTGTCATTCAGTGTACATCTAAAAAATGACATGACGAGGTCGTTTTCACTTTCGTAACATAAGACGGAGAAGTTTGCCTGGTAGCTTGACCCCTGCATAAGGTAGACAATAAAACTCCTTAGATAAATCCATCAGAACTGCAGTTACATATTTGTTTTCATCAAGAGTCTTCTTCCAGTAAATGTAAAAGAGTGGTCTGGCAGCAGTGACCTTTTCATAAGCACACAAATATTTCTCAAAATGTTCTCAAAAAATTATGCCAACTGGGTCTCAATTGATTTCTCAAACAGCCTGGATATAATGGGTAAAATGCTAACTGGTCTGTAGTTTTATTTATCAAGAGGATTGCTCTTTTAAAAAATTGAACTACTTGTGCTTCCTTCAAACAATCAGGAAAAATATTTGACTGTAGTGTTTGATATATTAGAACTGTAACATGGCCAACAAAGATTGGTGCTACAACTTTTAACAATCTAACAGGAATTTCATATTCACCTTCCCCCCAGTAGCTTTCTTGAATTCAAACTTGTATCATTTTATGCACTTCATCATGGTTAACCTGCTTAAATTCAAAAACTTATGTTACTCTTGACTTTAATAACCTTGATACTTTGATGACTTAAAGGGTCAAAAGGAACATCCTTGCCAATGTCTAATGCCACATTTACATAAAAGTTAATGAAGATTTCACATATTTTCCTAGTATTGTTTAAAATTGTTTGTACCTGCTACAAAAAATGATCATTCCTAGACCAGCAGAACTTTTATTAGAAAACTAAGGTTTAACAGACCAGAAGTTTGTATATTTAGTGCCCACATCTTTCTAAAAAGTTTTCAGAGACTTATTCTTTAATTTGTTACCAAATTTCGGTTGCGTAGAAACACTGAAACACAGAACACATTGAAAATACTAAAATTCACTTCAATTATATTGTAAATACCACAGTGTGTCATTGGTTGTGTATGTATGATTCATAGCTTTGATAATTTAATATTAGTTACATAACAGAGTAACGTGTACTTTCGTTACTGACTAAAAGTGATGCAAAAGTAAATACTGGAAAGCAAATTAATAAGAAGCTGGAAATTATGTCACATTTGAATTTTGAAATTACATTAATAAATATATCACATAAACAACAGATTCAACATTCAAAATTGTGCTTTGGGGCGACAATTTTATCGGTAGACTGGGTAGATACTGCAACTTTGATTTGAAGGTAAATATTTTTATTATTAAAAGAATGTATTACAATGTATACATTAGTTTAATGCTTAAGCAATGAGTTAAATTTCTGACAGAAATGATACATGCAAGGTATTCGGCTGTTGTTTTTCAATAGCTAATTATCAAATTATGAATTAAATTTAATGATATGGTTAAACATAAAGTAAAAAAACTATAAAACAATAATAATTTGACAAAATAAATACACATACTTATGTGTACTTGTTAATATTTATAATATACAAATAAATAAATACTAATAATGATTTATTATGAAGATTATTATATTATTATATTAATAATGATTTATTATCAAGATTATTATATTATTATTTCAGGTTCCAGATGTGTGAGATTTGTGCAAGCCAGCAAGTAAAATAGCTGTACAGTGTAAGTGTAACTAACAGGAATTCTGCGTGGACAATTATTAACTGATCTAAATACAAAGATACCGGTACATGTGAGAATGGTATGTCAAATCATTTGCACATCTATTTCAGTATTTACATCACAACAATAACTTTTTGCACATGATTCAGAGTAGTTACATCATCCATACACTGTTCATAGAGGAATCAATGTCTGTGAATGGATGCATATAACAAATAAACCAGCAAATAGTACACCACTGGATGGCTGATGTAAAATGGTCGTCAAGTATATTGACAGTCTGTCATTAACCATTTTTTAAACCTTCTGTACAGTGAAAATTGGAGACTAGTCTGCTATTGGAGGAAGAGTATGGGATACCAGGCAGTGAAAATTGGAGACTAGTCTGCTATTGGAGGAAGAGTATGGAATACCAGATAGTTACAGAAATGGGTGTCATACACAAAGACAATTTTTTAACATATTTCAAAATTTATTAGTTTCATAATTTTAAAATATATATGCAACACATAAATGTTTATAAATATTATACAAATAATGCAAGAAGCAACTTATATCAATTGAACTGAAAAGTCTACGGCCACAGCATATGGCCACGTGAACAAAGCATGAATATATACAAGAAATTTATTCATTAAAATATAAGAATTAATTAACACATTATCTTATTATATATTCAACGGACAATTTACTAATATCTACATGTTTACATACATGGCATCACAGAAATAATGAACTTATATTAGTCTTATTAACATTAAAGTTGAACATTAGGTACCGAATTTTAAAGACCCATGTAATTAAGGTGAGTAACGATATTTGTATAATCTTGATTGTTACATTGTACAATGATGTTTTTAAATCAAAGAACCAAAGTATCTTGCCATGAACATGAAAGAGTAATTGTTCTTTTTTAATATACCTTAACTTAGTACTTGCTTTTGATGTTGGGACAAAAAGGATCAATTAAGGATGGATTAATTAAACATAGTTGTTTATATCTAATTACCATAACAATAAATTATGTTTTTAATTTTTAATTAAATTGTGTTATCATCATTATTGATATAATTACAAATGAAAACTTCAAAGATCAATTAGAAATGGATTCATTAAATGTAGTTGTTAAACCTAATATACCTAAAAGCACTGTAATATCAATGATGTGTATCTGTACCTATATTTTCGCACAACCACACTTGCTTGATTTTATTTTCATTTTATTCACTCATTCTAAATACATCTATTCTATTATATTATATTATGTAACTAATATTAAATTATAAAAGTTATGAATTATACATATACAATCAATGATACACTATGGTATATACGATATAATTGAAGCGCATTTCAGTGTTTTCAATGTGTTCTGGTGTTTCTATGCACCGCAAAATTTCTGTTTTCTTCAGTCAGAGAAATTTGCGGTCTGGATAGAACGGTCAGTCAAAATAATTTTATTAATTAGTAGCAAGGGGTCCAATGATTAGTTTTATATTAATCGGACCGTCCAACATGGATTGTTTTAATACAGTTGTTGTCAACCACCAGTTATATCTGATAAATATTTTTTTAAAAGTGGCAGAGAACAACTTGTTGGTCTAATAATATTACCACAGTAAACTTGACTTTATTTGTGAAGGATTTCTTGTAGAAATATGTCTGTATAAACATGATGCACGGAGTTGTCATAGTCTTTACCAACTGGTATGTTCCAACAGTATTAGTCTCCAATGACAGGTTCGTAAAAACAACAAACCCACAAAATGTCAATGCTAAAGGCAGCATAGATAAAACTGGGAGGCGTTTGGGCTGGAACAAGTCCATTTGATAGCATATTAGTAATCCAATTGTTGTGACGATAAAATGAATACAAGTTAGGGTTATATTAGGAAATCCATAGTGTGTATATATCCATTTGTTGACGAGGACGATTAAAATTGAGCAAAAAATATTCAAGACTAAACAAATTGTTATGAGTGTTTTGCTTGGAGAGCCGGACAACGTTTTCGCCGCCATGCTGCTGTCAATCGGAAATCATCAAGCTTTCTTTGAAAGTCAACACTAACCTTTCGGACCACCTCGGCTATTTCTGCAAGGCAAAAATATACATCGGATCATGCGCAACTTTTAGGTCAATCCTACAGATCATAGCTCGAATGTATGCCGACCACCTCGGCTATTTCAGAAACAAGGATTGACCGAGAAGTGCGAATGCATCGCACTAGTTGTTTCATTCATAGTTCGGTCAATCCTACAATTATTTCAATCGTAGAAATAGCTGAGATATTCCGAATAGATTTCGCTTTCCTTTTGGGGGGTGTGGAGGGGAGGGGGGAGAAATTTCTGGCGCACAAAATGAATGATTGTATGTAAAGTACTGCTCCAACATACATCACAGGCATGCTTTTGTCTCATAATAGCCGATGATATTCCGATTGACCCCGCATTTGGATTATATCGGCTGTATCTACGAGATTGGATTGACTGTACGATTGAGAAGTTATGAATGAAAAAAACATTTCGATGCATTCTCAGATTCTCTTTCAGACTTTACAAATTCCGGTGCTTTTCAAAACCGATTACTTCCATTTAGGCATTATGGGATTGTGAACTATATGCAGAATTTACTTACCTCCGAAATTAAAGAGCTTAACAACGTGCACTAACTACGCACCTCCGAAATTAAAGATTTGATAACGGAAGTGTTGAAATGAACATGGGCAATTAAACGTTTGCAAAACTACATGTTAGCACACTTTTATGAAGAATTTTAGTTAGATCAAATTAAAATCAAGACATATATTTAATTCATTTTAGCAAGTCATCACAACAAAATAAAATTAATGGCCAAATATTTGGAACTATTTTGTTTAGCTCTTAACTCACATACACGTGTACAGAGCAGGATGGCGTAGGGATAATATCCCAAACTGGATTTATCCGGATACCCTGGCATGGGAGGCTAAATTTGGCTAGTAAATCTCCAGACAGCAGAGACGCATACTTAGCGGCGATGGTTCGGAGTGTTTCTCGGTCAATCCTTGTTCAGTAAATAGCCGAGATGATCTGAACCTTAGTAAATGGCCTTTGCGCATTAATACACGAGCAAGTTGACTGGATCCTACCTTTTATCTATCATCGCAAATTGAAATCAAATAAAAACGAGGCATAAACAACCAGACTATTTAATGCGTTTCAGATGCGCTTCATTGCGACTTTATTGGTATATCGTGATGTCATCCGCGTGCTACCTTATAACATCGTCAGCTCTGTGACCCATCTCTGTAGGTAAAGTATTCCTGACATTTTCTCCGACGTACTAGGTAAAATCTTCACATTCTGCACGCATACCATTAAAGAGGAAACATCGCAGAAAATATATTATACATCGAGTTTTACATCGTTGTGGCGTAGGTATTTTCCTTCCAAAGTGAGATAACCCACTGTGAGGAGCCTGTTTACATCCGAGTGTTTTATTATAATAATAATTATTATTATTATTATTATTATTATTATTATTATTATTATTATTATTATTATTATTAATTTCGTACAAGGGAAGAAAAAGTCCTAGAAGATTCTGAGTGCAAACCATAGCACACTCTGCACCAACGCCGCAAAGTATGGGCGTCTGCTTTTTGACGATTTACTATCCTATTATGGATATGATCCCTACACCGACCAGCTCTGCGGACACGTACGTCTGTTAAGAGTCTAACAAAATAATTCAAAACACTTGACCCCTTTACGTATTTTGTTGTGATGACTTGCTAAAGCCAATCTAATATATGTCTTGATTGTAATTTTATACTAAATAAACTTATTCTTAAAAATGTGTTAACATGTTTTTTTACAAAATGTAAAGTTGCCCATGCTCATTAGAGCACTTCCATTTCGGAGGTACGTAGTTTTCGCACCTTGTCAAGCTCTTCAGTTTCGGAGGTCAGTAAATATTTCATGTAGTCCGCAATCTCATAATGCCTAAATAGAAGTGATCGGTTTAGAAATACACCGGAACTTATGAAGTTTGACCATAGTGTATACGGAAAACTCGGCATACCTTAGTAAGTCCGTTATATATCTATGTAACCGTTGTTCTGATTGAATGCATTCAAAAATGTTTTAATGTTTGACGTGCTGCTGTTTGCCCATAGATCAAGATTTTTTTTTCTTAATGGAAATAAATAAAATTTCTGTATTTGTCTTTTTTTGGTTTTTCAAAATAAGAAAGTTATAGCTCTTGAATAAGAGCAATACCCAAGGGAGTAAAATCTTCCTCTTTTATAGAAGAGTATCCAAGGGAAGTAAATCTTCCTTAAATACATTTATAAGGGAATTCCTTTACTCTCGTCCTGCCCTGGCTGTATCTGCATAGAGAAATTGCATATATCAGTTTGGGGAAAAATCGGCAAAAACTACGCTTCCTTGCGGCTTGTACATCAAGGCGAAACGTTTTAATCTCATCTCTGGAGAATGTGTTTGCATTGCCCAGAAGATGATGTCATAATCCTCAAAAATTATGACGTCATAACGTACATGCTGTCAAGAGACGCTTGGCTTGTATAAAACTAAATTGTATTTACAACATTCTTCCTGGTTGATATAGCTTTTACTATTCTTTACTTTTAAGATGTGAATTGGCATGCTTTGTTTTCATTATTAATTTATTTTATCTTAATATACACTCGCCGCGCCGCCTAGCCTTCATTTCACTGGTTTCGCTAACATCTGCGTCACACTTCTGGGACTCGTGCGAGAACAGATAACTTATCAACCTCCAGCTTTGAAAAACGTAAAGAAATGTCATGCTTTTTACCCTGCGCCGATTTGAATCTAACAACCAATCGCTGCACTTCGGAGGAGGTGGGTGTCCCAAACTAACGCTGTTCTGCTAATGACGTTTCTAGCAAACCAGTCGGGAGACAGAGATATTGCTAACTACCGGTCTATGATATTAGCTTGCCAATTTAGGCCGCAACTTGATATGGAAATCTTATACAAATTCAATATAGCGGAAAAGCCGTAATAGTCTAGTTCTGTCTGCAAGAACAAGATATGTATAGTCTGTAACCATAGAGTTTATAGTTGGACTAGAGTGTGATCGAACTCTACATTGACTAGAGTGACGTCATGTAGAAGGTATAGTCTGACCATCGAGAGCCGTGTGGTTCCTCAGGTAGCCAATATGGGAGTTGGAAGTAAAGTGTATATTGCAACCCTTTGGATACTACAAGTGAAACGAGATATTATAAAACAACGAGAAAATTTGGAAGTAAAAGGTTGTATTTTTGTACTGAATTGTATAGGATGATATGAAAATGTATTTAGCAGGAAATAGCAGGGAAAAAACTCCAATTTACCTTTCTTATACCAGAAAGTTTACGTAGTAACATGTTTCCGACGAGTACTTGTTTCCGATAACGTAAATCATAAACCATGTTCTTTATGAATTAAAATTTATTTCAAAACATTTTGTTGCTTTTTCTCTCGACAAGAAAAAAAGTTATTAGAAGAAATTGACGATTCCGCAATCTTGAAGCCACTAAGGACTACAAAGATAGTTCGATCATCGACCATACAGTAGTTCTGGAAGTTAAACTGCGTGTGCCTGGTCGACTCGTGTCATCATAGTGTTATGTATGATGTTTATATAATATTATAAATATTTTGGGAAATTATAAATGTTTCTTCACTTTAATATTTGCTTAAATCTTAATGTTTATCAGGAAAAACATGTTTAACTAGTGTCCTTGAATTAGGTTGTTTTGATCAATATGTTTTCTCAATTTGAAGGTCAAGGTTGAATTTTTTTTTTCAGTTAGAATTCCATTAAGATGACTCATATTCTAGAACATTCTGTCATGTGACCAATCTTTATATATAACATGTTTGGTGGACATTTTTTCAGTTTTGACATTACCATCAGTCTTGTAAAGAGCTATTACAGTTGTGAAAATTCATTCCAAATTTTAAGAGAGGAATTATTTTAAATATTCATTGGATTATAACAGTGCTCACAAACTTTTGGATTTTGGATTTTTAATTGATGATTTTGGAATTTATGTGAACTTATTCAAAGATTTTGGAATACTTCATTTTGACATCAGCACATCAAGATTTCTACTACATCAGGACTTTGGAGACCATTAGCACATCGTAACATTCAAGGACACAGCCGTGAATTCGGAACATTCTATATTTAGGACTTGTGATTAGAATCATTCATTCTTATTGGATTATTAGGATTTCAAAACACATTACTGTAAGTGACTTTTTGATTTTTCATTTTAATTATCTAGTAATAAATTGCTTGTTGATTTTTACTTGATTTGTTGGTTTCACTTTCTTTCTGTTACATTTTTCTTAGACCATAGAGTCGTAACAGAAATTGGGGGCTCGTCCTTCCGGGATTGAATTTCTTTAAAGCATATTAGAGATATTAAATTTATCTTTGAAATTCATATTGATTTTGTCTCTGAATTTTTTTTGTCTTTGGCAAAGATTTTTAAATAGAGAAATTTTTGTGTGTGAAACCAACAAGCATTTACAATGGCATCTAATGTTCAGAATTTCATTTCAAAACCTACCCAGGAGGGGTTAGAGTGTATGAGAAAGGATGAGTTGCTCGAGCTTGCCAGAAAATACAGTCTATCTGAGGCAAAAGTATCATTGACAAAACAGGAAATAAAGATTATTTTAATTCAATATTTAGTAGGAAAGGGAATTTTTGAAAATAGTGCTTTAAGTTTGAAGAGAAAGCCTGTATCTGGTTCTGACAGGAAATTAAGGGAATTAGAGTTAAAGTACCAGATGGATTTAGAATTGGCAAAGCTTCAGATTCAGAGAGAGAGAGAAAAAGAAGAGAGGCAGATGGAGAGAGAGAAAGAAGAGAGGCAGATACAGATGGAGAGAGAGAAAGAAGAGAGGCAGATACAGATGGAGAGAGAGAAAGAAGAGAGGCAGATACAAATGCAGAAAGAAGAGAGGCAGATGGAGAGGGAGAGAGAGAAAGAGGAGAGACAGATGCAGATGCAAAGAGAAGAAAGGGAAATGCAATTTAAATTAAGAGAATTAGAACTGGCAAACAGAGCACACTCCACTCCTTTAAACACAAGTCCAGGTTTTGATGTTACTAGATATATTAGGTTAGTACCCCCTTTTCAGGAAAAAGAAGTAGATAAATACTTTCTTCATTTCGAGAAAATAGCTGAAAACTTGAAATGGCCCAGAGAGCATTGGACTTTGTTATTACAAAGTGTACTTATTGGCAAAGCTCGTGAAGTCTACACTTCACTGTCAGTACAACAAAGCACTGATTATGATGTGGTTAAGGAGTACATCTTGAAAGCTTATGAGTTGGTACCAGAGGCATATCGACAAAGGTTTAGGAATTGTAGAAAAGAAACTGGACAAACTCATGTTGAATTTGCAAGGGATAAAGAACAACTTTTTGATAGGTGGTGCTCAGCCAAGAAAGTTGATCAAGCTTATAATAACCTCAGACAGCTCGTATTAATTGAAGAGTTCAAGAGGTGCATCCGTAGTGATGTTAAAACCTATCTTGACGAGCAGAATGTGGAAACTTTGGAAAATGCTGCTCGTATGGCTGATGATTATTCCTTGACTCACAAAATTTCATTTGGCAGTAAGTCGTCCTCTCAGCAGTTTTCTGGTAAAAAACCATTTCAATCTCATTCGAGTACTTCCAAATTTCACAACAGCACAACTGTTAGGAATCAAACATCTGATAAGACTGATCAGAAATCCTTATCTCTTCCTACGTGCACTTATTGTAAAACGAAAGGGCACGTTATTTCTGATTGCTTCAAGTTGAAAAATAAGCAACAGAGTAAAGACAGAGCTTTTCCAAATGTTCTTATTTCTACGAGGTCAAGGTCACGGTCTTGTATTGAAAGCAATACATTTGTTGGGTCAAACAAACCCCAGTCTGATTCTATTTTAGAGGCTTATGAACCATTCATGTCAGAAGGTTCTATATCACTTATTGGTGATTCTGCCAAGCCTATCCCAATTAAAATATTAAGGGACACTGGAGCTTCTCAGAGTCTTTTATTATCAGGTACTTTGCCTTTGTCTGAAGAGTCTTATTCAAGTGAAAGTGTTCTTGTTCAGGGAGTAGAGTGCGGCTTTGTAAATGTTCCTCTTCATTGTGTAAATTTGGCATCAGACTTAGTTTCTGGACCTGTGACTGTTGGGGCAGTGACTTCTTTACCCATAGAGGGTGTTCATTTATTACTAGGCAATGACCTAGCTGGAGATAAGGTCGTGGTTAATCCACTTGTAACTGACAAGCCTTGTTTGGATCAGAAAGTTGATCCTGTCGAAACTGAAATCCCTGATTTGTACCCTGCTTGTGCAGTTACTAGAGCTATGGCAAAAAGAGCTCTTGAGAGTGATGTTGATCAGGATATTATTCCTTTAGCTGACACATGTATTGGTCAGTCTTTTGATGAGGTCACTTTTTCCTCAGGTATTGATCAATCAAATGGTATTGATCACAGTGATCCTCTTTTGGCAACTCATTCTCTTTGTTCTAATCAGGATGACAAACGACAATCTCTTGTCGTTGAACAGGAGCAAGATCCCGAGATATCTTGTTTGTTTCAGAGGGCTATTAGTGAAACTGAAGCCACACAAGTTCCAGTGTGTTACTTTGTGAAAAATGGGGTCCTTATGAGGAAATGGAGACCACCTGATGTACCCGCTGGTGACGAGTGGTCAGTGAGCTATCAAATTGTTGTTCCTAAGTCATATAGACAGGAAATTCTTAATTTAGCCCATGAAACTCCTTTGGCTGGTCATTTAGGAGTCTTATCACAAGATCTTGAATCATTTTTATTGGCCGAAACTCAAAAGTGATGTTTCTAAATACTGCAGATCTTGTCACACTTGTCAAATGGTAGGAAAACCCAATCAGAAGATACCTAAGGCTCATCTGCAACCTATTCCTGCATTTGATGAACCATTTAGTAGAATAATGGTAGACTGTGTTGGTCCTTTACCTAAAACCAAGTCAGGCAACCAATACTTGTTGACCATCATGTGTGCATCTACAAGATTTCCAGAGGCAATTCCTCTGAGAAATATAAAAACTAAAACTATTGTGAAAGCTTTGGTGAAGTTTTTTACACTTGTTGGCCTTCCCAAATCTGTCCAGTCGGATCAAGGGTCAAATTTTATGTCTGGAATTTTCCAGCAAGTTATGCATGAACTAGGCATCCAACAGTTTAAATCTTCTGCCTATCACCCTGAAAGTCAAGGTGCTTTGGAAAGATTTCATCAAACTTTGAAGAATATGATTCGATCATATTGCTTTGATACAGAAAAGGATTGGGATGAGGGTGTTCATTTGTTGTTGTTTGCTGTTAGGGAATCAGTTCAAGAGTCGTTGGGTTTTAGTCCCTTTGAACTAGTTTTTGGTCATACTGTCCGTGGACCATTGAAATTATTGAAAGAGAAACTTCTTTCAAATGAAGACTCAAAGATTAATCTTCTTGATTATGTTTCTGATTTCAAATACAAGTTGTCAAAGGCCTGTGAAGTAGCAAGAACTAATCTTCACAATACCCAGTCAAAAATGAAATTAAGGTATGACAGAAATTCACAGGAAAGGAGTTTTAAACCTGGTGACAAAGTTCTGGCTCTCTTTCCCATACCTCAGAATCCTCTTCAGGCTAAATTTTTTGGTCCTTATACCGTTGAAAAGAAAGTAAATGACTTAAATTATATCATTAACACTCCTGGGAGACGGAAACAGAAACAACTTTGTCATATAAATATGTTAAAGGAATATTTTGACAGAGATAGCCCAGCTAATTATTCAGTTAATTTAGTTGTACCTGTCCCACACAGTGAAGATATCAACGATGGAATACAATCAGACTATAGTGACTCTGGTATAACCAATCTTCGGAATTCAGAAATATTGGACAACCTAGACCAGAAACTTTCACATCTACAACAACAGGAAAGAAATGAACTAAAACAGCTATTACATGACTATGAGCACTTGTTTCCTGATGTTCCAACACGAACAAGTAAAATTTATCATGACGTTGACATTGTAGATTCTGCGCCTGTGAAACAGCATCCTTATAGGATGAATCCTCTCAAACAGAACTATCTGAAGAAAGAAATTCAGTATTTACTGGAGAATGATTTCATAGAACCAAGTAAAAGTAACTGGAGTTCACCATGTATTCTTGTTCCCAAGCCAGATAATACATTCCGTACGTGTACTGACTATAGAAAAGTCAACAGAGTCACCAAAACTGATTCATTTCCAATCCCAAGAATGGACGATTGCATTGATAAAATTGGAAATGCTAAATATGTCACCAAGTTTGACCTTTTAAAAGGATTCTGGCAAATTCCACTGACGGAAAGGGCAAAAGAAATTTCAACATTTGTAACTCCAGATGGACTTTATCAATATAAAGTCCTGCCGTTTGGAATGAAAAATTCGCCTGCAACGTTTCAACGTCTGATGAACATGATAACATTTGGTCTTGATAATTGTGACGCTTATATCGATGACGTCATTATCTACAACAACACCTGGGAAGATCATTTGGAAACCATTCGAAAATTCTTTGATCGACTCAGCGATGCGAATCTGACAATTAATTTGAGCAAAAGTGAGTTTTGCCATGCTTGTGTCACATTTTTAGGACATATTGTGGGACAAGGTCAAGTTAAACCTATAGAAGCTAAGGTCAAAGCTATCTCTGAATTTCAAGTTCCAATTTGTAAAAAGCAACTGATGCGATTTCTAGGTATGGCTGGATATTATCGGAAATTTTGTTCCAATTTTTCCAAAATTGCTGAACCTTTGACAAGTTTATTGAGTAAGAAAACCAAATTTCATTGGTCTGACAAGTGTCAGGAATCTTTTGACAAGTTAAAGGCCATGCTTAAGAATGCACCAGTTCTTTCTGCACCAAATTTTAGCCAATCATTTAAATTATCTGTTGATGCAAGTGATGTAGGGGTTGGTGGAGTATTGATTCAGGAAGACAAAAGTGGTGTGGATCACCCTGTGTGTTATTTTTCTAAAAAAACTAAACAAGCACCAGAACAATTATTCCACAATTGAGAAGGAATGTTTGGCTTTGATATTGGCTTTACAGCATTTTGAAGTGTATGTTACCTCAGCTCTTTCTCCAATTATTGTGTACAGTGATCACAATCCCCTTACTTTCATCAACAAAATGAAAGATAAAAATCGGAGATTGTTGAGATGGAGTTTGATATTGCAAGAATATAACATTGACATCAAACACATCAGGGGAAAAGACAATGTGATTGCAGATGCACTCTCACGTGCCTAGAAATGTAATATTGCTTGATGTAATTAAGTCCAGTATCATAAAACATGTTCTTATGTAATTTTGGTTATTATAGTATTAGATGTATATTCAAAAGAAAGCTTTATTATATAAATCTTTCTTTTTCTTTATGAGGGGAGGTGTTATGTATGATGTTTATATAATATTATAAATATTTTGGGAAATTATAAATGTTTCTTCACTTTAATATTTGCTTAAATTTTTATGTTTATCAGGAAAAACATGTTTAACTAGTGTCCTTGAATTAGGTTGTTTTGATCAATATGTTTTCTCAATTTGAAGGTCAAGGTTGAATTTTTTTTACAGTTAGAATTCCATTAAGATGACTCATATTCTAGAACATTCTGTCATGTGACCAATCTTTATATATACCATGTTTGGTGGACATTTTTTCAGTTTTGACATTACCATCAGTCTTGTAAAGAGCTATTACAGTTGTGAAAATTCATTCCAAATTTTAAGAGAGGAATTATTTTAAATATTCATTGGATTATAACAGTGCTCACAAACTTTTGGATTTTGGATTTTTAATTGATGATTTTGAAATTTATGTGAACTTATTCAAAGATTTTGGAATACTTCATTTTGACATCAGCACATCAAGATTTCTAGTACATCAGGACTTTGGAGACCATTAGCACATCATAACATTCAAGGACACAGCCGTGAATTCGGAACATTCTATATTTAGGACTTGTGATTAGAACAATCATTCTTATTGGATTATTAGGATTTCAAAACACATTACTGTAAGTGACTTTTTGATTTTTCATTTTAATTATCTAGTAATAAATTGCTTGTTGATTTTTACTTGATTTGTTGGTTTCACTTTCTTTCTGTTACATTTTTCTTAGACCATAGAGTCGTAACAGAAATTGGGGGCTCGTCCTTCCGGGATTGAATTTCTTTAAAGCATATTAGAGATATTAAATTTATCTTTGAAATTCATATTGATTTTGTCTCTGAATTTTTTTTGTCTTTGGCAAAGATTTTTAAATAGAGAAATTTTTGTGTGTGAAACCAACAAGTATTTACAATGGCATCTAATGTTCAGAATTTCATTTCAAAACCTACCCAGGAGGGGTTAGAGTGTATGAGAAAGGATGAGTTGCTCGAGCTTGCCAGAAAATACAGTCTATCTGAGGCAAAAGTATCATTGACAAAACAGGAAATAAAGATTATTTTAATTCAATATTTAGTAGGAAAGGGAATTTTTGAAAATAGTGCTTTAAGTTTGAAGAGAAAGCCTGTATCTGGTTCTGACAGGAAATTAAGGGAATTAGAGTTAAAGTACCAGATGGATTTAGAATTGGCAAAGCTTCAGATTCAGAGAGAGAGAGAAAAAGAAGAGAGGCAGATGGAGAGAGAGAAAGAAGAGAGGCAG
Organism: Margaritifera margaritifera; assembly: GCA_029931535.1. Taxonomy (NCBI): domain Eukaryota; kingdom Metazoa; phylum Mollusca; class Bivalvia; order Unionida; family Margaritiferidae; genus Margaritifera; species Margaritifera margaritifera. The sequence continues at coordinate 28,564 of JAQPZY010001135.1, read as the reverse complement.
ATACAGATGGAGAGAGAGAAAGAAGAGGCAGATACAGATGGAGAGAGAGAAAGAAGAGAGGCAGATACACATGCAGAAAGAAGAGAGGCAGATGGAGAGGGAGAGAGAGAAAGAGGAGAGACAGATGCAGATGCAAAGAGAAGAAAGGGAAATGCAATTTAAATTAAGAGAATTAGAACTGGCAAACAGAGCACACTCCACTCCTTTAAACACAAGTCCAGGTTTTGATGTTACTAGATATATTAGGTTAGTACCCCCTTTTCAGGAAAAAGAAGTAGATAAATACTTTCTTCATTTCGAGAAAATAGCTGAAAACTTGAAATGGCCCAGAGAGCATTGGACTTTGTTATTACAAAGTGTACTTATTGGCAAAGCTCGTGAAGTCTACACTTCACTGTCAGTACAACAAAGCACTGATTATGATGTGGTTAAGGAGTACATCTTGAAAGCTTATGAGTTGGTACCAGAGGCATATCGACAAAGGTTTAGGAATTGTAGAAAAGAAACTGGACAAACTCATGTTGAATTTGCAAGGGATAAAGAACAACTATTTGATAGGTGGTGCTCAGCCAAGAAAGTTGATCAAGCTTATAATAACCTCAGACAGCTCGTATTAATTGAAGAGTTCAAGAGGTGCATCCGTAGTGATGTTAAAACCTATCTTGACGAGCAGAATGTGGAAACTTTGGAAAATGCTGCTCGTATGGCTGATGATTATTCCTTGACTCACAAAATTTCATTTGGCAGTAAGTCGTCCTCTCAGCAGTTTTCTGGTAAAAAACCATTTCAATCTCATTCGAGTACTTCCAAATTTCACAACAGCACAACTGTTAGGAATCAAACATCTGATAAGACTGATCAGAAATCCTTATCTCTTCCTACGTGCACTTATTGTAAAACGAAAGGGCACGTTATTTCTGATTGCTTCAAGTTGAAAAATAAGCAACAGAGTAAAGACAGAGCTTTTCCAAATGTTCTTATTTCTACGAGGTCAAGGTCACGGTCTTGTATTGAAAGCAATACATTTGTTGGGTCAAACAAACCCCAGTCTGATTCTATTTTAGAGGCTTATGAACCATTCATGTCAGAAGGTTCTATATCACTTATTGGTGATTCTGCCAAGCCTATCCCAATTAAAATATTAAGGGACACTGGAGCTTCTCAGAGTCTTTTATTATCAGGTACTTTGCCTTTGTCTGAAGAGTCTTATTCAAGTGAAAGTGTTCTTGTTCAGGGAGTAGAGTGCGGCTTTGTAAATGTTCCTCTTCATTGTGTAAATTTGGCATCAGACTTAGTTTCTGGACCTGTGACTGTTGGGGCAGTGACTTCTTTACCCATAGAGGGTGTTCATTTATTACTAGGCAATGACCTAGCTGGAGATAAGGTTGTGGTTAATCCACTTGTAACTGACAAGCCTTGTTTGGATCAGAAAGTTGATCCTGTCGAAACTGAAATCCCTGATTTGTACCCTGCTTGTGCAGTTACTAGAGCTATGGCAAAAAGAGCTCTTGAGAGTGATGTTGATCAGGATATTATTCCTTTAGCTGACACATGTATTGGTCAGTCTTTTGATGAGGTCACTTTTTCCTCAGGTATTGATCAATCAAATGGTATTGATCACAGTGATCCTCTTTTGGCAACTCATTCTCTTTGTTCTAATCAGGATGACAAACGACAATCTCTTGTCGTTGAACAGGAGCAAGATCCCGAGATATCTTGTTTGTTTCAGAGGGCTATTAGTGAAACTGAAGCCACACAAGTTCCAGTGTGTTACTTTGTGAAAAATGGGGTCCTTATGAGGAAATGGAGACCACCTGATGTACCCGCTGGTGACGAGTGGTCAGTGAGCTATCAAATTGTTGTTCCTAAGTCATATAGACAGGAAATTCTTAATTTAGCCCATGAAACTCCTTTGGCTGGTCATTTAGGAGTCCGTAAGACTTATCACAAGATCTTGAATAATTTTTTATTGGCCGAAACTCAAAAGTGATGTTTCTAAATACTGCAGATCTTGTCACACTTGTCAAATGGTAGGAAAACCCAATCAGAAGATACCTAAGGCTCATCTGCAACCTATTCCTGCATTTGATGAACCATTTAGTAGAATAATGGTAGACTGTGTTGGTCCTTTACCTAAAACCAAGTCAGGCAACCAATACTTGTTGACCATCATGTGTGCATCTACAAGATTTCCAGAGGCAATTCCTCTGAGAAATATAAAAACTAAAACTATTGTGAAAGCTTTGGTGAAGTTTTTTACACTTGTTGGCCTTCCCAAATCTGTCCAGTCGGATCAAGGGTCAAATTTTATGTCTGGAATTTTCCAGCAAGTTATGCATGAACTAGGCATCCAACAGTTTAAATCTTCCGCCTATCACCCTGAAAGTCAAGGTGCTTTGGAAAGATTTCATCAAACTTTGAAGAATATGATTCGATCATATTGCTTTGATACAGAAAAGGATTGGGATGAGGGTGTTCATTTGTTGTTGTTTGCTGTTAGGGAATCAGTTCAAGAGTCGTTGGGTTTTAGTCCCTTTGAACTAGTTTTTGGTCATACTGTCCGTGGACCATTGAAATTATTGAAAGAGAAACTTCTTTCAAATGAAGACTCAAAGATTAATCTTCTTGATTATGTTTCTGATTTCAAATACAAGTTGTCAAAGGCCTGTGAAGTAGCAAGAACTAATCTTCACAATACCCAGTCAAAAATGAAATTAAGGTATGACAGAAATTCACAGGAAAGGAGTTTTAAACCTGGTGACAAAGTTCTGGCTCTCTTTCCCATACCTCAGAATCCTCTTCAGGCTAAATTTTTTGGTCCTTATACCGTTGAAAAGAAAGTAAATGACTTAAATTATATCATTAACACTCCTGGGAGACGGAAACAGAAACAACTTTGTCATATAAATATGTTAAAGGAATATTTTGACAGAGATAGCCCAGCTAATTATTCAGTTAATTTAGTTGTACCTGTCCCACACAGTGAAGATATCAACGATGGAATACAATCAGACTATAGTGACTCTGGTATAACCAATCTTCGGAATTCAGAAATATTGGACAACCTAGACCAGAAACTTTCACATCTACAACAACAGGAAAGAAATGAACTAAAACAGCTATTACATGACTATGAGCACTTGTTTCCTGATGTTCCAACACGAACAAGTAAAATTTATCATGACGTTGACATTGTAGATTCTGCGCCTGTGAAACAGCATCCTTATAGGATGAATCCTCTCAAACAGAACTATCTGAAGAAAGAAATTCAGTATTTACTGGAGAATGATTTCATAGAACCAAGTAAAAGTAACTGGAGTTCACCATGTATTCTTGTTCCCAAGCCAGATAATACATTCCGTACGTGTACTGACTATAGAAAAGTCAACAGAGTCACCAAAACTGATTCATTTCCAATCCCAAGAATGGACGATTGCATTGATAAAATTGGAAATGCTAAATATGTCACCAAGTTTGACCTTTTAAAAGGATTCTGGCAAATTCCACTGACGGAAAGGGCAAAAGAAATTTCAACATTTGTAACTCCAGATGGACTTTATCAATATAAAGTCCTGCCGTTTGGAATGAAAAATTCGCCTGCAACGTTTCAACGTCTGATGAACATGATAACATTTGGTCTTGATAATTGTGACGCTTATATCGATGACGTCATTATCTACAACAACACCTGGGAAGATCATTTGGAAACCATTCGAAAATTCTTTGATCGACTCAGCGATGCGAATCTGACAATTAATTTGAGCAAAAGTGAGTTTTGCCATGCTTGTGTCACATTTTTAGGACATATTGTGGGACAAGGTCAAGTTAAACCTATAGAAGCTAAGGTCAAAGCTATCTCTGAATTTCAAGTTCCAATTTGTAAAAAGCAACTGATGCGATTTCTAGGTATGGCTGGATATTATCGGAAATTTTGTTCCAATTTTTCCAAAATTGCTGAACCTTTGACAAGTTTATTGAGTAAGAAAACCAAATTTCATTGGTCTGACAAGTGTCAGGAATCTTTTGACAAGTTAAAGGCCATGCTTAAGAATGCACCAGTTCTTTCTGCACCAAATTTTAGCCAATCATTTAAATTATCTGTTGATGCAAGTGATGTAGGGGTTGGTGGAGTATTGATTCAGGAAGACAAAAGTGGTGTGGATCACCCTGTGTGTTATTTTTCTAAAAAAACTAAACAAGCACCAGAACAATTATTCCACAATTGAGAAGGAATGTTTGGCTTTGATATTGGCTTTACAGCATTTTGAAGTGTATGTTACCTCAGCTCTTTCTCCAATTATTGTGTACAGTGATCACAATCCCCTTACTTTCATCAACAAAATGAAAGATAAAAATCGGAGATTGTTGAGATGGAGTTTGATATTGCAAGAATATAACATTGACATCAAACACATCAGGGGAAAAGACAATGTGATTGCAGATGCACTCTCACGTGCCTAGAAATGTAATATTGCTTGATGTAATTAAGTCCAGTATCATAAAACATGTTCTTATGTAATTTTGGTTATTATAGTATTAGATGTATATTCAAAAGAAAGCTTTATTATATAAATCTTTCTTTTTCTTTATGAGGGGAGGTGTTATGTATGATGTTTATATAATATTATAAATATTTTGGGAAATTATAAATGTTTCTTCACTTTAATATTTGCTTAAATTTTTATGTTTATCAGGAAAAACATGTTTAACTAGTGTCCTTGAATTAGGTTGTTTTGATCAATATGTTTTCTCAATTTGAAGGTCAAGGTTGAATTTTTTTTACAGTTAGAATTCCATTAAGATGACTCATATTCTAGAACATTCTGTCATGTGACCAATCTTTATATATACCATGTTTGGTGGACATTTTTTCAGTTTTGACATTACCATCAGTCTTGTAAAGAGCTATTACAGTTGTGAAAATTCATTCCAAATTTTAAGAGAGGAATTATTTTAAATATTCATTGGATTATAACAGTGCTCACAAACTTTTGGATTTTGGATTTTTAATTGATGATTTTGAAATTTATGTGAACTTATTCAAAGATTTTGGAATACTTCATTTTGACATCAGCACATCAAGATTTCTAGTACATCAGGACTTTGGAGACCATTAGCACATCATAACATTCAAGGACACAGCCGTGAATTCGGAACATTCTATATTTAGGACTTGTGATTAGAACAATCATTCTTATTGGATTATTAGGATTTCAAAACACATTACTGTAAGTGACTTTTTGATTTTTCATTTTAATTATCTAGTAATAAATTGCTTGTTGATTTTTACTTGATTTGTTGGTTTCACTTTCTTTCTGTTACATTTTTCTTAGACCATAGAGTCGTAACAGAAATTGGGGGCTCGTCCTTCCGGGATTGAATTTCTTTAAAGCATATTAGAGATATTAAATTTATCTTTGAAATTCATATTGATTTTGTCTCTGAATTTTTTTTGTCTTTGGCAAAGATTTTTAAATAGAGAAATTTTTGTGTGTGAAACCAACAAGTATTTACAATGGCATCTAATGTTCAGAATTTCATTTCAAAACCTACCCAGGAGGGGTTAGAGTGTATGAGAAAGGATGAGTTGCTCGAGCTTGCCAGAAAATACAGTCTATCTGAGGCAAAAGTATCATTGACAAAACAGGAAATAAAGATTATTTTAATTCAATATTTAGTAGGAAAGGGAATTTTTGAAAATAGTGCTTTAAGTTTGAAGAGAAAGCCTGTATCTGGTTCTGACAGGAAATTAAGGGAATTAGAGTTAAAGTACCAGATGGATTTAGAATTGGCAAAGCTTCAGATTCAGAGAGAGAGAGAAAAAGAAGAGAGGCAGATGGAGAGAGAGAAAGAAGAGAGGCAGATACAGATGGAGAGAGAGAAAGAAGAGGCAGATACAGATGGAGAGAGAGAAAGAAGAGAGGCAGATACAAATGCAGAAAGAAGAGAGGCAGATGGAGAGGGAGAGAGAGAAAGAGGAGAGACAGATGCAGATGCAAAGAGAAGAAAGGGAAATGCAATTTAAATTAAGAGAATTAGAACTGGCAAACAGAGCACACTCCACTCCTTTAAACACAAGTCCAGGTTTTGATGTTACTAGATATATTAGGTTAGTACCCCCTTTTCAGGAAAAAGAAGTAGATAAATACTTTCTTCATTTCGAGAAAATAGCTGAAAACTTGAAATGGCCCAGAGAGCATTGGACTTTGTTATTACAAAGTGTACTTATTGGCAAAGCTCGTGAAGTCTACACTTCACTGTCAGTACAACAAAGCACTGATTATGATGTGGTTAAGGAGTACATCTTGAAAGCTTATGAGTTGGTACCAGAGGCATATCGACAAAGGTTTAGGAATTGTAGAAAAGAAACTGGACAAACTCATGTTGAATTTGCAAGGGATAAAGAACAACTATTTGATAGGTGGTGCTCAGCCAAGAAAGTTGATCAAGCTTATAATAACCTCAGACAGCTCGTATTAATTGAAGAGTTCAAGAGGTGCATCCGTAGTGATGTTAAAACCTATCTTGACGAGCAGAATGTGGAAACTTTGGAAAATGCTGCTCGTATGGCTGATGATTATTCCTTGACTCACAAAATTTCATTTGGCAGTAAGTCGTCCTCTCAGCAGTTTTCTGGTAAAAAACCATTTCAATCTCATTCGAGTACTTCCAAATTTCACAACAGCACAACTGTTAGGAATCAAACATCTGATAAGACTGATCAGAAATCCTTATCTCTTCCTACGTGCACTTATTGTAAAACGAAAGGGCACGTTATTTCTGATTGCTTCAAGTTGAAAAATAAGCAACAGAGTAAAGACAGAGCTTTTCCAAATGTTCTTATTTCTACGAGGTCAAGGTCACGGTCTTGTATTGAAAGCAATACATTTGTTGGGTCAAACAAACCCCAGTCTGATTCTATTTTAGAGGCTTATGAACCATTCATGTCAGAAGGTTCTATATCACTTATTGGTGATTCTGCCAAGCCTATCCCAATTAAAATATTAAGGGACACTGGAGCTTCTCAGAGTCTTTTATTATCAGGTACTTTGCCTTTGTCTGAAGAGTCTTATTCAAGTGAAAGTGTTCTTGTTCAGGGAGTAGAGTGCGGCTTTGTAAATGTTCCTCTTCATTGTGTAAATTTGGCATCAGACTTAGTTTCTGGACCTGTGACTGTTGGGGCAGTGACTTCTTTACCCATAGAGGGTGTTCATTTATTACTAGGCAATGACCTAGCTGGAGATAAGGTTGTGGTTAATCCACTTGTAACTGACAAGCCTTGTTTGGATCAGAAAGTTGATCCTGTCGAAACTGAAATCCCTGATTTGTACCCTGCTTGTGCAGTTACTAGAGCTATGGCAAAAAGAGCTCTTGAGAGTGATGTTGATCAGGATATTATTCCTTTAGCTGACACATGTATTGGTCAGTCTTTTGATGAGGTCACTTTTTCCTCAGGTATTGATCAATCAAATGGTATTGATCACAGTGATCCTCTTTTGGCAACTCATTCTCTTTGTTCTAATCAGGATGACAAACGACAATCTCTTGTCGTTGAACAGGAGCAAGATCCCGAGATATCTTGTTTGTTTCAGAGGGCTATTAGTGAAACTGAAGCCACACAAGTTCCAGTGTGTTACTTTGTGAAAAATGGGGGTCCTTATGAGGAAATGGAGACCACCTGATGTACCCGCTGGTGACGAGTGGTCAGTGAGCTATCAAATTGTTGTTCCTAAGTCATATAGACAGGAAATTCTTAATTTAGCCCATGAAACTCCTTTGGCTGGTCATTTAGGAGTCCGTAAGACTTATCACAAGATCTTGAATCATTTTTATTGGCCGAAACTCAAAAGTGATGTTTCTAAATACTGCAGATCTTGTCACACTTGTCAAATGGTAGGAAAACCCAATCAGAAGATACCTAAGGCTCATCTGCAACCTATTCCTGCATTTGATGAACCATTTAGTAGAATAATGGTAGACTGTGTTGGTCCTTTACCTAAAACCAAGTCAGGCAACCAATACTTGTTGACCATCATGTGTGCATCTACAAGATTTCCAGAGGCAATTCCTCTGAGAAATATAAAAACTAAAACTATTGTGAAAGCTTTGGTGAAGTTTTTTACACTTGTTGGCCTTCCCAAATCTGTCCAGTCGGATCAAGGGTCAAATTTTATGTCTGGAATTTTCCAGCAAGTTATGCATGAACTAGGCATCCAACAGTTTAAATCTTCCGCCTATCACCCTGAAAGTCAAGGTGCTTTGGAAAGATTTCATCAAACTTTGAAGAATATGATTCGATCATATTGCTTTGATACAGAAAAGGATTGGGATGAGGGTGTTCATTTGTTGTTGTTTGCTGTTAGGGAATCAGTTCAAGAGTCGTTGGGTTTTAGTCCCTTTGAACTAGTTTTTGGTCATACTGTCCGTGGACCATTGAAATTATTGAAAGAGAAACTTCTTTCAAATGAAGACTCAAAGATTAATCTTCTTGATTATGTTTCTGATTTCAAATACAAGTTGTCAAAGGCCTGTGAAGTAGCAAGAACTAATCTTCACAATACCCAGTCAAAAATGAAATTAAGGTATGACAGAAATTCACAGGAAAGGAGTTTTAAACCTGGTGACAAAGTTCTGGCTCTCTTTCCCATACCTCAGAATCCTCTTCAGGCTAAATTTTTTGGTCCTTATACCGTTGAAAAGAAAGTAAATGACTTAAATTATATCATTAACACTCCTGGGAGACGGAAACAGAAACAACTTTGTCATATAAATATGTTAAAGGAATATTTTGACAGAGATAGCCCAGCTAATTATTCAGTTAATTTAGTTGTACCTGTCCCACACAGTGAAGATATCAACGATGGAATACAATCAGACTATAGTGACTCTGGTATAACCAATCTTCGGAATTCAGAAATATTGGACAACCTAGACCAGAAACTTTCACATCTACAACAACAGGAAAGAAATGAACTAAAACAGCTATTACATGACTATGAGCACTTGTTTCCTGATGTTCCAACACGAACAAGTAAAATTTATCATGACGTTGACATTGTAGATTCTGCGCCTGTGAAACAGCATCCTTATAGGATGAATCCTCTCAAACAGAACTATCTGAAGAAAGAAATTCAGTATTTACTGGAGAATGATTTCATAGAACCAAGTAAAAGTAACTGGAGTTCACCATGTATTCTTGTTCCCAAGCCAGATAATACATTCCGTACGTGTACTGACTATAGAAAAGTCAACAGAGTCACCAAAACTGATTCATTTCCAATCCCAAGAATGGACGATTGCATTGATAAAATTGGAAATGCTAAATATGTCACCAAGTTTGACCTTTTAAAAGGATTCTGGCAAATTCCACTGACGGAAAGGGCAAAAGAAATTTCAACATTTGTAACTCCAGATGGACTTTATCAATATAAAGTCCTGCCGTTTGGAATGAAAAATTCGCCTGCAACGTTTCAACGTCTGATGAACATGATAACATTTGGTCTTGATAATTGTGACGCTTATATCGATGACGTCATTATCTACAACAACACCTGGGAAGATCATTTGGAAACCATTCGAAAATTCTTTGATCGACTCAGCGATGCGAATCTGACAATTAATTTGAGCAAAAGTGAGTTTTGCCATGCTTGTGTCACATTTTTAGGACATATTGTGGGACAAGGTCAAGTTAAACCTATAGAAGCTAAGGTCAAAGCTATCTCTGAATTTCAAGTTCCAATTTGTAAAAAGCAACTGATGCGATTTCTAGGTATGGCTGGATATTATCGGAAATTTTGTTCCAATTTTTCCAAAATTGCTGAACCTTTGACAAGTTTATTGAGTAAGAAAACCAAATTTCATTGGTCTGACAAGTGTCAGGAATCTTTTGACAAGTTAAAGGCCATGCTTAAGAATGCACCAGTTCTTTCTGCACCAAATTTTAGCCAATCATTTAAATTATCTGTTGATGCAAGTGATGTAGGGGTTGGTGGAGTATTGATTCAGGAAGACAAAAGTGGTGTGGATCACCCTGTGTGTTATTTTTCTAAAAAAACTAAACAAGCACCAGAACAATTATTCCACAATTGAGAAGGAATGTTTGGCTTTGATATTGGCTTTACAGCATTTTGAAGTGTATGTTACCTCAGCTCTTTCTCCAATTATTGTGTACAGTGATCACAATCCCCTTACTTTCATCAACAAAATGAAAGATAAAAATCGGAGATTGTTGAGATGGAGTTTGATATTGCAAGAATATAACATTGACATCAAACACATCAGGGGAAAAGACAATGTGATTGCAGATGCACTCTCACGTGCCTAGAAATGTAATATTGCTTGATGTAATTAAGTCCAGTATCATAAAACATGTTCTTATGTAATTTTGGTTATTATAGTATTAGATGTATATTCAAAAGAAAGCTTTATTATATAAATCTTTCTTTTTCTTTATGAGGGGAGGTGTTATGTATGATGTTTATATAATATTATAAATATTTTGGGAAATTATAAATGTTTCTTCACTTTAATATTTGCTTAAATTTTTATGTTTATCAGGAAAAACATGTTTAACTAGTGTCCTTGAATTAGGTTGTTTTGATCAATATGTTTTCTCAATTTGAAGGTCAAGGTTGAATTTTTTTTACAGTTAGAATTCCATTAAGATGACTCATATTCTAGAACATTCTGTCATGTGACCAATCTTTATATATACCATGTTTGGTGGACATTTTTTCAGTTTTGACATTACCATCAGTCTTGTAAAGAGCTATTACAGTTGTGAAAATTCATTCCAAATTTTAAGAGAGGAATTATTTTAAATATTCATTGGATTATAACAGTGCTCACAAACTTTTGGATTTTGGATTTTTAATTGATGATTTTGAAATTTATGTGAACTTATTCAAAGATTTTGGAATACTTCATTTTGACATCAGCACATCAAGATTTCTAGTACATCAGGACTTTGGAGACCATTAGCACATCATAACATTCAAGGACACAGCCGTGAATTCGGAACATTCTATATTTAGGACTTGTGATTAGAACAATCATTCTTATTGGATTATTAGGATTTCAAAACACATTACTGTAAGTGACTTTTTGATTTTTCATTTTAATTATCTAGTAATAAATTGCTTGTTGATTTTTACTTGATTTGTTGGTTTCACTTTCTTTCTGTTACATTTTTCTTAGACCATAGAGTCGTAACAGAAATTGGGGGCTCGTCCTTCCGGGATTGAATTTCTTTAAAGCATATTAGAGATATTAAATTTATCTTTGAAATTCATATTGATTTTGTCTCTGAATTTTTTTTTGTCTTTGGCAAAGATTTTTAAATAGAGAAATTTTTGTGTGTGAAACCAACAAGTATTTACAATGGCATCTAATGTTCAGAATTTCATTTCAAAACCTACCCAGGAGGGGTTAGAGTGTATGAGAAAGGATGAGTTGCTCGAGCTTGCCAGAAAATACAGTCTATCTGAGGCAAAAGTATCATTGACAAAACAGGAAATAAAGATTATTTTAATTCAATATTTAGTAGGAAAGGGAATTTTTGAAAATAGTGCTTTAAGTTTGAAGAGAAAGCCTGTATCTGGTTCTGACAGGAAATTAAGGGAATTAGAGTTAAAGTACCAGATGGATTTAGAATTGGCAAAGCTTCAGATTCAGAGAGAGAGAGAAAAAGAAGAGAGGCAGATGGAGAGAGAGAAAGAAGAGAGGCAGATACAGATGGAGAGAGAGAAAGAAGAGGCAGATACAGATGGAGAGAGAGAAAGAAGAGAGGCAGATACAAATGCAGAAAGAAGAGAGGCAGATGGAGAGGGAGAGAGAGAAAGAGGAGAGACAGATGCAGATGCAAAGAGAAGAAAGGGAAATGCAATTTAAATTAAGAGAATTAGAACTGGCAAACAGAGCACACTCCACTCCTTTAAACACAAGTCCAGGTTTTGATGTTACTAGATATATTAGGTTAGTACCCCCTTTTCAGGAAAAAGAAGTAGATAAATACTTTCTTCATTTCGAGAAAATAGCTGAAAACTTGAAATGGCCCAGAGAGCATTGGACTTTGTTATTACAAAGTGTACTTATTGGCAAAGCTCGTGAAGTCTACACTTCACTGTCAGTACAACAAAGCACTGATTATGATGTGGTTAAGGAGTACATCTTGAAAGCTTATGAGTTGGTACCAGAGGCATATCGACAAAGGTTTAGGAATTGTAGAAAAGAAACTGGACAAACTCATGTTGAATTTGCAAGGGATAAAGAACAACTATTTGATAGGTGGTGCTCAGCCAAGAAAGTTGATCAAGCTTATAATAACCTCAGACAGCTCGTATTAATTGAAGAGTTCAAGAGGTGCATCCGTAGTGATGTTAAAACCTATCTTGACGAGCAGAATGTGGAAACTTTGGAAAATGCTGCTCGTATGGCTGATGATTATTCCTTGACTCACAAAATTTCATTTGGCAGTAAGTCGTCCTCTCAGCAGTTTTCTGGTAAAAAAACCATTTCAATCTCATTCGAGTACTTCCAAATTTCACAACAGCACAACTGTTAGGAATCAAACATCTGATAAGACTGATCAGAAATCCTTATCTCTTCCTACGTGCACTTATTGTAAAACGAAAGGGCACGTTATTTCTGATTGCTTCAAGTTGAAAAATAAGCAACAGAGTAAAGACAGAGCTTTTCCAAATGTTCTTATTTCTACGAGGTCAAGGTCACGGTCTTGTATTGAAAGCAATACATTTGTTGGGTCAAACAAACCCAGTCTGATTCTATTTTAGAGGCTTATGAACCATTCATGTCAGAAGGTTCTATATCACTTATTGGTGATTCTGCCAAGCCTATCCCAATTAAAATATTAAGGGACACTGGAGCTTCTCAGAGTCTTTTATTATCAGGTACTTTGCCTTTGTCTGAAGAGTCTTATTCAAGTGAAAGTGTTCTTGTTCAGGGAGTAGAGTGCGGCTTTGTAAATGTTCCTCTTCATTGTGTAAATTTGGCATCAGACTTAGTTTCTGGACCTGTGACTGTTGGGGCAGTGACTTCTTTACCCATAGAGGGTGTTCATTTATTACTAGGCAATGACCTAGCTGGAGATAAGGTTGTGGTTAATCCACTTGTAACTGACAAGCCTTGTTTGGATCAGAAAGTTGATCCTGTCGAAACTGAAATCCCTGATTTGTACCCTGCTTGTGCAGTTACTAGAGCTATGGCAAAAAGAGCTCTTGAGAGTGATGTTGATCAGGATATTATTCCTTTAGCTGACACATGTATTGGTCAGTCTTTTGATGAGGTCACTTTTTCCTCAGGTATTGATCAATCAAATGGTATTGATCACAGTGATCCTCTTTTGGCAACTCATTCTCTTTGTTCTAATCAGGATGACAAACGACAATCTCTTGTCGTTGAACAGGAGCAAGATCCCGAGATATCTTGTTTGTTTCAGAGGGCTATTAGTGAAACTGAAGCCACACAAGTTCCAGTGTGTTACTTTGTGAAAAATGGGGGTCCTTATGAGGAAATGGAGACCACCTGATGTACCCGCTGGTGACGAGTGGTCAGTGAGCTATCAAATTGTTGTTCCTAAGTCATATAGACAGGAAATTCTTAATTTAGCCCATGAAACTCCTTTGGCTGGTCATTTAGGAGTCCGTAAGACTTATCACAAGATCTTGAATCATTTTTATTGGCCGAAACTCAAAAGTGATGTTTCTAAATACTGCAGATCTTGTCACACTTGTCAAATGGTAGGAAAACCCAATCAGAAGATACCTAAGGCTCATCTGCAACCTATTCCTGCATTTGATGAACCATTTAGTAGAATAATGGTAGACTGTGTTGGTCCTTTACCTAAAACCAAGTCAGGCAACCAATACTTGTTGACCATCATGTGTGCATCTACAAGATTTCCAGAGGCAATTCCTCTGAGAAATATAAAAACTAAAACTATTGTGAAAGCTTTGGTGAAGTTTTTTACACTTGTTGGCCTTCCCAAATCTGTCCAGTCGGATCAAGGGTCAAATTTTATGTCTGGAATTTTCCAGCAAGTTATGCATGAACTAGGCATCCAACAGTTTAAATCTTCCGCCTATCACCCTGAAAGTCAAGGTGCTTTGGAAAGATTTCATCAAACTTTGAAGAATATGATTCGATCATATTGCTTTGATACAGAAAAGGATTGGGATGAGGGTGTTCATTTGTTGTTGTTTGCTGTTAGGGAATCAGTTCAAGAGTCGTTGGGTTTTAGTCCCTTTGAACTAGTTTTTGGTCATACTGTCCGTGGACCATTGAAATTATTGAAAGAGAAACTTCTTTCAAATGAAGACTCAAAGATTAATCTTCTTGATTATGTTTCTGATTTCAAATACAAGTTGTCAAAGGCCTGTGAAGTAGCAAGAACTAATCTTCACAATACCCAGTCAAAAATGAAATTAAGGTATGACAGAAATTCACAGGAAAGGAGTTTTAAACCTGGTGACAAAGTTCTGGCTCTCTTTCCCATACCTCAGAATCCTCTTCAGGCTAAATTTTTTGGTCCTTATACCGTTGAAAAGAAAGTAAATGACTTAAATTATATCATTAACACTCCTGGGAGACGGAAACAGAAACAACTTTGTCATATAAATATGTTAAAGGAATATTTTGACAGAGATAGCCCAGCTAATTATTCAGTTAATTTAGTTGTACCTGTCCCACACAGTGAAGATATCAACGATGGAATACAATCAGACTATAGTGACTCTGGTATAACCAATCTTCGGAATTCAGAAATATTGGACAACCTAGACCAGAAACTTTCACATCTACAACAACAGGAAAGAAATGAACTAAAACAGCTATTACATGACTATGAGCACTTGTTTCCTGATGTTCCAACACGAACAAGTAAAATTTATCATGACGTTGACATTGTAGATTCTGCGCCTGTGAAACAGCATCCTTATAGGATGAATCCTCTCAAACAGAACTATCTGAAGAAAGAAATTCAGTATTTACTGGAGAATGATTTCATAGAACCAAGTAAAAGTAACTGGAGTTCACCATGTATTCTTGTTCCCAAGCCAGATAATACATTCCGTACGTGTACTGACTATAGAAAAGTCAACAGAGTCACCAAAACTGATTCATTTCCAATCCCAAGAATGGACGATTGCATTGATAAAATTGGAAATGCTAAATATGTCACCAAGTTTGACCTTTTAAAAGGATTCTGGCAAATTCCACTGACGGAAAGGGCAAAAGAAATTTCAACATTTGTAACTCCAGATGGACTTTATCAATATAAAGTCCTGCCGTTTGGAATGAAAAATTCGCCTGCAACGTTTCAACGTCTGATGAACATGATAACATTTGGTCTTGATAATTGTGACGCTTATATCGATGACGTCATTATCTACAACAACACCTGGGAAGATCATTTGGAAACCATTCGAAAATTCTTTGATCGACTCAGCGATGCGAATCTGACAATTAATTTGAGCAAAAGTGAGTTTTGCCATGCTTGTGTCACATTTTTAGGACATATTGTGGGACAAGGTCAAGTTAAACCTATAGAAGCTAAGGTCAAAGCTATCTCTGAATTTCAAGTTCCAATTTGTAAAAAGCAACTGATGCGATTTCTAGGTATGGCTGGATATTATCGGAAATTTTGTTCCAATTTTTCCAAAATTGCTGAACCTTTGACAAGTTTATTGAGTAAGAAAACCAAATTTCATTGGTCTGACAAGTGTCAGGAATCTTTTGACAAGTTAAAGGCCATGCTTAAGAATGCACCAGTTCTTTCTGCACCAAATTTTAGCCAATCATTTAAATTATCTGTTGATGCAAGTGATGTAGGGGTTGGTGGAGTATTGATTCAGGAAGACAAAAGTGGTGTGGATCACCCTGTGTGTTATTTTTCTAAAAAAACTAAACAAGCACCAGAACAATTATTCCACAATTGAGAAGGAATGTTTGGCTTTGATATTGGCTTTACAGCATTTTGAAGTGTATGTTACCTCAGCTCTTTCTCCAATTATTGTGTACAGTGATCACAATCCCCTTACTTTCATCAACAAAATGAAAGATAAAAATCGGAGATTGTTGAGATGGAGTTTGATATTGCAAGAATATAACATTGACATCAAAACACATCAGGGGAAAAGACAATGTGATTGCAGATGCACTCTCACGTGCCTAGAAATGTAATATTGCTTGATGTAATTAAGTCCAGTATCATAAAACATGTTCTTATGTAATTTTGGTTATTATAGTATTAGATGTATATTCAAAAGAAAGCTTTATTATATAAATCTTTCTTTTTCTTTATGAGGGGAGGTGTTATGTATGATGTTTATATAATATTATAAATATTTTGGGAAATTATAAATGTTTCTTCACTTTAATATTTGCTTAAATTTTTATGTTTATCAGGAAAAACATGTTTAACTAGTGTCCTTGAATTAGGTTGTTTTGATCAATATGTTTTCTCAATTTGAAGGTCAAGGTTGAATTTTTTTTACAGTTAGAATTCCATTAAGATGACTCATATTCTAGAACATTCTGTCATGTGACCAATCTTTATATATACCATGTTTGGTGGACATTTTTTCAGTTTTGACATTACCATCAGTCTTGTAAAGAGCTATTACAGTTGTGAAAATTCATTCCAAATTTTAAGAGAGGAATTATTTTAAATATTCATTGGATTATAACAGTGCTCACAAACTTTTGGATTTTGGATTTTTAATTGATGATTTTGAAATTTATGTGAACTTATTCAAAGATTTTGGAATACTTCATTTTGACATCAGCACATCAAGATTTCTAGTACATCAGGACTTTGGAGACCATTAGCACATCATAACATTCAAGGACACAGCCGTGAATTCGGAACATTCTATATTTAGGACTTGTGATTAGAACAATCATTCTTATTGGATTATTAGGATTTCAAAACACATTACTGTAAGTGACTTTTTGATTTTTCATTTTAATTATCTAGTAATAAATTGCTTGTTGATTTTTACTTGATTTGTTGGTTTCACTTTCTTTCTGTTACATTTTTCTTAGACCATAGAGTCGTAACAGAAATTGGGGGCTCGTCCTTCCGGGATTGAATTTCTTTAAAGCATATTAGAGATATTAAATTTATCTTTGAAATTCATATTGATTTTGTCTCTGAATTTTTTTTGTCTTTGGCAAAGATTTTTAAATAGAGAAATTTTTGTGTGTGAAACCAACAAGTATTTACAATGGCATCTAATGTTCAGAATTTCATTTCAAAACCTACCCAGGAGGGGTTAGAGTGTATGAGAAAGGATGAGTTGCTCGAGCTTGCCAGAAAATACAGTCTATCTGAGGCAAAAGTATCATTGACAAAACAGGAAATAAAGATTATTTTAATTCAATATTTAGTAGGAAAGGGAATTTTTGAAAATAGTGCTTTAAGTTTGAAGAGAAAGCCTGTATCTGGTTCTGACAGGAAATTAAGGGAATTAGAGTTAAAGTACCAGATGGATTTAGAATTGGCAAAGCTTCAGATTCAGAGAGAGAGAGAAAAAGAAGAGAGGCAGATGGAGAGAGAGAAAGAAGAGAGGCAGATACAGATGGAGAGAGAGAAAGAAGAAGGCAGATACAGATGGAGAGAGAGAAAGAAGAGAGGCAGATACAAATGCAGAAAGAAGAGAGGCAGATGGAGAGGGAGAGAGAGAAAGAGGAGAGACAGATGCAGATGCAAAGAGAAGAAAGGGAAATGCAATTTAAATTAAGAGAATTAGAACTGGCAAACAGAGCACACTCCACTCCTTTAAACACAAGTCCAGGTTTTGATGTTACTAGATATATTAGGTTAGTACCCCCTTTTCAGGAAAAAGAAGTAGATAAATACTTTCTTCATTTCGAGAAAATAGCTGAAAACTTGAAATGGCCCAGAGAGCATTGGACTTTGTTATTACAAAGTGTACTTATTGGCAAAGCTCGTGAAGTCTACACTTCACTGTCAGTACAACAAAGCACTGATTATGATGTGGTTAAGGAGTACATCTTGAAAGCTTATGAGTTGGTACCAGAGGCATATCGACAAAGGTTTTAGGAATTGTAGAAAAGAAACTGGACAAACTCATGTTGAATTTGCAAGGGATAAAGAACAACATTTTGATAGGTGGTGCTCAGCCAAGAAAGTTGATCAAGCTTATAATAACCTCAGACAGCTCGTATTAATTGAAGAGTTCAAGAGGTGCATCCGTAGTGATGTTAAAACCTATCTTGACGAGCAGAATGTGGAAACTTTGGAAAATGCTGCTCGTATGGCTGATGATTATTCTTGACTCACAAAATTTCATTTGGCAGTAAGTCGTCTCTCAGCAGTTTTCTGGTAAAAAACCATTTCAATCTCATTCGAAGTACTTCCAAATTTCACAACAGCACAACTGTTAGGAATCAAACATCTGATAAGACTGATCAGAAATCCTTATCTCTTCCTACGTGCACTTATTGTAAAACGAAAGGGCACGTTATTTCTGATTGCTTCAAGTTGAAAAATAAGCAACAGAGTAAAGACAGAGCTTTTCCAAATGTTCTTATTTCTACGAGGTCAAGGTCACGGTCTTGTATTGAAAGCAATACATTTGTTGGGTCAAACAAACCCCAGTCTGATTCTATTTTAGAGGCTTATGAACCATTCATGTCAGAAGGTTCTATATCACTTATTGGTGATTCTGCCAAGCCTATCCCAATTAAAATATTAAGGGACACTGGAGCTTCTCAGAGTCTTTTATTATCAGGTACTTTGCCTTTGTCTGAAGAGTCTTATTCAAGTGAAGTGTTCTTGTTCAGGGAGTAGAGTGCGGCTTTGTAAATGTTCCTCTTTCATTGTGTAAATTTGGCATCAGACTTAGTTTCTGGACCTGTGACTGTTGGGGCAGTGACTTCTTTACCCATAGAGGGTGTTCATTTATTACTAGGCAATGACCTAGCTGGAGATAAGGTTGTGGTTAATCCACTTGTAACTGACAAGCCTTGTTTGGATCAGAAAGTTGATCCTGTCGAAACTGAAATCCCTGATTTGTACCCTGCTTGTGCAGTTACTAGAGCTATGGCAAAAAGAGCTCTTGAGAGTGATGTTGATCAGGATATTATTCCTTTAGCTGACACATGTATTGGTCAGTCTTTTGATGAGGTCACTTTTTCCTCAGGTATTGATCAATCAAATGGTATTGATCACAGTGATCCTCTTTTGGCAACTCATTCTCTTTGTTCTAATCAGGATGACAAACGACAATCTCTTGTCGTTGAACAGGAGCAAGATCCCGAGATATCTTGTTTGTTTCCAGAGGGCTATTAGTGAAACTGAAGCCACACAAGTTCCAGTGTGTTACTTTGTGAAAAATGGGGTCCTTATGAGGAAATGGAGACCACCTGATGTACCCGCTGGTGACGAGTGGTCAGTGAGCTATCAAATTGTTGTTCCTAAGTCATATAGACAGGAAATTCTTAATTTAGCCCATGAAACTCCTTTGGCTGGTCATTTAGGAGTCCGTAAGACTTATCACAAGATCTTGAATCATTTTGATTGGCCGAAACTCAAAGTGATGTTTCTAAATACTGCAGATCTTGTCACACTTGTCAAATGGTAGGAAAACCCAATCAGAAGATACCTAAGGCTCATCTGCAACCTATTCCTGCATTTGATGAACCATTTAGTAGAATAATGGTAGACTGTGTTGGTCCTTTACCTAAAACCAAGTCAGGCAACCAATACTTGTTGACCATCATGTGTGCATCTACAAGATTTCCAGAGGCAATTCCTCTGAGAAATATAAAAACTAAAACTATTGTGAAAGCTTTGGTGAAGTTTTTTACACTTGTTGGCCTTCCCAAATCTGTCAGGTCGGATCAAGGGTCAAATTTTATGTCTGGAATTTTTCCAGCAAGTTATGCATGAACTAGGCATCCAACAGTTTAAATCTTCTGCCTTATCACCCTGAAGTCAAGGTGCTTTGGAAAGATTTCATCAAACTTTGAAGAATATGATTCGATCATATTGCTTTGATACAGAAAGGATTGGGATGAGGGTGTTCATTTGTTGTTGTTTGCTGTTAGGAATCAGTTCAAGAGTCGTTGGGTTTTAGTCCCATTGAAATAGTTTTTGGTCATACAGTCCGTGGACCATTGGAAATTATTGAAAGAGAAACTTCTTTCAAATGAAGACTCAAAGATTAATCTTCTTGATTATGTTTCTGATTTCAAATACAAGTTGTCAAAGGCCTGTGAAGTAGCAAGAACTAATCTTCACAATACCCAGTCAAAAATGAAATTAAGGTATGACAGAAATTCACAGGAAAGGAGTTTTAAACCTGGTGACAAAGTTCTGGCTCTCTTTCCCATACCTCAGAATCCTCTTCAGGCTAAATTTTTTGGTCCTTATACCGTTGAAAAGAAAGTAAATGACTTAAATTATATCATTAACACTCCTGGGAGACGGAAACAGAAACAACTTTGTCATATAAATATGTTAAAGGAATATTTGGACAGAGATAGCCCAGCTAATTATTCAGTTAATTTAGTTGTACCTGTCCCACACATGTGAAGATATCAACGATGGAATACAATCAGACTATAGTGACTCTGGTTATAACCAATCTTCGGAATTCAGAAATATTGGACAACCTAGACCAGAAACTTTCACATCTACAAACAACAGAAAGAAATGAACTAAAACAGCTATTACATGACTAATGAGCACTTGTTTCCTGATGTTCCAACACGAACAAGTAAAATTTATCATGACGCTTGACATTGTAGATTCTGCGCCTGTGAAACAGCATCCTTATAGGATGAATCCTCTCAACAGAACTATCTGAAGAAAGAAATTCAGTATTTACTGGAGAATGATTTCATTAGAACCAAGTAAAAGTAACTGGAGTTCACCATGTATTCTTGTTCCCAAGCCAGATAATACATTCCGTACGTGTACTGACTATAGAAAAGTCAACAGAGTCACCAAAACTGATTCATTTCCAATCCCAAGAATGGACGATTGCATTGATAAAATTGGAAATGCTAAATATGTCACCAAGTTTGACCTTTTAAAAGGATTCTGGCAAATTCCACTGACGGAAAGGGCAAAAGAAATTTCAACATTTGTAACTCCAGATGGACTTTATCAATATAAAGTCCTGCCGTTTGGAATGAAAAATTCGCCCTGCAACGTTTCAACGTCTGATGAACATGATAACATTTGGTCTTGATAATTGTGACGCTTATATCGATGACGTCATTATCTACAACAACACCTGGGAAGATCATTTGGAAACCATTCGAAAAATTCTTTGATCGACTCAGCGATGCGAATCTGACAATTAATTTGAGCAAAAGTGAGTTTTGCCATGCTTGTGTCACATTTTTAGGACATATTGTGGGGACAAGGTCAAGTTAAACCTATAGAAGCTAAGGTCAAAGCTATCTCTGAATTTCAAGTTCCAATTTGTAAAAAGCAACTGATGCGATTTCTAGGTATGGCTGGATATTATCGGAAATTTTGTTCCAATTTTTCCAAAATTGCTGAACCTTTGACAAGTTTATTGAGTAAGAAACCCAAATTTCATTGGTCTGACAAGTGTCAGGAATCTTTTTGACAAGTTAAAGGCCATGCTTAAGAATGCACCAGTCTCTTTCTGCACCAAATTTTAGCCAATCATTTAAATTATCTGTTGATGCAACGTGAATGTAGGGGTTGGTGGAGTATTGATTCAGGAAGACAAAAGTGGTGTGGATCACCCTGTGTGTTATTTTTCTAAAAAAACTAAACAAGCACCAGAACAATTATTCCACAATTGAGAAGGAATGTTTGGCTTTGATATTGGCTTTACAGCATTTTGAAGTGTATGTTACCTCAGCTCTTTCTCCAATTATTGTGTACAGTGATCACAATCCCCTTACTTTCATCAACAAAATGAAAGATAAAAATCGGAGATTGTTGAGATGGAGTTTGATATTGCAAAGAATATAACATTGACATCAAACACATCAGGGGAAAAAGACAATGTGATTGCAGATGCACTCTCACGTGCCTAGAAATGTAATATTGCTTGATGTAATTAAGTCCAGTATCATAAAACATGTTCTTATGTAATTTTGGTTATTATAGTATTAGATGTATATTCAAAAGAAAGCTTTATTATATAAATCTTTCTTTTTCTTTATGAGGGGAGGTGTTATGTATGATGTTTATATAATATTATAAATATTTTGGGAAATTATAAATGTTTCTTCACTTTAATATTGCTTAAATTTTTATGTTTATCAGGAAAAAACATGTTTAACTAGTGTCCTTGAATTAGGTTGTTTTGATCAATATGTTTTCTCAATTTGAAGGTCAAGGTTGAATTTTTTTTACAGTTAGAATTCCATTAAGATGACTCATATTCTAGAACATTCTGTCATGTGACCAATCTTTATATATACCATGTTTGGTGGACATTTTTTTCAGTTTTGACATTACCATCAGTCTTGTAAAGAGCTATTACAGTTGTGAAAATTCATTCCAAATTTTAAGAGAGGAATTATTTTAAATATTCATTGGATTATAACAGTGCTCACAAACTTTTGGATTTTGGATTTTTAATTGATGATTTTGAAATTTATGTGAACTTATTCAAAGATTTTGGAATACTTCATTTTGACATCAGCACATCAAGATTTCTAGTACATCAGGACCTTGGAGACCATTAGCACATCATAACATTCAAGGACACAGCCGTGAATTCGGAACATTCTATATTTAGGACTTGTGATTAGAACAATCATTCTTATTGGATTATTAGGATTTCAAAACACATTACTGTAAGTGACTTTTTGATTTTTCATTTTAATTATCTAGTAATAAATTGCTTGTTGATTTTTACTTGATTTGTTGGTTTCACTTTCTTTCTGTTACATTTTTCTTAGACCATAGAGTCGTAACAGAAATTGGGGGCTCGTCCTTCCGGGATTGAATTTCTTTAAAGCATATTAGAGATATTAAATTTATCTTTGAAATTCATATTGATTTTGTCTCTGAATTTTTTTGTCTTTGGCAAAGATTTTTAAATAGAGAAATTTTTGTGTGTGAAACCAACAAGTATTTACAATGGCATCTAATGTTCAGAATTTCATTTCAAAACCTACCCAGGAGGGGTTAGAGTGTATGAGAAAGGATGAGTTGCTCGAGCTTGCCAGAAAATACAGTCTATCTGAGGCAAAAGTATCATTGACAAAACAGGAAATAAAGATTATTTTAATTCAATATTTAGTAGGAAAGGGAATTTTTGAAAATAGTGCTTTAAGTTTGAAGAGAAAGCCTGTATCTGGTTCTGACAGGAAATTAAGGGGAATTAGAGTTAAAGTACCAGATGGATTTAGAATTGGCAAAGCTTCAGATTCAGAGAGAGAGAGAAAAAGAAGAGAGGCAGATGGAGAGAGAGAAAGAAGAGAGGCAGATACAGATGGAGAGAGAGAAAGAAGAGGCAGATACAGATGGAGAGAGAGAAAGAAGAGAGGCAGATACAAATGCAGAAAGAAGAGAGCAGATGGAGAGGAGAGAGAGGAAAGAGGAGAGACAGATGCAGATGCAAAGAGAAGAAAGGGAAATGCAATTTAAATTAAGAGACTTAGAACTGGCAAACAGAGCACACTCCACTCCTTTAAACACAAGTCCAGGTTTTGATGTTACTAGATATATTAGGTTAGTACCCCCCTTTTCAGGAAAAGAAGTAGATAAATACTTTCTTCATTTCGAGAAAATAGCTGAAAACTTGAAATGGCCCAGAGGAGCATTGGACTTTGTTATTACAAAGTGTACTTATTGGCAAAGCTCGTGAAGTCTACACTTCACTGTCAGTACAACAAAGCACTGATTATGATGTGGTTAAGGAAGTACATCTTGAAAGCTTATGAGTTGGTACCAGAGGCATATCGACAAAGTTTAGGAATTGTAGAAAAGAAACTGGACAAACTCATGTTGAATTTGCAAGGGATAAAGAACAACTATTGATAGGTGGGTGCTCAGCCAAGAAAGTTGATCAAGCTTATAATAACCTCAGACAGCTCGTATTAATTGAAGAGTTCAAGAGGTGCCATCAGTAGTGATGTTAAAACCTATCTTGACGAGCAGAATGTGGAAACTTTGGAAAATGCTGCTCGTATGGCTGATGATTTATTCCTTGACTCACAAAATTTCATTTGGCAGTAAGTCGACCTCTCAGCAGTTTTCTGGTAAAAAACCATTTCAATCTCATTCGAGTACTTCCAAATTTTAACAACAGCACAACTGTTAGGAATCAAACATCTGATAAGACTGATCAGAAATCCTTATCTCTTCCTACGTGCACTTATTGTAAAACGAAAGGGCACGTTATTTCTGATTGCTTCAAGTTGAAAAATAAGCAACCAGAGTAAAGACAGAGCTTTTCCAAATGTTCTTATTTCTACGAGGTCAAGGTCACGGTCTTGTATTGAAAGCAATCATTTGTTTGGGTCAAACAAACCCAGTCTGATTCTATTTTAGAGGCTTATGAACCATTCATGTCAGAAGGTTCTATATCACTTATTGGTGATTCTGCCAAGCCTATCCAATTAAAATATTAAGGGGACACTGGAGCTTCTCAGAGTCTTTTATTATCAGGTAACTTTGCCTTTGTCTGAAGAGTCTTATTCAAGTGAACGTGTTCTTGTTCAGGAGTAGAGTAGGCGGCTTTGTAATGTTCCATCTTCATTGTGTAAATTTGCATCAAGACTTAGTTTCTGGACTGTGACTGTCTGGCGGCCAGTGACTTCTTTACCCATAGAGGGAGTTCATTTATTACTAGGGCAATGACCTAGCTGGAGATAAGGTTGTGGTTAATCCACTTGTAACTGAACCAAGCCTTGGTTTGGATCAGAAAGTGATCCTGTCCGAGAACTGACATCCCTGAATTTGTACCTGCTTGTGCTGCAGTACTAGAGCAATGGCAAACAAGAGCTCTATGCGAGTGATGTGATCAGGATATTATTCCTTTAGCTGACAATGTATGGTCAAGTCTTTTGATGGAGTTCACTTTTTCCTCAGGTATTGATCAATCAAATGGTATTGATCACAGTGATCCTCTTTTGGCAACTCATTCTCTTTGTTCTAATCAGGATGACAAACGACAATCTCTTGTCGTTGAACAGGGAGCAAGGATCCCGAGATATCTTGTTTGTTTCAGAGGGCTATTAGTGAAACTGAAGCCACACAAGTTCCAGTGTGTTACTTTGTGAAAAATGGGGTCCTTATGAGGAAATGGAGACCACCTGATGTACCCGCTGGTGGACGAGTGGTCAGTGAGCTATCAAATTGTTGTTCCTAAGTCATATAGACAGGAAATTCTTAATTTAGCCCATGGAAACTCCTTTGGCTGGTCATTTAGGAGTCCCGTAGACTTATCACAAGATCTTGAATCATTTTTATTGGCCGAAACTCAAAGTGATGTTTCTAAATACTGCAGATCTTGTCACAGCTTGTCAAATGGTAGGAAAACCAATCAGAAGATACCTAAAGGCTCATCTGACAACCTATTCCTGCATTTTGATGAACCATTTAGTAGAATAATGGTAGACTGTGTTGGTCCTTTACCTAAAACCAAGTCAGGCAACCATACTTGTTGACCATCATGTGTGCATCTACAAGATTTCCAGAGGCAATTCCTCTGAGAAATATAAAAACTAAAACTATTGTGAAAGCTTGGTGAAGTTTTTTACACTTGTTGGCCTTCCCAAATCTGTCCAGTCGGATCAAGGGTCAAATTTTATGTCTGGAATTTTCCAGCAAGTTATGCATGAAATAGGCATCCAACAGTTTAAATCTTCTGGCCTATCACCCTGAAAGTCAAGGTGCTTTGGAAAGATTTCATCAACTTTGAAGAATATGATTCGATCATATGCTTTGATACAGAAATGGATTGGGATGAGGGTGTTCTTTGTTGTTGTTTGCTGTTAGGGAATCAGTTCAAGAGTCGTTGGGTTTTAGTCCCCTTTGAACTAGTTTTGGTCATACTGTCGTGGACCATTGAAATTATTGAAAGAGAAACTTCTTTCAAATGAAGACTCAAAGATTAATCTTCTTGATTATGTTTCTGATTTCAAATACAAGTTGTCAAAGGCCTGTGAAGTAGCAAGAACTAATCTTCACAATACCCCAGTCAAAAATGAAATTAAGGTATGACAGAAATTCACAGGAAAGGAGTTTTAAACCTGGTGACAAAGTTCTGGCTCTCTTTCCCATACCCTCAGAATCCTCTTCAGGCTAAATTTTTTGGTCCTTATACCGTTGAAAAGAAAGTAAATGACTTAAATTATATCATTAACACTCCTGGGGACGGAAACAGAAACAACTTTGTCAATATAATATGTTAAAGGATATTTTGACAGAGATAGCCCAGCTAATTATTCAGTTAATTTAGTTGTACCTGTCCCACACAGTGAAGATATCAACGATGGAATACAATCAGACTATAGTGACTCTGGTATAACCAATCTTCCGGAATTCAGAAATATTGGACAACCTAGACCAGAAACTTTCACATCTACAACAACAGAAAGAAATGAACTAAAACAGCTATTACATGACTATGAGCACTTGTTTCCTGATGTTCCAACACGAACAAGTAAAATTTATCATGACGTTGACATTGTAGATTCTGCGCCTGTGAAACAGCATCCTTATAGATGAATCCTCTCAAACAGAACTATCTGAAGAAAGAAATTCAGTATTTACTGGAGAATGATTTCATAGAACCAAGAAAAGTAACTGGAGTTCACCATGAATCTTGGTCCAAGCCAGATAATACATTCCGTAAGTGTACTGACTATAGAAAAGTCAACAAGAGTCACCAAACTGATTCATTTCCAATCCCAACGAATGGACGACGATTGCATTGATAAATGTGAAATGCTAAATATAGTCACCAAGTGTTGACCTTTTAAAAGGATTCTGGCAAATTCCACTGACGAATGGGCAAAAAGAAATTTCAACATTCGTAACTCCAGATGGACTTTATCAATATAAAGTCCTGCCGTTTGGAATGAAAAAATTCGCCCTGCAAAGTTTCAACGTCTGATGAACATGATAACATTTGGTCTTGATAATTGTGACGCTTATATCGATGACGTCATTATCTACAACAAACACTGGGAAGATCATTTGGAAACCATTCGAAAATTCTTTGATCGACTTCAGCGATGCGAATCTGACAATTAATTTGAGCAAAAGTGAGTTTTGCCCATGCTTGTGTCACATTTTTAGGACATATCTGTGGGACAAGGTCAAGTTTAAACCTATAGAAGCTAAGGTCAAAGCTATCTCTGAATTTCAAGTTCCAATTTGTAAAAAGCAAACTGATGCGATTTCTAGGTATGGCTGGATATTATCGGAAAATTTTGTTCCAATTTTTTCCAAAATTGCTGAACCTTTGACAAGTTTATTGAGTAAGGAAACCCAAATTTCATTGGTCTGACAAGTGTCAGGAATCTTTTGACAAGTAAAAGGCCCACTGCTTAAGAATGCACCAGTTCTTTCTGCACCCAAATTTTAGGCCAATCATTTAAATTATCTGTTGATGCAAGTGATGTAGGGGTTGGTGGAGTATTGATTCAGGAAGACAAAAGTGGTGTGGATCACCCTGTGTGTTATTTTTCTAAAAAACTAAACAAGCACCAGAACAATTATTCCACAATTGAGAAGGAATGTTTGGCTTTGATATTGGCTTTACAGCATTTTGAAGTGTATGTTACCTCAGCTCTTTCTCCCAATTATTGTGTACAGTGATCACAATCCCTTACTTTCATCAACAAAATGAAAGATAAAAATCGGAGATTGTTGAGATGGAGTTTGATATTGCAAGAATATAACATTGACATCAACACATCAGGGGAAAAGACAATGTGATTGGCAGATGCACTCTCACGTGCCTAGAAATGTAATATTGCTTGATGTAATTAAGTCCAGTATCATAAAACATGTTCTTATGTAATTTTGGTTATTATAGTATTAGATGTATATTCAAAAGAAAGCTTTTATTAATATAACTCTTTCTTTTTCTTTATGAGGGGAGGTGATATGTATGATGTTTATATAAGATTATAATATTTTGGGAAATTATAAATGTGTCTTCACTTTAATATTTGATTAAATTTTTATGTTTATCAGGAAAAACATGTTTAACTAGTGTCCTTGAATTAGGTTGTTTTGATCAATATGTTTTCTCAATTTGAAGGTCAAGGTTGACTTTTTTTTACAGGTTAGAATTCCATTAAGATGACTCATATTCTAGAACATTCTGTCATGTGACCAATCTTTATATATTCCATGTTTGGTGGACATTTTTTCAGTTTTGACATTACCATCAGTCTTGTAAAGAGCTATTACAGTTGTGAAAATTCATTCCAAATTTTAAGAGAGGAATTATTTTAAAATTCATTGGATTATAACAGTGCTCACAAACTTTGGATTTTGGATTTTTAATTGATGATTTTGAAAATTTATGTGAACTTATTCAAAGATTTTGGAATACTTCATTTT